>DF239158.1:269929-292129 GCA_000507305.1 Breviolum minutum Mf 1.05b.01
CAAACAAAGTATACTACATATACACATAACGTAGTAGTACGTAGTACGTATACGTATACGTAGTACATATACGTAGTACATATACGTAGTACGTATACGTAGTACGTAGTAGTACGTAGTACGTAGTACGTAGTACGTAGTAGTACGTAGTACGTATACGTAGTACGTATACGTAGTACGTAGTAGTACGTAGTAGTACGTAGTGGTACGTAGTCGTACGTAGTAGTACGTAGTAGTACGTAGTAGTACGTAGTACGTATACGTAGTACGTAGTAGTGGTAGTAATAGTAGTAGCTGTTGTGTTTTTTGCAGCAGTAGTACTATAAGAGTAGTAGTATACAATGTAGTATTACAAAAACGCTGCAAATACCACGGTTTCGGAGGCCGAGCTTGTCAAAACAGTGTAAATACCATGTGTTTTGGCGGGTTCCATGAAAATGTAGCTAAAACGTAGGTTTTGGACCCAACCCATTCGGGGGGGGGGGGACTGGGAGGCCGGAGGCCGCCATCATATATACTAAAACAGCACGGACAAAAAAACATTGAAAACTACAATATCCAATTCAAAAGAATATAACATACATGTTCTATTATGAAGACAAATATGCCGTATTGTCAATGGCAGTTTTGTCAATCTTCAATCTTAACTATCCACTCATCTGACATGTTGAAGCACCGTTCCACAGCACTATGTATCCCGGGTGGTGCACAGCACGTGCGTGTGCTGTGCTTGCCGGTCATCCTGTCCTTCTCAAAGGTGAACTGCTCGGTGTCCCATCCTGTCTGGCATTGGTTAGAAGATGTTGGTGGAAGGGATGAACAAACATGGAATCTCTGGTTGGTGGTTGAACCAACCCATCTGAAAAATATGCTCGTCAAAATGGGTTCATCTTCCCCAAGTAGGGATGAAAATAACGATTATTTGAAACCACCACCCAAAATCTATATTTATTGTGTCATCATAAGGTAAATCATTTCCAATGGTTGAAAGGTATGAAGGTTAAACTATTTCCAAAGGTTGACATAATGATAATATCAACCTAAAACAATTTCCAAAAGGTTGAAACAATAATAAGATCAATTCAAAAAAGTTTGAACAGAACTATATTGTTCATGTCCAAAGAATTGTGTGGTGAGAAATATGTAGGGCTTGCATACCTTCAGTGATTTCTCGGGTTCGGTCAGGATTCCACCTCAGATTGAAACCAGAGGTCTGCAGTAATGCCATGCCTGTCCCTTGTTTTCGCTCAGATTTTTCCTTTCAGTCATCTCTATCCACCGAAATGGCATCCCATCCACTCCTGCGGAACGAGCACTGGCCTTAGCTGTTTCAGAAACAACGGTTTCGAAACACGGCCGGCCGTCGCTGGATTTTTCTGGATAGTTGTAAGGTTTGCACACCTACTGAGTATTATCCATAAGATCTATGTATGATATATTTACCTACATTTGGTTGAATTTTATGGTAAATGTAGGTAAATAAACCATACATGGATCTTGTGGGTTAGGATTTTTACCATGACTTACCTGCGTTTATAGAATGGAACAACTTGAAACTTAGAAGGAACAATATTGCATATCATGTACCAGGATTTTGTTTCAGAGGTTGAATGTAGAATTACTCAGTAAAACTGGCTACTATGAGACATCACAAATCATACTCATAGCCTATTCAATTTGTTTTTCTATATGATTGTGAAAGTATGCTTCTTAAGCATCAATTTATACAAATATTCATATTACATATAAGCCACACAGTCATAATCTATTACAACAGTCATCCGTATGAAATTGAAGTGAGCCATCAGAATTTGGGGGGGTCCTGGCATCCTGATCCAGTGCTGTGTGGTTTTCTGTGGTACGCCACCTGTGAGATCCTCAGGTATCCGGTCCTTCACGAAGACAACGCTCACGTAAAAACAACACTCTGTCTTTTTTTGCTAGTAAGCCACAAAAAGGACCATCAAAACCAAACATCCGCACCTTTATATATGAATATAAGAACAATAAAATATATATAATTATATAAATATATTCTATATAATGTTCACATTTCACTAGCACAAATGCTTACATGTTCCATGTAAGTAGGTGAAGCACAAAAAACACCATCCACCACTTCCGTGACAAATGACGCAGGAAGCTCCAAAGCGATAGGACCTTGAAAGCTCAAGATTGATGGCTGTCAAAGGTAGGAAAGCCTTAAAAATTCAGCCCTAAAAACTAACATGGATACCCAAAATGATGCTCAGGTATGTTTTTTCCTGGAGATATCTTGAGATAAGAGTAATTAACAAAACTCAACAACATCAAATGGACATGTAGGGCAATGTATTGATTTTTTGTTTTCCCCGCCATGGCACGGCGGCAGCGTAATCAAAAGGTGGTATATGGTTTTGTGCCATTTCTTTCAGTAGGGAATGTATGGTAATTTTCATATTTGGTACTGTATATCAACCATAAAATATAAATCTAAGTGTGTGTATAGTACATTAGTATGTCAGTCTATCAAACGAAGCTCATCTTTTTCACACATTTCTGTGGTTTGAGCTGTTTGGCCTGCTAGTTCCCAGCGCTGAAAAAAAAAGGCAAGGGTGACATCAATGTTATCATTGAAAAAACAACTTCAACTAACTAGCTAGAACATCCCAGCTCCTTCGTGACACTTAACAAGAAAAATCAACAAAACATCTTCATGCGCCATACCATCCATGTATGGTATATTTACCTACATTTGATTGTTTTTATGGTAAATGTCGGTAAATATACCGGACCATACATGGAAACCCCATGGTGTTACATCCTCGGCTTGTTTCCGGATCTTTTTTTGTGTTTCCCATTCATCACCAAGCAACTTGAGCCAGCACCCCGATTAGCGGCGTATGGTGAAGAGATGGCCTCAACATTGCAATATTGCATGAATCATCTTTTCTGCTAAAGCCACTTTTAACTCCCCCTACTGTAGGCATCCAGTCATATTCTGAAAAATGATGATTGGGGTGGGGCCAATCACCTCCAAAATGCCATCATATTTAGCTTCCATTACCAGCAGGAAACCAATCTCCGGTTTCCGGTGGTTGGATCCATAGGGTTTCAAAATCTGGGGTGATTTTTGTCGTTTTTTCAGATTCAACACCTGATTTGTTGCCATTTTGATGGGAGAATTCCCCAGATCCTGAAGCAAACCTTGGGAAAAATTCCCCTTCGCCTGCCGCGGGGGCGATGCTGAAGCCTTACCCGGACGGTGAGGCTTAAGATGACATCAAGCGGGTAGGTTGAAGGACATGAATGAACATGTTTAGATTAGCTATAGGATTTTTTATTATTTCATACCTGGAGCTTCCGAATTTTTCATTTTGCAACTGTCAAATGAATTGGTATTTTTTTTTGTTGAAGCTTGTAGTTCGGGATGATGGAAGACCAAGGTAAACATGAGAGTGCTCCCAGTGCAACTGTTTGTCCGCACTGCTAAAAACTGGAATGCATCCATTGATGTATCCATGGTATCCGCAAACACCAGAAAAAAGTCGACCAACATCAAAATGTTGTTGAATGGGATGCTAATTTACTAGCGACTTTCTATGGGAATCCTGTGCATAAAACACGCCTGCACCCTACATCTTCCCACGCCTGCCGCGTGGGTGAAGCAAGGACAGGCGCATCATGCACTGGACGGATGTCCTGCATTCAAACATTTTTTGCTTGGAAAGGAAGAGTCTTGGACCAACTAAAAACTGATATCTAAAATATTAACATACCAGAAAGTTCTGTTTGAAAAAAAAATATATATATAACCAGGGATTTATAAGAGAAAGTTCAGTCTGAGAATGAAGAAGTACTACTTGTGTAGTCTTTGATGATATCTCCATTGTTTCTACATTCTCTACATTCTTGAATTGGCATATTTTTCATCATAGCGGCAAGCAGTTCACCCACGCAACTGGGACACGAACACGACCACCTTGACAAGTGGGAACTGTATACAAGCAAATCCACATGATACCTGACAAACTGGTTTTTGTTCTCAAAACATGTCAAAGCCATCATGATAAAACAAAAGCGATGCATCATCATCATCATCATCATCATCATCATCATCATCATCATCGTGAATCATCATCATCGTTTCAATGTTGCCCTGCAGCAAACATGCATATATTTCTTAAACTCATACATGAACGCATAAAAAAACAACAACAAATCATGGTCCAACCAGTTGGTTGGAAACCACTGATTCCCTTTCAAAACCACTATGACCTTCATTGCATCTTTAGAGATATAGTCTCACCCAACAAAACCGCTAACCGCCATCCTCCAATTTCGATGCCAAAGGTGGCACACGCTTTTCCGGCCTTGGGGGAGTACAGGTTGGAAACAGATCTGACCAACCTGTCTTGTTGTGGGCGGGACTTTTCTATTTCCAGCCAGTTGAATTGCACCGACAATTCTTAGTTTTGATCTTGTTTGAACACACATCAACAAAAAGTCATCTAATATCTCATCAAATCAATTTTCGAGTTCATCTAAAACATACCAAAAATAGAAACGTCAACTTCTCGGTCAACAAAATAATCTCCCAAAAACCTTGCTGAAGTCAGATGCACTCTCCGACACACCGGACCCCAAGCGAGGAACTAACTTGCGCATCCTTTTATGAGCAAAGCATATACCCAGACGTCAAACGGCGGCTAGGTCACCCTATCGGAAGACATGGAGATTTACAACTCGAAAACAAAAAAACATGGTGTTGGTGTAGCCTGTCAGAAAGAGAGGTGTGATAGTTAGCAATATATAAATATGAATAGTATACGTCTGTATACGAATATCATATGTATATAATGTAAATAAAAAACAGCTATGATACATGTTTTGCTGCATGTGCCCATACTAAAACAAGTTCTTGAATCCCAAGTTTGCCGGAACCTCCACCACCACCACCACAACAACAACAGCAGCAACAACAACAACAACAACAACAACAACAACAACAACAACAACAACAACAACAAAAACCATAGGCTTAATAATCAACCCGTTCATGAGAAAAGGTTCGAACTTTTTTACCTTTGCAATCTGAGTACACAGTAGAAACGCCACATCAAACTTCAAAGTGTCTTGATTAAATTGGGATGATGTCACCCATGGTCACTCATTGCTAAACAAAAGGACACGTTGCCGTTGCATCTCCAGACTCGTCTTCCAAGGGTCAAATCCAAAAAGTGTGTTTCTGGGTGAATCTTCCTGAAATGGTTGGCTGGTCTGACCATTTTGTAGGATTGACAGCTTCTAAAATTCTACACTCCCTGAAACTAACAGCCATTTCGCCCCTGAAAAATAGGCTACTAAACGCCCCAAAAGGAAACTCTTCCAACCTTCTCCGTTTTTTCAGGTGCGAGCTGTTAGTTTCACGGAGGGTTACTGGCCTGGGCCTGAACTATCATTCACCCAGAAGTTTCTATTTTTTTAGGAACTTCCAACATTGGAGGGGCCGGCAGGGCCGTCCCTGCACCACAACGTCGGTAGGCAGCGAAAAAACCAAAGTGTTCTACGCCGCGTCAACAAAGGAGAAGGGACTTGGATGCTGTAGTGCATTCCAATATCCCCAAAAACAAAAATATCGGCAGTCAAACGAATTCTAGTCCTTGAATCACCAACATGTCACTTGTGGAAAAAGTGATCATTAGTGAATATATTTTTTTATTACACAATGATAAGGCTTTGATGGGTTGTGTATTGTTTTGATATGTTGGTTCCTTCAGTGTGTTTATAGCAGTCTCGCTCTTGTCCTCAGCTTTCGAACACTGCGAAACCTCACACGTTCGCTTAGTTCAATGGAACTCGCAAAAGACGTGGTGTTTTTTTCGAAGCATCTTGCAGAGCAACCAGCGCAGCGTTCCCCTCGTCCAACAAACCTTCAGAGATGGTCGAACTGGTGAATCGCAACGATGCTTGAGGATGCCAACCAAAATCTCTTTGGGATGTCTATCATTGTATGATACCCATCCCATCATGCTCACTATGAGTTTTGGATGCTGACCATCTACATCATACACATCAGGATAACAATGTTCGCAAGCGATATCAAAAACATTTGGCGGAGTCATGATGGCTAAAGCCTGCACACTTGCGAAGATTGCTATGAATGACACATGAACAGAAAAAAATGATAGCATGAACGGCATGAAGAAAGTCATAAAGCCAGCACACAATCCAGTTGGACCTTCTCAACTGATACTATGGATATAAAAGGGCTCTGCATACAGTTCATCACCAAAACAAATTTCATCATTTCGTAACAAACAACTCCTGCATGATTGATTCAATTGATGGAACTGTTTGTCATAATTTTCTTGAAATTGAGTCTTCAAGCTGAACAGAAATGTTGTCAGTTGTAAACATATCGATTCCTTCAGGGCATTTGATATCATGGAAGTCATGTAAGATCATAATTCTGGGGATTCCTATTCAACAATTTAAGGAACTAACTATCACAGCTGGATGCCTGCTTATCATAAATTCCTAAACATCTCAAGATTGTTAAGTCATTCTGATCATTTCCACAAGTATGTGGTGGAAAAAAAACAAAAAACATGTTTCAAATTTCAAACCACCAACAACTCGAACAAAAATGTAAAAAACATGTTTCAACAGCACTTGTTTTGACAGTTTTAACCTTCCAACTCTGTCAAGGGACAGGCCCCTCGGAGGGTTTCTGTCGCGACTTTTGGTACTTGCCAAGTTTTGCTCTTTCCAGATGATTCCTCTTGCATTTCCTCAAGGCAGTTTTTCCAGCCCACATCTTGCACCCAAAGGATGTGTATATTAAATGTAAGTATGCCGAAAAAGAATGTGGACTGTGGACCACCAATAATACCTATCACTAATTTGAACTCTGACATTTTGTGTGGGGCGTTTATGGTTGAGTACAGGTGGAATTGTGAGGATGTGGAAATGGTCCGAAACATTCAACTGTGAGCAGGTCTATGGCCTCAAAAAATCTCGCATCCTGCATCCGGCGAACGCAGCATGTTTTATGTTTTTTTTCACCAGGTCCGTGTTGCAAAGCCCTCATATATTCCTTAAAACCTTTTTTTCCCCTGCGTGTCTGAGATTCAATTTCTCCATCTTTGGAGAAGAAGTAGAACGAAGGTCCAGCAAGCGCTGACGGTAGCACTTCGAACTTGCGTAACCTCAGAGGTTACAAATCTTCCTTGAGTCATATGGATATGCCCAATAGATATACCTACTGATATTAGGTGTATATGGGGTCCATTATTAAGGGTACCATCCCAGGAGTACCACCATTTTCCGTATGATTGAACAATGGACAACCAAACTGTCAGTTTAAAGTGTTAATTCGAGGTGGAAAACTCGAGTAAGGTCGGTGTCACAGTGATTCAAACCACAAAGAAAATAGCCAACTATTAATGGCAGGTATAAAATCCTATCCATTGCAACAAACCAGAAGGAGGGTTTTACAATGAATTAGGTTGAGGTCGTGATACATATAGGGGAATATATATAATATGACTTATCCTTAAGAAACGAAATCCCGCAGCGACCAAAAGGATGAATGAAACTTTGGGGGATCTTTATGGACTTCATGCTGCAGGAGTTTAACCATCAACACTATATAGCAACTGAACATTTTGGTGCTTAAGGAATCTCAAATATATATATATATATATACTTGTGAAATGTCAAAGAATCTGCAAAAAACAACACATCTCCCAGAGTAGTATTGGATTTGTTTGTCCCATACATTAGTTCACTTCATGGTTTATGGAGTGGACCGACCATCCTCCAACACAAAAGAAAGTCAAGGCTCAGGTTGCTATATTCCGTAATTCATATACGATTAGTATCGTTTCGTTCATCTCCTAGTCTCCTAGCATTAATTTTTCAGTATGTCAGTAGCTTCATTAACTGTTATGTTTGCATAAACCCAGAAACTATAGTATCCATGTATGGTATATCTATCTACATTTACCATCATCAAACATTCATGTAGGTAAACATACCATCATTCCCATGAATCCTACTGCTTCCTCCTGTCTCTTTTCTCCAGGCAACATCTTTTCACGGGGGACAGGCATCTCAAACTGATCTTTGTCGTGAATGATCTCACTTCCTCGGCGTGTTGTTTTTTGTTTTTTTGTTTCAGCAGGTCGGTGATCGGAAAAAAAAATCACAAACAACACAAGAAAAAATCGGGGAATTCCGGGCCGCAAGTTGTTTTTTTCCGGGAATCATGGATCTTCAAGAGCTGGATGCTCGAAAAACTGAAAAAACATCCAACTTTTGGTTTCAAACATCGCGTGTTTTAAACAGCCCATGTTGGGTGGTGTTTAAAATCAAGATTGAAGATTGAACTAGTCATGACGAAACTCCAAAAGAGTGAAATTTGCTCTAAAACAGTTTTGTTTAGTTTCCATGTTGAAGTTTATATATATTTGTAAAAATTATGGCTGGAACCGGAACTCCAAACCAAACTGATTGATGAATTTGTACATTGCTTCGGTTATTTTTAACGGTGGACATCAAGCCAGGTGTTTTATCAATGGTTTAAACCATCCGCTTTCAGCCTCAATGATGAGCCATGAAATGACCCCATGACTTGGCGGCCAAGATACCATCAAAGTAATATAAATCGTCCATGCCACTGCCAAAGGATACCGAGGTAATCTTATCCTAGGTGGATTGTGCCAGCAACGGCACTAAGTCGTGGAGTTTTTGTCAGTTTGAGAGACGTTACTTCAAAAAAAAATACACGTCTCACACATAGATTTTTTGAAACAATGGCATATATTCACAAGGCATCAATGGTATCATGTCACGTGGGAATGGCATCATTACATTGAGAGCCTTTCTTGAAAAGGTACCTCTCCACCCCCAATTCGATCATTGACGTTTCGTATAACAATCTCAAGCAGGATCCTGCTTGAGACCGTGTAAGATCTGAGGAATGTCTAAAGAAATTTGTATACTCCATCATATATATATAAATATGTATGTAGATCACCTTGATTATGTAGATCACCTTGATGTGTAACACTCATCCAACATAAACGACGAAGCACCTTTTTCTTTGATATTATTGTATTATCATCTCTCAACTGTTTGCTTTCGGAGACTTCCCTAGATTTTCAGCTACCGTGGAGCCGGTAATGTTTTATTTATTGCACATGCCTTTGCGCATAGAAGGAAACTAAATTGGTATTTACCAGATTTGTTCATATTTACCCATAGGATATATGTATGGTGTATTTACCTACATTTCCGGTGAAAAAATGGCCACATGAACACGGGGAAATGGCTTGGTAAATATACCATACATGGATCCTATGGGGTATAAACACAAAACCTGGACAATTCCTGGTAAAAGTTCTCACCAACCATCCAGATTTCTTGAGGGATGGATTGGCTGAACTGCGACCAGTTCGCCACATAAAGTGGAGGTACTAGCCTATATCATATAAGCTGTATAGTAAGGCTGATGCAAGGGAAAACCCACACCCCCGAAATAGCCTTATAAGGTTCAATACCTCAAGTGTTTGAACATGCTGGTGATATAGAACTATAAAGTAGTTATCTAAAGGAAAAATTAAGGACAAAAAAGGCAAGCAAACAATTGCCGGCAAGAGAACAAGCAAAAGCAAGCAAAGGCAAATCCAGAACCGATAAACACATGCAATCAACATGAACTGCAAAACCCAAGGTTTCCTTGCATGATTCTGGCTCATGTCATTCTGTTTGCTTCTATTTTCTTGTTTTTTGCTTTCCTAGCCAAGTTTGCCAGCTTTCCCATTTCTTGCAGTGTTCTGGCTTTTAGCTACTTATAAGGGAAAAGTTGTTTGAATAAGCCTAAATGGTATATGGTGCACCTTAGCTCTGAACTTTTTGCAAACTCTTTTCCAAAAAACAGGACTCCCAGTGGTCCTTTGGGCAATAGAACTTATACATGTCAGGTTCGGGCAACAGAAGGTAGATACCAAAGAAACATGTTAATGCAATACAAAGATATCAAAACTGGTTGGTGGTTTCAACCCCTTTGAAAAATATTAGTCAAATTGGATCATCTCCCCAAGTAGGGGTGGAAAATAACAAATATTTGAAACCACCACCAAGAAAATATCCTATTATTCCGTATCCAGGAGATGTCTCAACATGAAAAGCTCGCACCCAAACAAATCCACTTGGTCACCATCATTTCCCTTCGACCCTCATAGACTTTAGAACCCTCAATTTGTGAAGACAGAGAAAATACCCACGTGTCCCTATAATAATAAGTAACAAACCAGGTAAGAACATATTATGCATCAACCGTCTTACACCATAAATTCTGAAGTCTGCTGCTCAAGCTTCGTCAACCTGTAAAGGTCTCGACCACGCATACGTTTCCTCGGTTCGTTTCGCCCGCATCAACTCGTCAGCGGATGAAAAAAAAAGAAACACTGTAACTCATCAGTTGAGAAGTTGAGATGGATCACATATAGAAAATACAAGTAAATCCATACAACTGGTCCGACTGGTTTCGAAACAAAAGCAGCAAATCTGAAACTTTTTCTCAAAGCGCCCCAGAGTGGGGAAAACCTCAGGCAACAAAATATGCCTCGAATGAAACTTTAGGGATAAACTTTCGGTATAGTTGAGGCTGAGGCCTGAAATCCTTCTGTCAATGGAACAACAAAGAAACTCTATTTTGTTTATTGTAAGTGCAAATATATATGTATATAAACATATATGTATATAAATATATATATTTGCATATATACAATTGATCAATTGAATACATACGTATCTCTTCATGTATCGCTCAATCCTTTCCTTTCTTCCATTTGAAGTATTTATCCACTTAAATGGCCCATTAAACATAGTGTGAGTTTCACACCCAGGCAACCACTTTTGAACAGAACATTCAACGACCGACGAGAGGACGAGCATCATTTGTTTCACAATTCATTAAATTGTGTGTTGTCAAGGCCAAGAGAGAACAGCGAGATTCACTCTGACATGTTGCTGCCATATCACGGAGATGTCCTGCTGCAGGATGGAAGAAATCCAAGAAAGCCGATAAGGAAATCGACAGGAATGTTCATTAAACAAAAACACGTTGGTTAAACAAACAAAATGAGATAAATTACCAACAGGTAAAGGATTACCTGGGATGCATTGAAAAAAAACCTGGCAATTAAATTCAGTGAATTACCAAAAACAGGTGAAGGATTATCATCCATCTGAAAACTTCTGATTTCATGGTAAATTGATGTAAATTGTGCAGGTACAAAAGAACCCACAGAGTTGCAACGTGTCTATATGAACATATGCACCATTTACTGTATGTCTTCAGCTAAACCTCATTCCTTCTCCACTTGCAACAAAAAATCACAATGGCATTGGCCTCTGGAGAAACCCCCATGTCATTGCTATCTGCTGTCATTTTTTCTGGCGGGACTTTGGGGAAGATTGGCTGATTGGCTGGAAAAAATGGAGAACCAACATGAACCATTTAACATCCATTTAACAAATGAGGACTTGTTTTTAGCTTATCATTTTACTGAATGACAATATCACAATATCTCAGAAAACCCCCATTCCAAACCCGCAAAATTCCTAGAATAAAACAATTGTTGGGTGGTTTCCCCTAGTTAAACCCAACTTTTTTCCAATCAATCCAGCACCCGACGTCGGCGCTCGAATTCACCCGACAATGATGATGGCTTGCACCCTACAGTTTGATGGCTAAATGAATAATGAATAATGATGAAAACTGCTTGCCTCATCCAAGTAGCTGCTTGGAATGCACTTAGGGTACAATTTGGGGGCCTAAAGGCCTAAAGTATCTTCTTAGAAGGTACTTGGATCCAAAGGGCTTTACTGACGAGGTTAATCATCATTATATGAATCAAGATCCTGCCCAATGAATATTTATCTATCTATCTATCTATCTACCAGCTCCACCACAAGAACCCGAAAACGTATGAAAAAAAAAACGTATGAATTTGAATCTCACGTTAAAATTTTAATGTCGACGTTAAAATACCCGGACTGACGTTGAAATTAAGTAATTGACATTTTAGTGATTGTTCACGTTGAAATCTGGTAATCATGTTCACGTTGAAATCTGGTAATGAGGTTCACGTTGAAATCTGGTAATGAGGTTCATGTTAAAATATGTTATTCTGCAGCCATTTTTTCATTAAGTTTTGAATTTTTAAATAATAATCTAACAATTTTCAGTATATTTCTGCATTGAAATATTGAAAATTGTTAGATTCTTTCTGCAGCCATTTCCACCGCCATTTCAAACCATTGTTGCAGCCATTTCTGAAGCCTTTTCTAGCTGTTTCTGCAACCTGTTTCTAGCAGTTCTTTATGTCGCAGCTGTTTCTTTGGCAGCCATTTCTGCAGTCGCAGCATGTTTGTTTTGCAGCCATTTTCTGCAGTCACAGCATGATTTCTTTGCAGCCATTTTTTTTGCAGTTTTTTATCGCAGCTTGTTTGTTTTGCAGCCATTTCTGCAGTCGCAGCATGTGTTTTGCAGCCATTTCTGCAGTCGCAGCATTTTGTCTCGCAGCCATTTTTTTTGCAGTATTTTACCGTAGCTGGTTTGTTTTGCAGCCATTTCTGCAGTCGCAACATGTTTGTTTTGCAGCCATTTCTGTAGCCATTTCTGCAGTCGCAGCATTCTGTCGCAGCCATTTCTGCAGTAACGTTTTCTAGCCTTTTTTGCAGCAGTTTGCTTTGGACACTACTAATCTTCAGCTGCAAAAATAAATTATAATGTTTGCTGGTTGCCTCTCTTGTAGCATCTTGTAATCATATAGCTTGGGCCAAATTTGATAAAATGATGCAGCTGTTTCAGCTAGGGTTGTGCTGGCAGCAGTTGCTGTGCGGGGGCGCTGGCAGCAGCTGCTGGGCAAGTGATGCTGGCATGTTTGATGATTGTTTGCATTGTGATTTTTGCGCTGCGGCTTGCTCATGAGCTGATGGCTGCTTGAACACGTGCTGGTTTTGACCCTCGCCCACCTGCAGCCTTTGAGTTGTCAAAGCTTAGTAGGGTTGAAGCTGCAGCAATGCAGTCTGAGTCTTTCGCATTGTTTGACCTTTTGCATGTGAAAAATGAATGGGATGCTTGCGAAAGGCTGCGAGATCGTGTTAGGACTATTGGCCGCCTGCTTACCAACAAGCCAAACCCTGGGGAAAGGGAATATGCTGTTGAAGGCAAGTGCTTGCAAACGGTGGAAAATGTGAAATATAACATGGATGTGCTTGTGCCGCTGGTGAAGCGTTTGGCTGGGCACTATGACAAGGTGGTGGAGATTGAGACGCTGAAAGCTGAAATCCATAGCTTTTTCAAGAAAAATCACATGGTCCCTACTCAAAAGGTTCTTAGCGACCAGGCTTGGAGTGTGCGCAGCCTACTCTAAGTGGTCAAGGGCTATATGTACCGTGACAAACCTCCGAAGGATTCTAGTTTTTCTTTGCTTAAAGATTAAGTTTGTTGTATTTTGTTTTTTTCGATAGATTTTTTTTAGAATAGAGTTTAAATTTTAAGCCAGCTTTACAAGAAATTTAGGTTACAGAAAAACTGCATTTACTATCACTGGTATTGGTTTTCCACGTCGCGTTTTCCTTCGAAACTAGGATTTGGAGATCAGGGCAATTTTGTCGGCCTATGGTATGGACCTTGAAGATTGGAAGGCCTGCACTAAAAAACCTTTGTTTGGAATTTTGGTTTGTTTAATTATCCTTCGCAGGCAATCCCATCGACCAAAAGAAAGTCGACTCGAGCCAAGGACGACAAGGACAGGCAACAACCAAACAGCAAAGACACAAACTACAACACAAATTAACATAAACACAGAAAAAAACAAACTTCAGGGTCTACCTAGAACAAAAGAAATCAACCTATATAGTTTTCATGCAACTATATAGGTTAATTTCTTTAAGTTGGTTTCCAATGAAAAAACCCTGCAGGATGCTGCACCGGATGCTGCACCACCAGCAGCGGTTGAAGCAGCAGCGCCCCCAGCAGATCGTGCAGCTCCTCCGCAAAGTTCTGCTTCAGCCTCGAATCCTGCGAAAGCTCTGCCTGCGAAAGCTTTGGAGATGCAGCCGACTGAAAGTTTGGTGCACTTGGCAGCTCGCAGAAACGAATTGAACAATTGGACCCTTAGCCTTTTAATCTCTTAGCATTTTTTTTACATATTAAAATTTTTGAAATCTATAAAACGTCATTTCATTGAGCATTAATGGATCAATCTGTTTTGTAAGGCTCGCAATTGCTCGAGAACGTAAAGCGGCGGAAGAGGTTGCTCAGCAGGCCTTGAATGCAGGCGACCGAGCAGCAGGGACTCCCCAAGACCAGCTGCAGACTCTTCCGATGGAAATTGCTCCTGAACCTGCGGCTCGGTTTGGTGATTTTTCCGTCCATAATAGCTTAAGTGGTCAATTGTTATTGTTTAGTTTCTTTTTTGGTTCTGTGGGTGGTGGTGAAGGTTGGTCGGAATCCTGTGCATGGCATATACCCATGCAGTTCGACCCCCAAAATGGTCCTGAGATCCCTGAATGGGATGAAAACATTCTGGAAGCAATTTGTTTCACAAAGAATTAGTGTGGTAAGAAAATTCTTGGCTGCCTGGACTAGAGGAGATATTGAAAAAACCTTATAAGTTGAAACCCATCCACCATTCCATCCGCTTTTTTCTCCCAGTTGGACCTTTGTTTTTTCAATAAAATCCATGGAGGTTGAAATTCCACCCTGAAAAAAATCTAACATAGATACTGCGAAGTGAAATGCCCCTGTACTTCTCAACCCGGGATTTTGAAAATATTGAAAATATCAGTCCTTGTAAGGTCCATGGTTCTAGGGAATCTGGGGTTTACTCGAAATCCTTAGTGTGGTTTGCTTGTCGGGGTTATGCATCCCTTTTACTCGAAATCCGGTATTCCAGTATGCTCTGCTTGTCGGGGTTATGCATCCCTTTTCTGTCGGGCGTTGATTTTTTTTAGTCGGGCAAAGGAGGAATGTTGTCCATGTGTGTTTTCAGTGGGTATTTGTTTTTAGCTTCGAGTACTTCCAAAAGGCATCTGGCAAATGCTTTCATAAACAAGTGCCGCAGTTCTGCAATCTGAATGAATGTATGACACGAGTTTGCTATGTAATATAGCTAAGGCTGACATGTGCTAACAATAAAGCTGGCGAGTGACCAAGGGCATCCATTTTTTTCAGGCATGCTGTGTTGCAATCTGAATCACATGTACTGACATGTCTATGATGCAGGCATTTTTCAACCAGGCATAGAACAACGCGCCGCCGTACATACCGTAACACTACCATTCAAGGAAAGCTACCCACCATGCATGCATGCCGCACTGTCTGAAACGATGATGAATGATGAAAGGAATGCCTTTTGAAAGGAGTTTGTTGGCGCAATGCGTTTGGTCCATGCGTTTGCGGACGCCGTGTGATGATGTAGATTGAATGGCCAGGCCATCGCGCATGCTCTTGGTTGAGCTGTTTGCTTTGTTGGCGCAATAAGTTCGGTCCCCCTATATATATTATAGTTATATTTTTTCCGCTGCGTTTGTGGCCCTGAGGCTCTTGTCAAATGCGAAGTTCCTGAAGAAGAAGATCGCGACTGGGTGCTGAGGCAACCGACGCTGGAGCTTGGGCAAGAAGTTCCAGACCCAGAACTTGAAGAAGAACTACGTGGTGCTCCTGAGGAGATGCTGCTGGAAGCTGAGTTCGAGCAAGAAGAGGAAATTCCAGAAGAAGATGAAATTCCAGCAACTCAGCCGGACTCGCCGCTCTTTACGCCGCTGAAAGATGCTGCTGCCGCAAAAGATCCTCCACCGAGCGCTGAAGCAGTGGAGAAGGAGCTGAAGGTAGCCGAGGCTTCACTTGCTGTGAATGCCATGGATGCTGTTGATGTTCGCAAAAAGCAGCTGACCATGCGAGCAGCGGAAAGAGAAAAGAAGGATGCGGAAAATGCTGAGAAAGCTGCTGCCAAAAAGCAAGCCAAAAAGCCGAAAGCAAAAGCCAAGGGAAGGCCTCGCAAGTTGGATGCTACACCGCCGGTTGGTGATGCTGAGCCTGCTGAGCGTCCTTTCAAAAGGCTGAGGCGAAAGACGAGTGAGATTGAGGCAACCTCACCTCCACTTGCCAAAGCGGATCCACCAGCAAAGAAAGGCAAAGCAGCTGTGGAGAAACCTAAGAAGGACAAGGGCAAAGCAGCTGTGGAGAAGAAACAAGAGATTGGTGGCAAAGCCAATGCAGATGGCAAGAACAAGAAGAAGGACAAGAAGGAAGTTGCTGCCGAGCCTCTTGCCGAAACGAAAGCCCGCATGAAACGTCCAGCTGCAGCTGGATCTGCTGATGGGCATGCTGCTGGAAAGAAGGCCAAGATGTCTGATGGTGCTGCTGGCTCTTCCAAGAAGCGTGGCAACAAGTCCACAGGTGAAGGCACAGAGCCTGACAAGGAGTTGCAAAAGGAGATGATGTCTGTCATCGAAAAGTTTGTCAACAAAGAGTATGACAAGAAGGGCGAATCGATGCACCATGGGAAGTATGGCGACGATGTGGTCTACTGGTCCCGTGGCACAGTTGGAATCAAGCTGCACCTTGCTGCTGGTTGGGCCCAGCGCTACTACTACGCCTTCAAGGAAGCTTCCATTGCCTTGAACATCTTCGTTGCATCGCGGGTCTGTGCTAAGATCCAAGAACATGGTGTCGAATGGCACCGCTCAGCAGAGGCATTGCAGTTTGACAAGGTGATCAGGGCAACTGCTGTGGCGGCCATTGCAGCTTTCAAGGATGCAGCAACTGAGTGCTGAATCTCCGATTGCTTTTTTAATCTTTTTAGGTGGAAGGCCGGTAGCCTTGTCGCCGCAGAGGTTGCAATCCATAGGGTGTTGCAAATCAGGGTTTGTAGCTTATCCCTGTGGTGCCTGGAGCTACGTAAGTTCCTTCCAATTTGATTTTGATTGCTATTGTTGCAATCACCCTTGCATTGCTGCAGCTTGGTCGTCTTGAGCCATTATATTTTTTTAGTATGAACATTCTGAAGATTTTCGATCGTATTATTTAGATTAGAGAAAGGTTGTACTAAATTATATACCTTAATGTATTAATTTGTTTTGGCAATTTTGGCACCATCTGAAGCTGGAAGGGTGTTTTGCTTGAAGCGGTGAAGCGTAGGATACCTGATCGAAGAATGATGGTGAAAAGATTCCTTTTGCATCCTGCAGCCTTGTTTTGATTTTAGCATTTTTGAGCCATACATCAACACCGCAGCCATTTTCTTTACTTCTTCCCATTGCCAGGTCTTGCCTTGAGCAGCTGCTGCTATCCATAGCTTGTGCTTCCAAGAGCTTTGCCTGAGGCACATCCAGCATAGCTTTACTACCCGAAAACTAACATGAGGATGGAACACCACCATTTGAATATTTAAGATATTAAAATGGTGGTTTTTCCAAAATTGTCATGTTAGTTTTCGGTCACGAATTATATGCAATGAAACTTGAACTTATATCATAAGGTCAAGTTTCATTCGATAAAACCCATTAATGAATTTAGATCTCGCAAATCTGCAGGTCCCATGGCTTGCTGTGCAGCTTCTCGCAGCTGGGGTCCGATCATCAGCGCTAGCGCCTGAAGGAGGCAAGATGGTGTTATGGGTCGAGTATTGGTTTTCCCCAATTGGTGAAGGAGAACATGTTCAAGTATACTACTGGTAAATATTTTTCTGAATCAATCTATAGATTTCGAAAAACAATAGCAACGTATATACTAGCAGAGCGTGACAAAAATGTTGAGTCAGGTTGAGATTTCATAATTGAATCTCTTGGGATCAAAGTTTGCTTGAAAAACCAGTGGTGTTTTGGGCTCAAAAGCTATAAAGCGATATAGTTGGTATGGAGCCTCATGATCATGATCCACCTGCTGAACTTCCCGAATGGTGGAATGAAACGTGGCAACAAGGATGGGAGCAATTCGTGTGGCAGCACTTCATGGCAAAGGGCAAGGGCAAGGGAGACAAGGGTGGCAAAGGTGAGACTCCGACTCCGATGACACCTGGTCCCGTCAACCCCATCCCGTTTGTCATGCCAGCGAAGGCAACTGGGCCTCCTCCTCCTCCACCTCATGCTGCTGATGAATTTGTGGAGGTGCCAGTGGAAAGCCCATCGGAAATGCCGCCGGTTGTTGGTCCAAGTGCGGCTCCAGCGACAACGGCAAAAGCAGCACCTGCAGTGGCCGTGGCGAAGGAGAATGAGCCGAAAAGGGGTGGCAAAGGAGCTATGCCGCCACCGGAGCCAGTTGGAGCACCAAAGGCTGGCAAAGGAGGTCCAAGTCAGGCCAAGCCACCTGCTGCAGCACCACGTGGAAGTGTAGGTGCTGCTCGGCCAAAGGCAAGACCTCCAGACCCAGTTTCAGGCAGGGCTAAATTTGAATTTAAACTTGATTTTTTGAATACAAAGGTTTTCAAAAGTTGACCCTGAAAATGAAACTCTTGGGTTGTTTTTTTGTTTTTTGAATATACTTGTGTTCTTTTCACTCCGCAGGTTTCGCTGGGCAGTGGGTCCAGTGTTGGGTGTTGCTGCCTGATTCCCAGCTGGCGCATGCGATGCGGCAAGTTCGAGATGAGTCCCTGCAGGCTCCGGAACGAAAAATCAAAAGCTTTTGCACATCATTTTGATTTTTGTAATTCATATTTTAATCTCACAGTCTTAGAGTCCTAGAGCTTTGAACGGATTATTTTATCGAATCCCTGATCTTCCAGGCGGGAGATCCGCGATCTACTGCAAGTTCCTTGGTGTGGCTTTTGTTTCAAGTTTTTGGTTTATACCTTCAGGCCTTCAAAAATATTTTTTGAAAATTTGTTTCAACTCAAAGGTTGTGTTTTCAGATTTTTGAAGGAGGAAAATCTGAAAACACTTAATTTGAGTTGATGAAATTTTCAAAAAATCCAGCCAGGTGGAAGTGTGCCTGCCGGATCTATGAGGATGACTACTTCGGCGCCTCCAGCAACTGAAAGCTATGGTCGGGATCGAGACCGTGATCGCCATCACCATCGACGTCGCCGTTCTGGATCTGCAAGTCCTAAGCCGCGCCGCAAAAGGTGCGACCGTAGCCAGAGCTGATCTAAAGTGGTTTGGAGGGACGTTTCTGAAAGTAATGATCTTGAAATGTAAGGCCTTCTAGAATTTTAATATCAAAACATGTTGTTGAGCAGCAGTTCTGTGAACAGGAGACGTCCCTGCAGACTCACCTGCAGACTCGGTTGTGCCTGATGGTAGAAATATAATGGATGTGGGGTGGCCATTTGACTTAAAAAGAAAAGTTATACAGTACAAATTGTTCATCAAAGAAAGCATCGTCAACTGCAATTTCAACTGTTTTTCTCACAATTCTGGAACATGGCCAACCTACACCCAGGATCTCTAGCGGATAGAGTGGCTGCTGAAGTATAATATAGGAGGGCCATTGCTCAGTGGAATGAACTATTGAAATATGATAACTTGTGGGATCGAATTAGTCAACTGCAACTTCAAGTGTTTTTTTCCTGGCAATCATATGAGCATGGACTGCTTCCAATTAATTTGAAGCTGCAGAATGGATTGGGATGGCCATTGTTTTGCGCGAATCAAAACAGTGTAATATACTAGAACTTGAAAAAAACAGTCATCTTTAACTTGAAAAGTTTGTTTGTTTTTGAAAATTCATGAACATTGCCAGCCTACCCAAATCTTCCTGAAAGACTGGATGGTGACACTTGTGATGAAACATGAAAAAAGGTGAACTGCATGCACGTTTGAACTTAGAGTATTTAAAGTTTTCTTAAAACTGAAACTTAGGGTTGTTGAATGAAACCCTGGACAGGCATGGTGAAGCGGCACTTTCCGCAGCAGCAGCAGCTGAGGCTTCAAGCTGCTGATTTGGAGCTGCCTCCAGATGTGCAAAGGTTGCAGCCAAGCCTGCCATCGCCAAAGCGCTTCAGTCCTTTTCGTGGCCCCACCATGTTTGCCACTGTTTGCGTGAAGCGCCTTTTGCATCATGGTCTGAGCCTGCAGCATGTGCCATGTTTTTTCCGCAGCCATTTTGCTTTTAGATCTTCTAAACACGAAATATCACTTCAAGAATTTTATGAATAATTTCTAATCTCAATTATATTTAGTAACAATGGTCGGAACCCATGCCATACCTACGGCGGATGATTTGGATGCCCTGGTGCTTCGCCTTTTCCAGCTAAAAGCCCCGAAGGACTACTGTAGATGTTCAAAAACATGTGCTGTTTTCAAAAATCATGTTGCAAATTGAGGTTCTGTTAGAGTTTTTTACTTGTGGGCCCTGCTAGGCATTTGTGTGGATTGTTGTGCTGGTTTGGCATCAATCCAACATGCCGAAAGTGGAAGAGCCTTTTCAACTATGCGAGTTCTTCAGTGGTGATGCTCATGTTAGCAAGAGCTGCCAAACGGCTATGATATCAACTGCAGCTTTAGACATCAAGCACGGTGACAAACTGTCTGGCTATCGACAAAACCCCTTCGACATGACTTTACCTTCTGGTTTTGCGATCCTTGGCTGGCAATTAATATATATATTTTTGATCCTTTAACCTAGCTTATTAAATGTGTTTGGTAATTTTGACAATAGCATATCTATAATGAGGTTGGCAGTATGGACTATACTCAATGGTGCTTTTGGCAAATGCTTTGTGCTGCTGGCAATGGTCTGCACTAGCTTCAGTGCAATCAATCAAGGAACGGCAAAGAGAAGCCCTACCACGCCGTGGGGTAACACGGCATTACCCCATGTGCAGGACTGTAGGCTACATGATCAAATGTTGGAAGTTTTTGATGAAACAACTTTTGGGGAAACAAGTGCAGAATAAAAACTTTACTGTAAATAAAAATTAACGTGATCCCTTCAGGATGGTAAGATGCTATGCTCCAGATCAATATTACTTTGCCTTTTGGCAACGTGCCTGAATATGACCTGGATGATCGAACAGCCTGGCTCTTCGAGATTGGTTATATACCCGCGCTGGGAAGATTTGATCTACATGATGAACCTGAAGGTATATACCACTGCTTGGTGGGGCAGGTTGTATGGCGCCCTCACTCCGTACCTTGGGAAACATATTTCAGTCTAATTTTCCTGTGTTTAGTCTGGTGCTTTATTGAAAAATAATCTTTCCCTGTTTTTAAGTTTCCAGGAAGCGCCATCGTGCATGGAGCAATAGCAATCGGATCAACATGCTCGACCGTGGAAAACTCACCAAAGCTGCAAGACAAGCGTGCATTGTGCAAACAACAGTCAAGAAGAAGACGGGTAAGAAGACAGTGTATTGTGGAAACCGATATCTTAAAGCCACCCAGTCCTTCACTCAGTTGCTTTTTTTCGGTGGTTTGGTTAATGTGTAAAATATTATTATACTGGCTTAAGCTGGTATAATAATATTCGACACAATAGCCTGTCTGAATGTCAGGAGCTATCCAATTGCCTTCGGGCTGCACATCCAGCGCTGCTTGCCGACCTTTTGGTGCCATCGCAATGGGATGCCGGAAGTGCCTCAGGGCTGCGATGGTCCAACTGCTTTTGCGCGGTCTGAGTGGGGCGACATGTGGCCAGAAGCTCAATTGGCTTCTGTATGCCTTTATGTTCGTGGAAGTATCCACTTAAGAGTTCCATTGAGATGGAAATCTGTATTTCCAACGGAAATCCCTGTTGAGGAGGGTCGCTGATAATGTATTTTTGGATATATTAATTACACCCCAGACTTTATAAACGGGGAAATTCTAGGAGTTGACGGGGAAATACTAGGAGTTGACGGGGAAATCTGGTAATTTCGCGAACCCGGAGAAAATCGAAAAATAGACCCGGAGAAATTAGCTACCCGGACTCAACGGGGAAATTCCCAGAGACAACGTGAGAAATGCCAGAGTTGACGGGGAAAACATTCGTATGAATTGCCGGAGTTGACGTGAGAATTAGGTAATGAAAGCAGTGTTTTTTTATCTCTACTTGGCTATCATGTTGTACTTGTTTACTTATAACCAAGTTATTGAACTTATAAGTGAAGTTATCAAGTATTGGTTTCAATGAACTTATAAGTGAAGTTATAAGTAGGATAAGTTCAAAATAAGTTTTTTGTATGTTTTTTCAGTTTTTTCGTTTTGAACTAAAAAAGCTTG
>DF239159.1:1826-120015 GCA_000507305.1 Breviolum minutum Mf 1.05b.01
GTTGTTGTTGTTGTTGTTGTTGTTGTTGTTGTTGTTGTTGTTGTTGTTGTTGTTGTTGTTGTTGTTGTTGTTGTTGTTGTTGTTGTTGTTGTTGTTGTTGTTGTTGTTGTTGTTGTTGTTGTTGTTGTTGTTGTTGTTGTTGTTGTTGTTGTTGTTGTTGTTGTTGTTGTTGTTGTTGTTGTTGTTGTTGTTGTCGATTCACAATCGTGATAGCGGTTGATGTTGAAACCACGTTGTTTCACCCAGGACTCAACGGGTTTTCCACTTCTTACTTACTTGGTAGTGGCTCGGATTCGACCCTTCGGATCCATCTGAACCGTTAAGGTCTGAGATTGTTGTTTGTATTGACTTCTCTCTTTCTTTTCCGGCTCCCTCGCAAGCAATCAACCAATCCATGGCATGTTTTGGTACTTGCATTCGACTCATGGACTGACTTTCAGCGCTTGGGGCTTAGGTAGACTTAGGCCCCACGTTGAATTTTTTGATGCTGGCTGGCAATGAAGTGTGGTTTCCTGGAAGTCATAAACTGGGGAGTTGAGAGAATTGAAAGTTGCGGTCAAGGAGGAAACAAAAGAGACCAACCCAGACTTTTGTCGTTGGTTCGTTGGACAGCTCAAAGGCTTTGTCAGCATCACAAACTTTCAGCATTGTTGAATGAAGGTCTTGAAAAATTGATTTGTCCTGACCATATGATTGAACCATTGCCGTCGAAACATTGTAGTAAATTTGAAAATTATACATCTGAGACTACCTGCATCGTATAGTGGATTCGCCCGCGTGGTGGGTTAGCATGGAAATCAGAAGTCAAACATGGAATTAGTTGGTCAATCGTCATTGTTTGTCCCAACATGAGTATAAAAAACTTTTGGTGAGTTTACTGAACTGCATTGCCCATTCTGCCGTGGTGGTAGGCCCAAAGGTACACGATACAAACATAATTTGTTCTTGGTGAATAGTTGATGATTTCGACATTTAAGGGGTTTTCTTCACATTGCTCGGGTTTCATGTTTCAAAAAAAACATTCAATGAAAAACCCTGACATGTTGCCCTCATAATATCAGTTTCTCAAACTAAGTGTCAGTTGGCACATCTTCATGGTCACTTGCATTTCACCAATGAACCTTTTTCCTAAAATGTTTTGTTTCGCCAATTTCTGAGTTTAAACTACCGCAAACATCCGAAATCCAATGTCGCGAATTTTGTGTGGCCTTCTTCTGCTTTCGGTGAGTTTTGCCGGTTGGTTGTCCTCCTCTCTTTGCAGCTTTGAATGTTGGGCCCTTTTTGCAGGGATCACAGTGCACTGGAAATGAATTCAGTGGAGGGGTGATTCACAGCTTCAGGATAAGAATTTCTGGATTGAAAATCGATGTAACCTTCACAAAGGTGTAACAAAGAAAGGTAGGCAATCCACGCCTGAGAAGGGTGAAGGATGATGATGATGATGATGATCATCATCATCATCATCATCATCATCATCATCATCATCATCATCATCATCATCATCATCATCATCATCATCATCATCACTCACAATTTCGTCAATACTTTGACGTGATGTATTACGAATGTAATGGGACTATGAAAGGATCTTTGGGTCCATAGAAGTGGATCCACAGCAAGGTTGCATAGTGGCATTGCACTTTCCTAGAACGGGGGCCCAAAAAATGGCAGGGTCATGGTTTTCACGCCGAAAAATGTTTCAGATTGGTTCCCTTTGAAATTTCTGGGTATTCCGGGGGCATGTACCAGATTCACCTGGATGGCTGGGGATCCTCTTTGCCTTGGGCCCGGTGACAATTTTTAGCCAGCCAGGACGAATGTTTTTTTTTTTTGGGAAGAAAACTAAAACCCCTGCTTTTTTGAAGTCGTGACTTAGGAAAAATCTATCAGTAACTTTGAACAAAAGCATCCACTAAGTCAGGGCTTTTTGTCGATTTTCTCAAAGGGATTGATTGAATCTTGCAAAGCATCTGTCCTAATGGTATTTTTGAAGATGATTTTCGATATACAAGGTGGGATATATGAGTTCCCTAGGTCCGCTAGTTTTGGTCGAAATCGAAGGCCTAAAACCTTTACGGGATAAAAATCCTCATGTTTGTTGGGGTAGCTTGCGGAGGTTCTACTGCTGCTATGGTGCATCTGCCGTACACCTCTTTTATGTGTTTCCATGTGCTATTTCTTATGCTGCAGTGTGCTGTTGGTGCGAGAGACCATCTTGATCTTTACAGGCTCTGTTCCTTGTGGCTTGGTGACCTTTGGGGATGAATGTATTGACACGCAGCTTGGATCGGATCTGAGCATTTTTTTTCCCATTTGGGTCGTGACTTTGTAGCAGAATACTTCCTTGTGAAACAATGAAATGCTATAGCCTGTATATTGAAAAATGGTCAGATTTCCAATGCATTTGAATATTATAAAACTATTTCTTTCATCCCTGCACTTCCTTTGTTTCGCCTTTGGTTTAGGCAATGCGTCAAGAAGAACTATGTCTTTTTTTTCGAGGCAGGCTGCGCCAGCTACCATTGCGTCCGCACGGAACGGCAGGAAGTCGGATCCGTCTTCCGAGTGCCCACTGAGAGCTTACAGACCTTCTGGTTGTTGACAGGCCTATGCCTTGCTTGGGGAGCCACCTTACTCAGTGGACGATCTTTATTGCGATGGATGGCACAAGTCTACAAAAGAGCTGAAGGAAATTTGAAGATTGCTCAATACACCGCCATTGTCTCCAAGTTTGGGTTTCAACCATTTTTGTTTGTATCTATATATATATATAAATTGATCTTTTTGTAGAGCAGAAATGACTTTTCTCAGCATTTCCAGCTAATATTCACCTCAGATGTAGTAAGGTCATGTTACTTCCACCCACCTACAGCCTTTGTGCAGCCTCTGCCCTTCGTGTGATCACCACAAATCGAGAAGATACCTGGACCGCTGAGTCTATGTTGGATATTTCGGAGTTGTTCTCCGCGGTGGCATTGTATGCTTTTCAACGTTTGCTGGTAGTCTATGTGGACTCCCTGACACCCAGCTACTCCTTCAGTGAGTTGAAGAAGCAAAGTTCAAACTGGAAGTTGCAAAAAAGCTTGCAATCCGTGCCTGGACTTTTGCGAGTCCGAGGGGGGAAGATTAAGACCTGGAAGACTGTCATGTTTTTTTTGGGAGTACTTCCTGAAAATTGTTAGGACTCGACAAAGTCCAGAGTGCCTTTTTTCCCAGAAACTGCTTTTCAAGAACCAGAAGGCCTACCATTGTCACGATTAATTCTCAAGAAGCTTGCTTTTTTTTTCCCCTGCGAGCCTCTTACAGAAAAAATATGAACTGTCCACCTGCCAGGATTTGGGTATACATACATATACATTAGAGATAAATACTGTTGATGGAAGAAGTGCTGCACCACCTGGGATGTACAAAACCTCATAAAAATGGTGAAAACTACCAACCTCAACTGGTGAGTTTACCGGATTTCTTCCAGCACCAGTATGTTTGAGTTTGAAATCTAGAGAGTCAAAATGAAGCAGACGTGCATTTCCATTCAACGGCATTTCGGCCAGGTGATGTCGTTGGGAATTAAGCAGTATGTGGTCTTGGCGTTTTGCTGCAACTTCTTCTTGGTGGCGGTCAAAGCATGGGATTGGCTTCAGCCATCTTCCTGCGAGGCACCATGGGTTTTTCAATATTGACACAGCATAGTTATTGCTGGTGGTCAACCATTCTAGAAGAATTTGCTAGACATACTACTTCTAGAATCATTTGCTAGACATGTGACATGTGTGTTTTTTTTGCTTTTTCCTGGTCAATTCAGGTTCTTGAATCATTTTTTCTTGTATGGCAAGTGTTTTTTGGTATCATGAAGATCTCCAACTTTCAACTTGGCGACCTGGCCAGCTTTGGCCACCGGTTTTTCAGAGAGGGGAAGGTAAACTCGAAAATTCCCTTTCTTACATTTCCCTCAAAAGTACACTTGTAACTTGTAACACTGAAATGCAGCAAATAGGCGCGAAAACAAAATGTCAGAAGTTAGAAGATTCGTTTCCTTTTTGGGCGACGGTGCGACTGATCCATTTGTGCTCAACTGGGCGACTGAAATTCGTGTGGCAGGTTTGGACCACAGATTTGGGTCTATCTCTAGTCTTGCAATTACAATGGAAGGTCAATCATTTTTAGTAAGCTATACCCAGGACCCCTCCGCATGATTTGGGCTGAACTTGAACTTAGGCATTCCGAAACCATTATGACGAAACACCTGGCCCCATCAGCTTTTCAGGGGCTAAAGCTGTTCCATTTCAGTGGAGAAATCCCATCGGCTCAAGGACATGGCCTGATTGGGGCCCTATCTTTTCGACGCCTCAAAAAAAGGTTCTCAATTTCTCCATTTCCCAAGCCGAAGACGGAAGTCGTGGTTTGTTTTTTTTGTATTTTGACTCAACTTCCGACGCAAATTTAGACATTTGGAAATCGAACCAGTACGACAAACACTACAGAAACCCAGGAAGTCGACAAAATATCCGCCAAATCTATGGGATCATGCAGGGTAAATGATAATGATTTCACCGAAACGGTGATGTTTCTCAGTATTCTTGTCTTTATTGGGACAATGATAAGTTACTTCCCTGACAAACCGTTTCATATGTAGATAAGCCTCCCATGTTTTTTTTTGACACATTTCTTCCGCTCCCTTTTTCCGTCCTGCCTTTTTTCACAGGAGGCCTTGGCCTTCATAGCACAGAAGGGCTTTCCACATCACAACATCAGCCTGGCCGTCAACCAACACAAACTGAACCACTCTCTACACACACGGGCCAGTTCTTTAGCATGTGCCTCTGGGTTGGTGGGTTGAGGGTTTGTTGGTTGTTTGTTGGTTGTTTGTTGTTGCCGTCATCCCCCAGGTTTATTGATTTTTTTATCCCTAGGTTTTCTACAGCTGACATCTTCCACGACATTTAGGAATACCAGGAGAAGGCACCCTTTACTTAGTTACACTAAGTGGAGTTGCAAGAACTACTGTAGTATCCACGCACTTTGACCACGTGATTTGCAAAAACCAACCAGATGTCCATCTCTCAAACCCAAAAGGTCAGCAACATTCACACCAGGTGTGGATGGATCAGTTGAAGGATTTTTTTCGTTAATTTCATATCTCCCATTCTGAACGATCCACCATTTTGAAGTGTAAAGTTAAGTAAACTTTGAAGTTTTAAGTTGGATCTATCCCTCACCCAGGATGCCAGTCACCACCAGGATGACATGACATTGTTAGGCAACCGGGAATTCCAAACCAAAAAGATTCATTTGTGACAATCGCATCCTGGCTAAGGGGTAGATCAACGTTACAAGTTATATCTGGATGTTGTTCTGAACATCTGGTCATCAGTCATTAACATCATTGAGGTGAAGATGTCTGGAATTCCACATCCATGATGATGACCGTTGCAGATTTCTTCACTTGTAGCATTGCTCTCTTTGCTGTCCTTCAATACGAACGTGCCTTCAACAACGTCTTGCATCCTGTGAATCCTTTTTGGAAGTTCTGGGGCGTGAAAGGCTTGCTGTCCGTGAACTTTTTACAAGGTACAGTGCTTGCAATTGTATCATGGGCCACTGCAAATGATGATACCGGATTTGTTGCGACCCTCCTGAAGCTTGGTAGCCAGGGCCAACGCTGGAAACCTAGTTTTTTTTTTTTGGAAGGAATCTAAAATTGCCGGGAAAACTGGACTACAAAAGCTGGAAATTGGTTGTCTTTTTTTTGGTGTATGATTTTGGTGGAGTTGATGAGTGTTGAAAGTCTCTTAAAACATCTTCCGATTGGCTCAAGTATCTGAATGTGCCCATCAAGAAATAAATTCTTTCATGAATATGGATCCTAGAATACGAAAGCACCGCCGCAGTGGTCGACATAGATAAAGCCAGACCGCCAGACCAGACTGTTACTGTCATTCAACTGCACATGCTTTTGAGGAACTATCACCTACTCTGTGCGGAGTCTTTTGCTCTCGTTTCTTGGTGATTTCCCAGAGACCGGATCTTCACATGTGTTGAAAAATGCGTGTCCCCCTCCTTTGCGAAAAGGTGGATGATACTTTTCTTTTTTGGTAAGCCTAAGTCACAGACCTAAGTCTAGACATGACTGGTGAAAAAATTGGATCAGAGGAGAATTCTTTGACTCTTGCGGCGTGAAGATAGATCCTATGGTACGGGGGGAGGATGTTTCTCTTAATCATTAGAATGGTCTCATATGGCGAAACTCATCAATTTCTTTGGGAGGCTACTGAGATGACTAAAAGATCACATTGATTATTCCATCGAAAGATTCAATTTTTGACGAGCCCCTTCGTCAGCTAGTTGGATGTTTGACTTGCAGCATTGGGCTAGGTACCAATCTCAAAAAATTGGCTATTCGAACTTTCCTTTTTCTGTTTACTCCCCGGAAAACTAACGAATGTCCCTTGAAAAAGTCGTGGTTGGAAGATGATTCATTTCCTTTTGAAATGGCCTGTTTTTAGGGGAAGATGTTCCATTTCATTTCTTGGCATGAAGATGAAGATGAAGATGAAAACGAGAACAACAACAACAAGGACTCCTCAGCAAGAGGTTCATATTTCTCTGCAAAGGGCAAAAGTATAAATAACCTAAGCCAGAATGATGGATAGGTTGTTGATTTGTAGGCTTAACCAGTTTTTTCTTGTGCCTTTTCAGGGTCAGCTATACAAATTTCCCCCCAACAAGTTCCTCTGAGGCTTTTCTAAACCTTTGGGCCTATTCTGTACAGGATGAGGCGGGGAGACGACACCAAAAACCAGTGGATGTTTGAATGTTTTGCGATTGCCGTGGCTTCACAATTCCTCTCAAGTGGTTCCAGATCAACTTTTGTTGGTCAATGTCCTGGATGTCGATTATTAATACATATTTTTTTTCAACCCTGGCTCCTTTTTTTCGACATGAAGAAATGTGCTTAGTCCACTTCTTCGGCAAAATTTTCCCCAAAAAAGATGAAAAGATCATGAAAGAAAACCTTTTTGGTGTGTGTTTTTTCCCATTTTCTGCCAGCAACTCAGGATGAAAAAACCTCTGATGTGCCCAATGGAGAGAGCCCTGAGTGTGATGCAGATGGTCCTGATGGGACACAGTTGACCAGTTTAAAGAATCCCACCCCGGAGGCGCTCCGGAGAGTTTGTTCTCGCAAACGAATTAGTTTCCGTTGCTTTCTGCTATTTGTTTGCCATTTTTTTTTTTTGCAAAAAAAAAGAGGCCAACATTTTGGTTTCGGCTCAGAGATTTTTTGGTGGAAATAGTGACGTTTTGCAATAAAAGTTACTTTGATATTTGGAAATATATAAATGACAGATGGGCACCCATTTTTGAATCAGCAGGAAGGAGTTGTTGACGTTTTTTTTGGTTCCAAGTGTTTTTGTGTACAATTTTTTGCTTCCCAGCTTTTACAGTTTGAGTGAACAGAGTTAGAATCTCAAGCAGCCAAAGTTGAGGTTGGGAGGGTGCTACCCACTTGAGTGTGTGACTCAGCAGTAACCCCTTCAACCCTTCCCTGAACTCTCAATAGAGAGTTGAGGTGATTGCCCATTAAAGTGGTGGGCTTCTACTTTTTGGATCCTGAATAAAAGGCAATGAAATCAACAGCAGTTAAAGAGTTTAAACCCCCTGAAAGCTAACACATCCGGTGGTTGGGAGATGATTCATTTCTTTTGGAAGAATGGCCACTTTTCAAAGAAAACTTCATTCATTTTCGGAGTGGGGTAATTCATTTTTTGAGTTACACCTCCAAAAAAAAACTAGACTAGCTGGAAAAACACCATTTTAAACAGGAGATACATCTTCATCCACGGTTGCTTTTTCCATTCTCCATGTTAGTTTTCGGCGTCCTTATCTTCCATGTTTGCTGACAGGTCATGGGCAAGATGCTGGATGCTTAGATGAAACTGGACCAAGTTCACAAGCCGAAAAAGAGAAACATCGTCGCTGCTGGGATTCAAAAAAAATGTTGTTGATCGGTGGAAAAAGATAGAATGAAGGTTGTCGACGATTTTTTGGTATGAAGTGATTTGTGTTTTTGTTTCTATTTGTGTTTTTGGCGGTTGTGGTTGTCGTTGTCGTTGTCCTTGTTGTTGTTGTTGTTGTTGTTGCTGCGGCAACAAAAACCCTTGGTGAAACCCGCAAACCTGCGAGGCTTGCCTGTGTGGCAAAAACCGCGGCTATGGTCCGTGCGCTTGTGGTGATGATTTTTTTTTGTCTTTTGTGCCACTTGGAGGGTCAGTTTCGAAAAGAAGAAAGAAATTGCAATGTGGTGGTTTCACATATTTTTTATTTGCAGCTCTACTTCGGGAAATAATCAGATTGGTTGAAACCACCAACTGGATTGGTTTGTAAAAAATCCCAATGCTTTGGAAGGTGAAATTCCTGGTGCTCGTTTCAGACATTTCAGACATAGAAAGCCTAATTCCAGTGCGTTTTCCCAAACCTTTTCGGACTGACAATCCAAGTTAAACACCTTGGTGAAGAAATGGTGTGGAGTGTGGCGACTGGCACGACTGGCATGGGAAGAAAAAGGAATCCCCGCAAACTGAGTGGGATCATGTTGGGATGATGATACTGTTGATGGTTCAGAAGTCCGGCAAACTCACCAGTTGAGGTTGGTAGTTTATACCATGATTTACAGGATTTCTTCCATCAACAGCATCTTTAGGTTAGTGAACATTTCAAGATATTTCTTTGGTAGTGGATCCAACGGAGAGATGGAAATTGAGTTCATTGAGTTTTACAAAAAAAAGCCTTGCTCTTTTTCCGAGCTTGTGATGTTTTTTGGAAATTTCCGGAAGTTTCAGACTTGCTCAAAATTGTCCCAGCTGTTGATTCTCTCATGTGAAGTGGCATCAAATTCCATCGGAACTTGAAAAAAATGTTGAGTTGCTAGTCCTTGATGTGACAAGATAAATTTTGGTTATTTTGATTGGGGTTCTTATCCAAACCTATTCATGTTTTTATGGAAGACGCACGGCTGGATAGAAGGCCTTATAGAGATTTGTGAGACACCCTTACCCATTTCATCTTCGATCATTCCCCAGTGCTGTGAATGGCTTTGACACATTTGACGCGCTTACGGCCTGCCTTTTTGGTTCGATTTAAAACAGAAACCGCATGCCGTTCAGAGAAAACCTTCTGCGGCTCAGAAATGCAGGCGGACTTGGTGGTCTTTGGAAATGGAAGTAAATATTGAAGAGATGATGTGGAAGTGATGTCATTTGAAACAGAATATCCAAATTGAAAAGTACCACTGAGTTTCGGAGTCCTCGGAAAATTGGTAGATGTTTGGATAAACGAAACTAAAGACATGTCAAATACGTTGTTTTTTGGGCCATCTATACCTACCCTCCCTGAAACTAACAGTTCGCCCCTGAAAATGGCCTGCTTTCAGGGGCGTTTGCTGTTAGTTTCAGGGAGATTTTTTGTGTCTTGAATCTCCTCAGAGTGGCTTTTGGATCACTCCTTTTAACCCAGAAATTCCCCAGGGTCAAATCTTCTCTTTTTTGATTGGCTTATAGGGTCCAAATATCTAAGAAAATGTCTCCAAAGCTTGCGTTTGTTGTAGGTCCGACCACTATATAGGGATTTCCCATAGGGGTACGCTGGTAGGGGTACATCCAACTGTCTCCTGAATTAAAGCTTCGACCTTTGAGCTAAGTAGTGACTGTTTGTAGCATGAAGGAAGGTGGCAAATGAATCAGAATCAGAGAGTCATACACCCCCCGAAAACTGACGTCTGGAACCTGGACAAGACCCCGAACGGAAAAGGAAAAACATCCACCCAAAGCATCAAATTTTTTTGGGTTCCATGTCAGTTTTTGGTGGGGTGTAATATTTTAAGGACCCTCTACACTTCGGATTTTATTGTCTATTCCATTTGTTTGGAATCCCAAATCCCAAACTTTCCCAAAACCACGTGTTTTTTGTTGGGCTATAAGATTCAGGGGGGTTCCTTTTTTTTGCATAAGTGAAAATCGCCACTTCCAAGGGGTTTTTCCTGGGATGTATGTCAAACCTTTGGGCATTGAAGCACACTGAGATTTGTGGATTTATCAGATGTATGGCAGTAAAAGAACTTTGGAGATTCATTGATTTCTTCCAGGAATCATCACATTGGCATCACATTGGTGGTTTTTTTTGTGCAGTTTGAAAAAAAAACACCCGAATTTCAACAGAGGTACATAAAATGAGCCATCTTTGACCAAACTTACCTTTAAAATCCTATGAACCCTAAACCTAAACCCTACCCCTACCAATTATAAGTACGGTTATGATTCTACGTATACGGGTGAAAAAAACCCAGTTAAGTACCCATTTATTTTCGGCCATTTATAGGGGCCACCCATGTCACTCCATGAAGGCCGACGATGCCTGAAGCCTTAACCACTTCGCGTTTGTGGCGTACGTCGCCCTCTTTGGAACGACCCGAGCGCTCTGCACATGCCCCAGGCGTGACGCGTGGGCCTACCGTTGGTTGAAGGGAGGAAACGAGTCCCAAAGGACTGTTAAATCAAAGCCTATGGAGAAAGCGAGACAAGACAACAAAGACACCCGAAAATTATATAAAAGCAATCCGGAGATCGGTCTCGGGTTTAAGAGGTTCTTTGGAAGAGTAACTTATTTGTGTCATTTTTTTTATTTTTGCTTGTGTTCTTTTCGATAGAAAATCGTTTTGAATTTAAGTTTCCTGTAGTATTAGTTTTCTTGGTGAGCAGACTGTTTGTGTCTCTCACGCTCAGTGTTGTCAGTCCGTGGCGGGGAATAAACCCAGATTCAGATACTAGTACATTCAGAAAGACTAGCGGCAATTTTGTTTGGACCCAAGTTGTTTCAGATGTTACTTGCGTGTTGCCTAGAAGTCCAAACCCATAAACGCATATATGCCCTACCTACAATAATTATACTCTTTTAAAGCAGGTTTAAAGCATTCAAAACCCATTCTCTAGACTATGTTGAAATTCCACGGTGTTCATTTGGCAAGATCTTCTGCAACACATGACCCAAGCCTGCCTTGAAGAGTTTTTTTTTTGTTTTGAACGAATTGCCGCCTCGAAGAAAAGCCTTGAACGCGGCAACCGTTTTAAATGAGTATATTCTTAAGAATACCGTAGGTTTTCATTAAGGAAACCATGATATCATCATATTCACAGGAACAGGCTTTACTTACAAGATAAAGGCTACTACCCAGAACAGGAATCACACAAGAAGTGATGCTAATTTCAACATGTGCCATTACTTTGAGGGGAGGCAGAAAAAACATACAAATCCAGTGTGTAGATAGTTGAATAAGACACCTGACTCCGTACAAAAAGATGTGCTTTGATGAAAAGCTTCCAGCTCAAAAACTTTCACTGCCAGTTGCAATGTTAACATGAAAAGGGTCGATTCTTTTTGGTAGCAAAGAATGTATTTATATTAATATTCGTATATCAGTCTTGTTTAAGAAACATGTGTTTTTCATGCAGTATATATGTGTGACTTACATGGGTTGATTTTATGTACAAGATATACACAACATCCACGGCAAAAATTGATTCAAGAACCTATTAACGATTCGAGTTTCACAGCGACTTTTTGTTTGATTTGAGATTTTTCCAGCCAAACCGCCACTTGCAGCCTGAGTCGAAATTCTTCTTTCTGGGGAATCATTCAGGGTTCACGATTCAAGCCCTTTTTTCGCGATGTACAACACCCGTTTCATTCGTTTTTGGGCGAGTTGATTTCAAAAGAACTCGGGGGAGAAATACATTTTTTCAATCAACCTGCAGATATTGGAAACAAGGCAGCTCAAATACCAACTAGGAGAATCATTCATTCCAGAATGGCATTCAGACTTCAATTCTGGGATGGTTGTCCTTTCTTTTGGGTTCGGGAGTGCCAGATGAACTGTATTCAATGTGCTTGGGGATGTTTGTAACCCAAGAATTTGATAGAAAGATCAATCAATTTAACCATCCAGGGATAGACAGAAAATGGATTGGAGTTCATTTGCAAAACAACATTGAACCTTAAGAGTGGAACGCTACGATTTACCTATCTCTGCATGCATAATTTCAAAAACCAACTAGAACGTATACACTCACAAACTCGGTGGAATTGACGATCCCAAGCTTAACCAAACTCACTTTACACAATCACACCTTCACAGTTTTGTTTGGTCAAGAACAACTTGGATCAATGATCCTTGTAGGGACTTTTAGTTTTTTTTTGCAATAAAATGTTCATTTTCGCTCTCTTGATTCGGTGGTCCATTATTCCCGGTGGATGAGGCCCTCGTTCCAAGGTGCCACCAAATTTCATTAGTGGTGTTTGTTGGTCGTTTTTGGTGGAGCAAAGGGGAGAGGGATGTTGGAGCTGAAAAACCGCTTCAACGGATGAACTCGGGTGATTTTTCATCTCTATTTCTTGGGTTTGTGTTGGGCTTTTTGGGGATTTTTCATCCGAAAATGGGAAGAAACGTTTAGTAAAAAAGAAAGGATAATTCCCATGCAAAGCAATTGCCCTCCCTGAAACTAACAGCGAGTTTGCCCCTGAAAATCAATGGTTGGAAGTTGAAGTTTCCTTTTTGGGAAGGCCTATTTTCAGGGGCGAACTGTTAGTTTTAGGGAGTGTAATTGCTAGGATACTGTATAGGTCTGTTGGATTGACCTGTAGTGATATACCCCCAAAATTGAGAGTCGTACGCTAAGTAAGTACTGTTGTTTCCTTCTTTCAACTAAAAAAAATGAGGTTAGTCTGATTTTTGTGTAACAGCCAATTTGGGGATGTTTCAAAATTAGGATCCCTAAACTGAATATTCATATAGCTCCCATTCAAATGTATGGTTTCGGATGTATTTTGGGTTAAGAGTTCAGACGATGCTGGCATCGTCCCTCCAAATGATCCGACAATTCATCCTGACTTCTCTGACCCACTGTTGGTCGGTCAGCTTGGCTGTTTTGCTCTCAGCAAGACCTCTTAGAAGTCACATCCTCGCTTGTGAATCAATTATACATACCTGGAACCTGTTTGTCCTCTATTTTGGGGTTTGAACCCTCCAAAAGAAGGCCCTTTCCATTCAAAACAAGGGTCATTTGGGTTCCAGGTATATGTATGTATATATATATATTTAGGACTGCAGCAGCGAAACCAGGGGAATGAAATCCCTACTTTCGAGTTTTGGAATCTCAAGTGTCGGGCAATACTGTATTTTTTTCCTACCATAGGATTTATGGAAGCATTTGGGAAATAGCCATGGAACGTTTTTTTTTTTTCGACAGCCCTTGAAGATTCGTAAATCTCCATGTTTGGGGTAGAGATTTGTTGGAAAACCCACTGGGTGGCTTTTCCTCTATCTATTGAAATTATGAATCTAAATTTGCTAAAAGGTTGCACGACCTTTTCAACGAAAAGAATGGGAACGTGTAGAGTGGTGAGAGTCATGTCGTGGGGAGGAACATCTAGTTTCCCTTATGAATTCAGGGTGCCTGGCAGCTAAGAGCTGGTTTGAGAGAGTTTCCTCCTGCATATTTTGGGAGGATAGCCATCCCCAAATCCCTTTATTGCTTCCCTTTCAGATGGACAGAATTCACCAGCATTCACCAGTTGGCATGGGAAAATATCTTGCATGAAAATCCAGTCATCCCACGAGACCGTTGGCTGTGCATTTGCCGCTTTCATGTCACCAGCGTTGGCTCTGAGATCATGACCAAACATGGCGTTTTCAAAAAGTGTGGCAAGTGGAACTTGATGCATTGCCAATTTTGTGTATTCTTGTTTTTTCCAAAAAAATCTGTATTTTTGCTTGCAAAATCTTTGTGGATCAATCAGGCTTAACGAATCGATATTGGGCTCCGAAACATCTTTTGGGAGCCCTTTGGATTGGAAATTGTCCAGTCAGTCACATGAAAAACGATAACTAAGAGGAAGGACACGGAAGCATATTCCAACTCTCAAGAAGGGATTGATGGAATCCAACTCATACCGCTGTTTTGATTTAACATATCTTTTTAAACAGATTGACCTGTCATCTCTGTTTCTTCTATTTGATCACCACGATTGTGTGGTTTTCCCTACCATGTCGTCAGCGCGTTCTTCGAGTGACTCGGACGATGGTTTGCTGAAAGCCTTGAGTGCTGATTCTGCCACGGGCGGAAGTGGCGCTAGCGGCTGTGGCTTTTGTGGTGGTTGTTGCGCATTACAACGAAGCAGATCAGGGCACGAAGTGGTCACTTACAAGGCTCATACTGCAGGCACAACGGAAACAAGATGGATTCGGCGATTTTGGGGGGAAGGAACTGGAGATATGAAGATGAGGAGTTTGATTTGATTGACGTGATTCGTTTTGAATGGAATTGACTTGGACAGTTTTGGATGGATTATGATTGATGGATTGGATTTAATTGGTATTTTTTGGGGCATTTTCACTTTTCAGGCTATTTTTCTTTTCCTTGGTCAAGGCAATTGGTGAATGTTAGTGAACTACTGGTAGTTATGGATGTTTTCCTGAAAAGGTACTTCGTTGGTGAATCATCATGAATCATGCAGACAGAAATCAAAAATACTCAGACGCAATGGGGAAGATTCCAGTTTCAACTGGACACTGCTCTTCTTCGAAACATTCATGGAAGTGGAAAATGGGATGTCTCCAATCTTAGTTTCATTTCATTTAGGGTAATTTTCCACTTCCATGATTGCGGGAGAAAGGGTACTTGGATGTCCCAGGAAGTTACTAAAAGGTGTAGGTTATAACCCCAACATACCCCATATGTAAGTAGGTGAAATAACCCATTGATCCTAACCATTGATCCTAACTTCCTGGGACATCCAAGTAGACCAATGCCAACTTCATTGCTCTTTCTGACTGCTGAAGGATGCGATTGTGGAGGCTGGCTACGGACCGTTTTTTTCCTCCGTGGACGGCCGATACTGCACGTGCTGCCGCCACTACTAGCAATTAGTGCCCTGGATGATCCAACGTTTAAAGGGGACTTAGGTTGGTATGATTTCATGGAATTTCCACACAAATTCATAGGTCCCAAAACCGAACTTTTTGCAGAACTCCTTGTTGCTTCCGTTTTTTTTGCTTCAAAACGAGTCGAGTTTTTCCCTCCCGAGACATTTCAGGTCTTATGACCGTCTTCTCCGCAATGGTCAAAGATCCGCATACTGCGCTTGGAAACGAATGGGACTTTCCCAAATTGGAAGATCTCTTGAAGGACCACATGGCTGACCTCTCATTTTTTTACGCTGGATTAAGATAGGGTTGTAGCTTAAACACACCAAAGACCGGAAAGATGAAATACACGCCAAATTCAGGAGATTTCAGCCCACATGTTTGGGGCCAAAAAATTGCATCTTGACTTCCCAAACAAAGGTACACCCCGGAAGATTAACATGCATAATCATGGAGGTTTGGTTCAGATGATTTTCCTTTCTAAATGGGTTTTTTTGCAGGTTCCAGCCGTTAATCTTCCAGGGTGTTTCACAACCAACTCTTTTCATCTTCCCTTTTTTTTTGGGCTTTTTGGATGCCACGTAGACCATGTAGGAAGACTATGCCCTGCTGCTGACACCCTTGTCCTTCCTGCTGGTCTATCGCCTGAACCGAAGCGCCGTGCGCTTTTACGACGCGCGCGCGGCGGCCGGAAAGCTGATCGAAACCTGCCGCGTGTTGGCAGGTGAAGCGGTACGCTTCTGTGCGCATGACCCAGGTGAAACGGAAAAAAACGGGTGAAACGGATCTTAGAGGTCTTTTTGAAGGGGGCGGGGGAGGCATTTTGGAAGGATTTTTTTTTTCCAATTTAAATGAATCAAGGTTCATCTTGTGATGACTGACTTTTTTTTGGGGGGAGTTGAGTGACATTTTCTCAGATTGAATATGAAATCCCCCGCCAAAAAGGTGGCAAAAAATCAGCTTTCAACAGGGTCAAGACTCAAGCTTGACCTATGAGTTGTATGGTGTTGAGGCAAGTCAGATTGCATATACCAACGTTTTTAGCCAGACTTTTTGCCCAATTCAACTCTAGACCTTGAGGTGCTGGCCGTTTGAAAAATGTCTGAGTGTCACCCCAAATAGTGGTTTGGTAGGGGCGTTATCCCAAAATTTACCTCGGTTCAGGAACTATGATGTTTGGTGAAATACATGGTCAAATCTCTTCAGATATACCACAGGAATTATATTACCCACAAAACACGTGTGTCGCCCACACAGGGTCTAGGGTTTAGAGTTTTAGGGTTTAGGTTTAGGGTTTTAGAGTTTTAGGATTTTAGGTTGGGTTTTTGGGTTTTAGGGTAGAGGATTTACTGTAGGGTTCAGGGTTTGCGAGGGAGTTCGGTCAAGGACCCACCTCCCAAGCATGACAAATGATCAACTTCCCCCATGCCCAAAATCCTCACGCCGGCCCAGGTTTTTTTAGCTTTCCTAGGGGTGGGGTAGGTTACGTTCGAGAAGGGGAAGGTTGGGGATATCCGGGCATCCTCTCCCCTGGAGGTGCCACGGAGGAACTCTGCCGTTGGATTGTCAGCTTTCCTGTGGCGACCCGCAACTTTCTGCGGAATCAGCCTACAGAGCTGATGGAATTGGAAGGAAGCATGGCTGGGGGAGTTGGAACCTTCCAGAGGTGCTGGATAGTGGGAATAGTGGGATGATATTCCATCAAGCCAAGTCCGGACAAATGGGGGGTTACCCTCCCACAAAACGAATCCATATCCCACCGTTCACGAGGAAGGAAGTTCGGAAAATCATCGACTTCAAAAATGCCCCCCACTGGTAGGGGATATGTGATCCTTTCCAAGGAGGGTATAGAATATTGCCCATTTTTTGGAAGATTTTGAAAGGTGGCGTCGATCAACTTTTATTAAGTTTTCCGGTTCCCCCCCATGTGGTAGGGGATACTGATTGCGTTGCCATTCCCCGGTTCCAAATCCAGGGGGTGATTCACATCGGAGCTTTGACAATGTGATTTCCGAATTTCGCATCATAGTAGGGGATAGTCATCAATCCAAATATGAGCGCGGTGGTTCAATGTACCAACTTTTTTGCAGATTCTTGATTTTTCAGGTGGGGTTGTTCGTGAGTTACGAACAACTCCTTGGAGGAGTTGGTCACTTGAGACCCGACATTTTTGAGGTGGCCGAAAAAAGAATTTGGCAGATAACAGGTTACAGGATGAACCGTGAGGTTAGGGGTAGTAGAGGCCACGAGGCCACGTGTAAATTGCTTTTTTGAATTTCGGGGTTCCCGAATTTTGAGACAGACCCACTTGGAATGTTGAGAATTTTTCAGCTGATTTCCAAATGGCATTTTTTTTTTTGAAATTGACGCACCCTCATCAATATTTCGCTCTTCCAAACTTGTGGAAGTGGACAACTTTCAATGAGCAGTTTGACTTTTAAAGAAACTTTTCCCAGCTGTCCCTCCAAATCTAATGTTACACTTCAAAACTGCGTGCTTCAAGAAGATGAGTTTGGTTTGGTTCCTGGGAGTATCGGACCATACGATTTTTTGAGAGAGATCTCTCCAACAGTGCGGTCATGTCAGACTGAGTCCATTTTTAATTCCTGAAGTTTCCAAAACCATATAAGCCACTGCACTAAATCCAATCAAGGAGGGCATCTTTCACTGGGCACTTGCCTTAGAAAAGCCCGGCTGCTCATCAGGAATCTTGAGGGAGAAGGAGATTGAACGCCTTAAGAAACTTGGAGCAAAAAGAGCTTGAATACCCCTTTGGTAAAGGAACATAGGAATGGAAATATCCCCATTTTCAATATAGATGTTCATTCAGAGTCCATTTTCCAGCCAGCTATGTTACCAGAGTGTAGATGGAATGGTTTTGTGAGAAATCTTGGAAGATGACTTTGGGGTTATGGTACTGCTGATGGCTGATTTTCTGCCACCCCTTTGGGAACATTTAATCCTGAAAGAGTAGGATCAACCAGGTTCACTGCCATCGGTGAGTAGAGTGGTCATCAACATTGAACATTTTGCACAACATGTTTCGGGTATAACAATAGGTGCGTCCCCCGCTAACCGTGGATTTTTTTTGGTCGTTCGCAACAAACGCACTCAATGACACACATTGGTGATTACATATGTGTACCATAATCCCAGTGGAAAGTGAAGGTTCTCGGCCACGTTTCAAAAAAGTTTCACTCGTCATGCTGAGCCAGGAGCCAGCATCCGGGGAGGGGTCTCAGCATCCAAGGTACTTAGAGGTTCAGGATACTTAGTACGTGGATATTAACCAGGGTTATAACCTCTATAAGTGGGTTGTATGTCCCCTAACTAGGATCTTGAAAACCTCTCTTTGGAAAATTTGGGTTCGTTGTCTAGTTTTTGAAACTTTTATCAACTACCTGTTTCGAGCACTGACTGCATGTTGCGCAGGGCTGGCGAAGTCGAAGGCTCCAGAAGAAGCAGCCAATGACGCTCTGTACGGGGTTCGTCCCCGCACCTCGAACAAGGACACCGCCCGTCATATCGCAATTCTTCCTTCCTACAGCGTACAACCATCCACCTTGAACATGTCCAGCGCCATGAATGTATAGTATAGTCACCTTCACATCTACCATGCCAACGCCTGCATTTTCCCAGGAGCGCAACCGGGGCACGAAGAGCAGCTTTTTCTTGAGTCGCCGCGTGGGGACCCCAGGTAAACCACATTTAATACAGAAATGTTAGATAGAAAGTTGTCATACTTGAAAGTTGAAAAGGATGCAACAACACTGCCGTTCGCTTGATCAGGAGCGGAATCGCCGCGCGCACTCTCTGAATTTCAACACCGCACCAGCGGCATCTGCAGCGGCGGCGGGAGATGCGTCAGGAGCTTATTACTTATTCTGTTTTATTTTGCTGTCACGGGAAGGTAAAATTGGTTTTGCCTCATGCACTTTTATCTTGATGTGATGCAGCTCCATGCTGAGGCTGCACAGCATCGTGGTTGACAGATGCTTCCTTGAGCGTCTGTGCACCGATGCCCCCGCGCCGCCGGCTGCTGGTGCGAAGGAGTTTCGACTCCGCAGGGTGGGGCGCAACACCCTCAGCGCCATCATGAGGCTCGGAAAAGGGCAACGGAAACATGATTATACATATTTTTCTGTTCTCAAACTTGAAGGAAACATATTTTTGATTTCAACCTCATGTCAATGCGCACAGGCGCGACCCCACCGTTTGCCATGAAAAAGTCAAGTTCTACGACTTCTTCGTCCACGAGTTGTCGTACGAGGCCCTGCGCTCCGCTTCTTGTCAGTTCATATCTTCCAAAATGATTTTTAATTATAAAACAAATATCATAAGTACAAGTATATACCGGGTAACGCTGCGTGATTATGTCTCGCCAACGAGAAGCTCAACATCTGTAAGTGGGTTGTATGTCCCCTAACTAGGGTTATAAACCTACAATAACCAGTTACTAAGTATCCTGAACCTCGAAGTACACAATGAAACCTTTACACATCCCGTTCTATGAACAACTTTAATCCACCACGAATTGAACTGTGGGATGTTGAGGGATATTGTAGCTAATCTTCCTTGGAGGAGGTTTGCCCCCCAAACACTGAAATGAAATCCTGATTGGTCACTGATGGGATTCTTGTAATGGGCTAATAAAGAAGATGGTAGTAGCTTCACTGTCCAAACACTAACAATTCGCATCTGCCAGGAAGCCATCCCAAAAGGAAGGTATGGTAGTTTCAGGCAAGGTAATTCCTACATCTCCCCATATAGCCCAAACAAGTAGATTTTTCTAAACTTCACTGTTCAGTCCTGGTGAATTGCAGCTAATCGGGAAGGGTTGGGGATTCTGGTTGGATCCTCGGTGACAGGGATTATGACATTCCTCATGACATAGGAATCCCTACGAAACAACCAGTGCCTGGCAATTCTGCTGGTGACGTTTTGGGGATGGTTAAGTGGCCCTTTCAAAGGTTAAGTGACCTCCAACTGGGGGATGACAAGGTGACTTTGAATCACCTGGTACATTGTGGTAGAATGGGATAAGGAGTTGCTAAGTTTGTTTTTTTTGTGTGGCGTAAACGCGGCAATTGGGATGACATTCTGAGGAAGATCGGGCTCAACAATTTGTAGTTTATATGCACTAAACATCACCATACTACCTAGTACACTTGCGGATCTCACTTTACGATATATATCCTTTAAGAAACGTAAAAAACAATCAGAATAATATGTATAAATATATATATATAGGGGGTAACGACTAGATGGCACACAAGATCTCGAAACTAAGATGGCACAATTGGGCCATTTTCCAATTATGTTTTTTTTCCCCCTGGGATAGATTTAAGATGGCACCTTCACCTTGTGCCATCTTAGTGTATATTGTTTTTGGGGTTATTTTGGGCCATTTTGACGTAATTAGATCTATGGCGAAGGAAATCTTGTGTGCCATCTTATCGTGGCACCAAAATTTTCGGAATTTTGGTTCAAGTCTCCTTTTCAAGAATGCGCGTTGTCAACAGTTTTTGGCCAATCTTGGCGCATAACCGAAATTTGAAGGGGGAAAGAAGCCGGTAATCACGCATGGACTATGCCCAAATTCTGCAACACTAAGATGCCCAAACTCTGCAAACACACTCTTCAAATTTCGGTTATGAGTTTTGAGCCAAGATTGGCCAGAAACTGATCAAAAGTTGTCATTTTTGAAAAGGAGAATTGAACAAGAAAACCGCACTTTCTAAATTACACATTTTGGGTCTATATGCAGTATATGGCTTGTGTGCCATCTTAGTGTTGCAGAAATTGGGCATAGTCTCCTCATTTTCAACCATCCATTTGTGAGTACAGGCTTCTTTCCCGTTTCAATTATGGGTTATGAGAAAAGATTGGCCAAACCCTCTTCAAAAATNGTTAGTTGGTTAGTTAGTTAGTTAGTTAGGTAGATAGTCAGTTAGTCAAGTAGTCAATTAGCAGTTAGTCAGTTAGTCAGTCAGTCAGTAAGCCAATTAGTCAGTTCGTCAGTTAATCAATCTATCAATCAATCAGTTAGTCAGTCAGCTAGTTAGTCAATTAGTCAGTTCATCAGTTAGTCAATCAGTCAGTTCGTCTGTTAGTCAGTTAGCTAGTTAATTAGTTAGTTAGTCAGTTAGTCAATTGGTCAGATAATCAATTAGTCAGTTAGTCAGGCAGTCAGCCAGTCAGTAATCAAATTAGGCGGTTCGTCAGAAAATCAACCAGGCAAACTATTAGTCAGCCGGTCAGTCAGTCAGTCAGTCAGTCAGTCAGTCAGTCAGTCAGTCAGTCAGTCAATAGGTCAGCTTCACTTAGGCAATTACTCAGTTAATCAGACAGTCAATCAGTCAATTAGTCAGTTAGCTAGTTAGTCAGTTGGTCAATGTTTTTGCGCTGACTGTACTTGTCACTCACAGCAATCAATCTCTCCTATACGTTTCCTATTCTTGAAACTTCCGCCACCGCCTTGTGCGGTACTACTGGTATATGTTTTGTGTGCCATCTTAGTGTTGCAGAGTTTGGGCATAGGCTCCTCACTTTCAACCATCCATGTGTGATTACAAGCTTCTTTCCCCGTTCAAATTTCGGTTCTGAGCCAAGATTTGCCAAAAAATGTGCAAAATGACAATTTTTGAAAAGGAGAATTTAACCAAAAAAGCGCACCTTCCAAATTCCACATTTGGGGTCTATATGCAGTATAGGGTTTGTGTGCCATCTTAGTGTTGCAGAGTTTGGGCATAGCCTCTTCATTTTCAAGCATCCACGTGTGATTACAAGCTTCTTTCCCCCTTCAAATTTCTGTTCTAAGCCAAGATTTGCCAAGAACTGTGCAAAATGACAATTTTTGAAAAGGAGAATTGAACCAAAAAAGCGCACCTTCCAAATTCCACATTTGGGGTCTATATGCAGTATACGGTATGTGTGCCATCTTAGTGTTGCAGAGTTTGGGCATAGCCTCCTCATTTTCAACGATCTATTTGGGAGGACAGGCATCTTTCCCTTTTGAATCTTGGGGGGTTATGAGCCACGATTGGCCCAAGACTTGAAAAGGAGAATTGAACCACAAAAGACAAACCTTCCAAATCCCCCCAGTTGGGGTTTATATGCAATATATGGTTTGTGTGCCATATCTTGTCACCATCCATTCCCTGAGGTATGCATTCCCATGTCCGTCATAAGGTGCATGTCAGCTGCGTTCTGCACATCAAAAAACACGTTATATCACGTTATCTTCCAGGCATTTGGGTTGATAACAGGCACAAACATTGCAAATCACATGGGATCCACCATCACTGTCAAATACTAACATAAAATCGGTGTGCCATCTATCAGTGGCACACAACATTTTTTGTCACTGGTTTCATCCAAAAATGTTTTTTTCCTGTAAAGATGGCATATCGCCATCATTTCTCTTGTGCCATCTTGGCGTTACCCCCTATATATATATATATATCTATCATGCAACGCCATAAGGACCGGGTTTTGCAACTTTTTTTCTACCTCAGTGACCTGTTGTATATTGAATTGTCATTAAGGTCAGCCAAGGGTTGGCTGGTTGGTTCTTCATGTTTTTGGTTGACTATTTGTTGAAAGGCATGTCCTGCAGTAATGAATCCCCTTCATTAAGGGATTCGTAGGACGTAGGATAGGATAGAAATCATGGACAATTTCTAAGCATCAATTACTGTAACCAGTGGTTGAGAAAAGGGTTTTGTTGTTTGACTGCATCAGTTCTACTGCCGCTGTAGGAAGGCCCCTGTGCAGACCTTGTACTGTTGCGATCGCCTGCGGCAAGCAGCCTTGCGTGCCACGAGGTGGGTGGAATCCGTTGGGCATGGTAGGAATGGATGACAATAAGATACCCTCCATAGGGAACTAATAATATATACATCCCACCAAGACGGGAAGTTGGGAAAATCCATCGACTTCAAAAAGTGCTATTTTTTTTGAGGGGGATATTCGTGATCGTTCTTAGGAGGGTATTGCTTATGGCTGTAAATCCTGGGGAAGGCTGAGAAAAGACGATGGTCCATTTGCCCTTGGGGTTACAGTTTCAGTGAAATGGCCCAGCGCATTGGAATGACTGGACCTAACTATCCCTTAACAAGACCTTCCTGAGAAGTCATCCGAATTGTTTTGTTTGAATCTTACACTCCTTGAATCTAAGATGTCCCCGAAAGACAATGGTTGGAAGATGTATTTCCTGTTGAAATAGTCCCTTTTTTGGGGACGATTTCGTTCGTTTTCCGGGCTGTAGTAGATATTCTTCGTGCACGATCCGCCTTCAGGAGCAACCAGCGGGATCCATCGCCCTTATCGGCTCAGATGTTTCAAAGCAACTTGGGGCGATTTTTGGAAGGGGGATTTTTGATGGGAATGATGGGAGTGACATGCATGGTGTAGGACGCTTTTTTTGGTAGAATTTTTGTAGCATTGTTTTGTCTTTGGGATGTTTTTGGTTTGAAAAAATCTCCTACTGTTGAATCAAATCGTTACTGTACTGACTTGGTGGATCAACCACTGGTGGTCTATGCTTCATGACACTGCTGACTAAACCTGAAAACGAGATGCCCCACCTGGGCCCCTGGACGGTAAAAAAAAGCACAAGTGAGCAATGAACAAAAAACTGGTTGTTTAGGGTATATTTGGGACTATACTACCCAGTTATGCGGGGATTGTAAGAAAACCCTCGACATAAGGATCCCTTTTAAACAACCAGTATTTCATGGAAAGTATCCGAAGGTGTTTTGATATCAAGCTGGCTGAAGGAATCGGATAGACCATTGTTGGCGAGCATGGATGCACCCCGGGAAGTTCAATATACATCGCCCCTGAAAAATGGATGGCTTGGAAGGCCAATTTTTTTGGGGGGAGCTTTTGCTATGTCAAACATTTCAGGCGGAGTAGCTTAAGAGAAAAGCCTCGGTTGAAGGATTTTCCAGTCAGCTTATTGGTAAATTTAGTAGATGATTTCAATGGGTAGCTCCCAATGGACCAAAGCTCGGTGAAAGGAAAATTTCTGAGGAGCGATTCGACAAACGGAGCAATGGGGTTGAAATTTTGAAAGCTTAAAACTTGTGGCCTTTACCCAAAATGCCAGCAACAACAAAAGTCAGCCTATTGATGAAGAGAACTGACAGGATAGCCAGTTGATATGTTGAATGACATCTAACTTGTCTTTCTTGCAGAAGTATTTTTTTTTTTGAATTTCTAGCTATATACCTATCCTGAGGTATGGAAGAACACATTTGCACCCTAACGGGGGCCATGGGAGCAATGGAACGAATCAACAACACTCCCTTACCTTTTGCCTATGTTTCGCACTTGCGCACCTGTTTGGCACCTTGGCGTGAGGTGATGACCTAAGGGAGGAAGGGAGCAGGTCACTAGGGATGGCATCAAAAATTTTCAATTTTGGATGTTGCGTATAGAGACTGTTGGAAAATCCAGGATCTTGGTTTTTACAAGACTCCTGGATCACGGGATTCTTGAAAGACTGTTGTGGTATTTATTTTGGTTTCGCTGTTTGGGCAGGTTTATTTTTAATCAACCACTTCAGTTAAGTAAGAGTCAATCCCTTTCATAAGGAGATCCCAGGACTCCAAACCACCGGGCCCCAAACCACCAATTTACCATTAGCTGATAGGTGGTGGTCTCAACCCCTTTGAAAAATAGCAGTGAAAAGGGGAATCTTCCCACAAATAGGGCTGCAAATGAAGAAAAGTATGAACCCCCACCACCTACTTGGAGGATTATCCCAGTTAGCAAGTGGTTAGTAACCCCCATTTACAAGCCATTCAAACCATTTGGAAGGGGAACAACCTCATCCTTAGGGGACTGTCTAACTATGGTTACTAACCACTTACTAACTGGGATGATCCTGGAGGTAGATATCATATCAACTACAATATCATCCTGGAAGCTGATTAAGATTTTAAAACCTGTGAAATGCCGAGGTTCTCTACTTAATGGGCTTACCATGGATGTTGAGAACAGAATCTTGGTGGTCTGTGCCATTGGTGATACTCATCTCCTATGCCCTTCTAGGTGAAACGGGTTTCCACGGGGCAATCTCTGGTGGAAAGGAGGGAAAATACCAGTGAAGCTTGGTAGTTTATGTTTTTTTTTTGTAAAATAAGCTGATACATCCACATGATGCAGGATTTTTGAAGCACCAACATATACTAAAAGCATCTAAAAGCTTAATTGCTTTGCTGTGAAAAAAATCAAGACCTTTCTCAGCAGAAATTCTCGTTCAGCCAACCTATGAAGTAATTTCTCCACCCTGCGGAGTCATTTTCTGTGATTTTTTCAGCAACTTGGCGCAACTCCCAAACTGCAAGAAAATGAGGAACTGCAGTTGACCTACACCCTGGAAAATCAACATTTTGAATCCAAAAGTGGAGGTTTGGAAGATTATGTTTCTTTTTCAATTGGGTAATTTTTAGGTTCCATGTTGATTTTGCAGCGTTTCAACTGAAAAAGACGCTGATTTTGCGGGTTTCAATCTCTGTTCTCAACTGGAACTTCCGGGACTGGAACTGTCATCTTGGACATAGCTGGAACAATCCCACCATTTGTGGAAGTTTTACGTATTGGAAAATCCCGGTAGATTTTCAGCAGAAGCTGAATCTTCGATTATTGAGGGTACGTCATCTCAGCGGTCCATCTATCCTTCCTATCATCATCCGAAATCATCAATAAACCATCCATCATCAGATTTGACTTCCTACCCCTATATGATTTTTCTAGCCAACCCGGATTTCATAGGATGCGGATCTTCAGCCGTCGTTTTTTTTGGCTTTGTCTTGTGGGCAGGTGTTGAAGCCGCTGCTGTGGCATGTGAACGACCGTTTCAAGATCAAGCAAATCATTTGCCCTTTGACCAATTTGCCAAAGTCGTGGCAGAGAACGTGAGGTCTTGACGTGTGGCAGTGTTGGGAAGGGGGGAAGGGGGAGATGGGATGGGGATGTTTTTTTTTGGGGGGAGGGGAGCTTGGCTGGATATAAAAGGATCATATTTTCAAATGGTTGGGCCGGTTGGGGTAGCAAGTGCCAAGGAGCCCCTTCCAAAAATTGGGGGATGGAGTTCTAGGGATCATTGAATTTACCAGGTTTTGGGAGGATCAAACTTGATGCAAATGTAAGGTAATTTTGAGGGATTTCCCATTAATAGTGCATTGTTTGGGTTGGTAATATAATGACTCCTGAGGTCAGAAGGAAAAGCATGGGTTTTTATCAAGAGTGGAGAAAGGTCAATGACTTTTTTGTGTATTGATTGGTTGTTCATCCACAAGTGCGGGTCGTGATTACCGTATTGAGGAGGAAATCCAGCAGAGATTTCGGAACCAAAAAATCAAGAGGAAGAAGTGGATTTATTGGCTCAAAAAGGGATGACCTCCTCAAAAGTTGGGATGATCTACCAGAGAAACCAAAAAAGAATCCGTTTTGGTTTAAAACAGATAGTTATCCCCCAGGTCTTAAAACCCAAATCTGTGGGTTTTCCAAGGGATATTTTTTCCCCAATTTTTTGAGAATGAGAAAGCTGAAGCCCAAGGAAGATATTGTCAACCCATGCACCTGGTAGGGTTCCATATAAGGAATTAAACTTGACACACACTTTCAGGCTTTTCCAGGTGGTTGATATACGAAATTTCTAGCAAACACGAGACATATAGATATGTAATGTAAGAGAATACACATGTCCGAAAATCACGAGGTGTTCATGTTTTTTTCCGTATCAATTTACCATACTTTACCAGAACTAAAAAGGGAGAAGAGTTCATCACCTTGGCGGAATGGCGCGAGGCAAATTCTACAGCATGCGGAGGATGAGGAAGAGGTCACAACAGTCACAGCCAAAGAGGGTGGCTTAAGACTTTGAAGTCAGCCAGCTTGAAAAGGACATCGATCCAATTTTTTAAGATCGATGATCTGGGCAAATTTTAAAGGAATCTCTGCCGAAGTCACACCAAATTTGGTGGTGATTGTAAGGGAATCCCCACCAAAAATGCCATTCACTCAGGTTTTGGAATTATGGTAGTTTGCTCAGGTGTTTCAGTGTATTCTTTTGAAGACTTGACTGGCCACATGTTCCTTTTGATATCGGATGATTTGAATCCTGGATGACTTTTTTTGATAGCGAAGGTTCCCTCAGAGATGCAACTCCACCTGGCTTTGGGGAGAAAAGACCTTAGATTGCCATGGTGACTCAAAAAAACCCGGTAGCATCGATGCCGTTTGGACCTTGACGCAACAAACCTTGAGGCCGAACAAGGAGATATTAGGCTTCAGACAGACACATCCAAGTTTTTCAATTCATGGTGGGTCTGAATTCTTTGACAAGTGAGCTGGAAAACAAAACAAGAAATGTGTATATACTCTTATATACATACATATATATACATACAGTATAATGTTCACATATGCAGACAGAAGGTTGGTTGATAGTTGTAACAAAATGAACTCCTACCCGTTTCTTGTCATGAACTCCCCAGTCTTCGCCTGGGATGTTTCAGGGGGTTTGTTTTTGTGAGCAATGAAAAAAGGGCCAAAAAAACGGTTGTTTTTGGGTGTGTGTGTATATATATATATAAACCGTTATGAGGGATTCAATATAGCTGGATATCTATGGTATATAGGGAATATAACTACCATTTTAGGGTATCTAACTGGTTGTTTCGGGGAAATAGGGGATGAAAAACTACCCAGTTAGATGGGGATTATTTCATAAGCCATCATAAGGATTCCCATTCAACAACCCGGATTCAATGGAATGTTGTGAAAGGTCCAAGACAATTATTTTAGGGAGACCAGTCTAAGGAGACAGGTCATACCAATCTCTGCATTGCAGCATCACCGTTGAGATCATGGGTCGCTCAAAGCGGCCTACTCAAACAACAAACTCCGTTGGGTTTGGAGCAGTGGTTAAGTCATTTCATCACCCTACAACAAAAAAGTGCATGAAAAAGAAAACATTCAAAAAAGTGACAAGATAACCCCACTCAAATCAGAAAATCAGAAAATCATCTTCCGTTTTGAAGAGGGCACCGTTTTTGCGGTTGACATGTTGCGTAGAGGTTTGGATCTAACCGTGATCAAAAATGAGTAAAACAAATGTCGCATTTGTAACAGTTGTAACTCCTATAGGCTCCAAGTTGTCTCAAAATGCAAGCAGCAAAGGATTTGGTAAGATTTCACAGCAGATTTCGGAGGTCGAGTGTTGGAGTGTTCACGGCATCCTTCCTTTAAGTGACCCCAGCTGATGTTTTTTTGGCTGCCAATGGAAGAATTGGGCAAAAAAAGGGTTCCAGTAATGTGACTATCTGTGGGGCACCCAAAGTTTCGGGTGTGTCTCAAAATTAGGGACCCCAAAACCACTCAACATACCATTTTAGTCGAAAACTGATGGATTCTAAGCCCCACAACTTTGAAACACACTCTTTTGACTCTCTTCCGGAACAGCACACCTTTGCTTGAGATTACACTTTCATCACCATTCTCAGGTCACAGAAAACTTGGCGTACTCCAGTTTTTGTCGTCCATCCTGATGTTCATTCTTAAGACAATACTGTTGCCATAATCCTTTCGAAAAAAGCAACAACTTACATTACATAAGACTACTGAACAGCAAAAGACACCTCCATTTGGACATCCAAAACCCAGCAGAGAGTTGATCCTGCTGAAAAAACCCACGGTGGTGCGCCGCCCTGGTGTGCCCAGCATCCTACAGATTTGGTACAGATGGATGGGGTGGTTGGACCAAGGGCAACGCGGATGGTCGCGAAAGGTGGGGTGAAAGGTCGTTTGATGACAACGAAAGCCTGACATGACATGTAACCGATGTAACCATGACAGGATCCTTATCACGGCTATTATTGGCCCTGTATCATGTTTAGTATAACCTCCTATATAAATCTATATAAAACAACCAACCAGGGTTTGGGCCACTGCTCACAAAAGGTGTGTTTGGTTGGTTGGTTTTGCTAAAATTCATGAAATGGTTTCAACTGGCAACCGGGTTGGGGGAGTTTGGTTTGTAATGAGATGTTAAACAAATGGAATTTTGGGATAGAACATCTAAATCTTTGAAGCCCTTTTCCATTCTGGTATATGGCGGGGCTTTAAAAAAATCCCGAAAACAAACATAGGACCATCGAAAAGCAACCATGAATGAAGATATATTTCCTATTATATAGAAATGGCGTTTTTCCACCTAGTCATGTTAGTTTTCGGGGGTGTAGATTTTCCTACCCATTTGTCCTAAAGTCTTAGGACATTAAGTGGGTGGATGGTAATTTGGTTTCAAGGCATCTTGAGCCTCGGGTTGCTGCAGGCACTCACAGGTTTTTGTGGTTCTGCAACGCGCTGGGCCCTGTCACAGCCTTAGCGGAAAAACGGATGGAAAATCTTCCAGAGTGAACCATTTTCAGGTGATTTTTCTGAGGAATTTCTTGGATTTGTTATTGTTTTAATGATTTTCCGGGTTGTACCATTGGATTCATCATCATCAAACAACCAAATTGGGATCATATTTTTTGGGAACTTTATCCAAGATTTTCATGCTTTTGAGACTCTCATCAATCAAGGTGTCCAGTCAAATGCATTTTTCTTCCAGTTACCCAAATAGCCGCTCTCCAACGAAACGATACAACCCAGATTTTTGGGTGTCAGAAAATTGGGGTGTGCCCCGCAAGACTCTTGGTTGAAAAGTTGTTACTAGGAAGGTCCTATGACTCACCTAGAGTTTTGAGATCGACACACCGACATGTCAGATGTTTCAAAAAAGAGCACGGAGCCCCTTTCCGAATGGATTTTGGGGAATTTGTGGTGGGAAATCCTGGCCTGAAAAAAGAACACAAGGTCAAATTTGAATGAAGGCGAAAGGGCACCTTCACTATCTGAAACGTTGGTTGGTGAATGTCTGGAAATGTTAATCCAGGGCGAAGAGCGAAGAAACTCCTTATGCTATTTAATTGGTCAAGGTCCCATTTCAGTAACGATTTTTGTTAGCTTTTCTGGAGTAAACTAAACAGAGAGTGATTTCTTGTTTCGGGGTTGGTATTGTAGTTGATATATCTTGATATGATATCGAGGTGGTGGGTTTGAAGTATTTTTTCATGTTCACCCCCTATTTGGCGGAAGATTCATATACATGCTTGTTTTGATGTGAGAAAAACAGGCCTCGTCATGTACATACTTAAAAGAGACACAGTTTGATTGAATACTGCCTGCCCATGAAAAACTGGAAACTTGAAATTTCCAACCAACGAGAACTTCTGCGAAGAAATTTTGCTGATCTCCCAGGCCCTTGTCTCCACCACGTCGCCAGGCATCGGAGATTTTCGTGAGAATTTCACCCCAAGTTTATGGTCAAAGGTTTTGCCTAGGATGTTGCAAGAAAGGGGTTAATTAGCTAGGCAATTGGTTGGGATAACTGGGTTTATGCACTTAGGTAGAAATAGGGTAAATATGTAGATATGAATACATATATCATATATGTATTATGCATATCATTACATATCCATAATTATATTCTAGATCTTGCAGTTAGAATTAACTTGCTAACCATTTCTTGAGTTCTTGAAACATCACAGTGGGTGAATGATTTCATGATAGGTGACAGATAAACAAGGTCCAACCACTGTTTTAACAGGTAGTTTTAGGACTTTTGAGGAATCCAGGTAGGCTCATTTTGAAAGGAATCCAGCTTGATGAACTCTTGCCCCTCCAGAGGCCCCAACAACAAGCCCTCATGAAACGCCTCAAGTTTGCCCACCAACAAAAAGCTGCCGGGGAAACAGCCAGGACCCTCCAAGTCGATCCTTTCAGGCTGGGGAACTTTTTGACATATCCTTTGGAGGCCTCCAAAATAATTCGGAAGTAGTGAAGAGTTCTGTTGAAATGGCAATTGTTTAAATTCACCTTGAATTTACTACCAAAGATTCAGCTTTCTCCCATAGTAGTTGTGTTTTTTTTTAAGAATGTAATCAGCTAATGGTTACAGTAATTGTTGTGTGTGNATCAAACTGTCACTTTTTATCATATCCTGGGAATCCGATCACAACAAAACGCCACCTTCCAGAAATAAAAGCTGAATACTCTTCCTACCAAAATGATTCATGGAAAATGAGATCCCGCAAAACCGATTTTTCAATCGTTTGGACCTTTACATCAGCTAATGGTTACAGTAATTGTTGGTTTGGGGCCCGGTGGATTGGATATTAAGGGATCCCATTATGAAAGGGATTGGGATTCTTAAGGCTACCCGATTCGAATCCCAAACCCACCGGGCCCCAAACCAACAATTACTGTAACCATTAGCTGATGTAAAGGTCCAAACGATTGAAAAATCGGTTTTGCGGGATCTCATTTTCCATGAATCATTTTGGTAGGAAGAGTATTCAGCTTTTATTTCTGGAAGGTGGCGTTTTGTTGTGATCGGATTCCCAGGATATGATAAAAAGTGACAGTTTGATCCCAAGCAAATTGACTAATGTCCCCAAGTAAGGTAGAAATAATTGAACAAAAATATTTGAAACCACCTAGAGTATCTTCCGTACAGAGGAGCTGTTCACCTAGTTATTGTCTTTCAAAACATGAAGAAACTCTGCTGCAGCACAACTTTTCCGATCCGTGATCAGGGCTGCTGAAATCATCTGTTTCTGTTTGAGTGGGGTGCTCCCCCTCGACAACAGTCACCACCAGGTCTATCACATGAAAAGTAGAGGATCCCTATAAACCTCCACTTGCCACAGTTGCTGGAAGGGGGAGCATCCGAAAGTGCATGATCAGGTTGAGGGGACAGCAAACATCTCTTGCTTCACTAGAGCTTGCATGTATGTACTGTATATGTTTTGTATATATATATATATATATGTGCTATGTACATAAACATTAGATATAAAAATCATACACACGTACATAACATACATATTCATATCCCCCAATCATGGTCCAAGTGAACTCTTATCACCTCTTGGTATGGGGGAATTCCGCCGATCATCTTGAGGAGTTGCCACGGATTTCAGAACATATTCGAGCCCGGGGCACCTGGAGCACACCTGCAAGGAGGAGGAGGGATGTCAGGTCCTGGAATTATAATTGGATCAATGGCTCTGTAGGATTTTCCAGGTCATTTCATCCCTAATATACCCTTAATGTGTTAGTAATCCACCTTAATATATGTGGAGTATAGCAGGAGTGAAATAAAGAACCTTGTGATTTTGCTTGCATTTACTATGCTCCAACAGGATATTTTTTAGTACTTCTGAGCTGTTGTAAGATTGAAAGTATGGAATGGAAAGTAGTCAGAATGGGATTGAAGTCAATAGATTTGACATATGAGTCGGTTTAGGTTAGGATCCCGGGTCGCCCCAAAAAATGTTTCATGCCATCCTGGTAGTCACGAGGAATCCGCGTCCTAGGGCCCATGTGGTGCCATACCCAAGAGTATATTCCTAAGGTCCCTCACTTGGAGGATCCCAGCTAGTAAGTGGTTAGTAACCATGGTGATTGTAAGTCCCCTAAGTAGGGTTGTTCCCCTTTCAAATTAAATGGCCTTTTGGATTGTAAATAGGGGTTACCAACTACTTACCATGCCTGGGATGATCCTGCAAGCAATGCCAGTGAATTCGTATCTCCACTTTCCGGCATGGTGGGACCTGGAATCACACCCAAGTTAGAGATATGCTTGGAGTAGCCATCTTCTATTCATCTACCTGCCCTCTCGGTTTCATGGAGATTTCCATTGGAACAGAAGGTAAATATGAGCAATGAAAGAACAAAAGCCTGCTTGTTTAGTTTATATTTGAGAGGATTATACTACCCCAGTGTTTTTTTTTGGTATTTATGATCATAAGCCAATATAGAAGGATCCCTATAACCCAACCAGTAAAATGGAATGGGATTGAGGAGGGTTTTTATTGCTGGCTTGAATGATTCCTGGTGGACTTGCACGCCTAATTATTTGGAGGTGAGAAATCACCACGCAGAGGGGGGGTTTTATGTCCCGCCGTCCGGATCATCCCGGATCATCCAAGCATCCCAAAAAACTTGAACCATCCCAACCATCACTGGTTGGTTACTGTAATAGTTTCATCCCAAAACTTAGGGAAGATGAACAAGTCTTGAGGAAGCGTGAAGTGGAAGACACAACCCGCCACTTTGACTACTTTCAATACGTTAACCGACGTTTCACAAGGATTTTTCAACTGGTCACTTTTTTGAGGTCTGTGTCCGCATCCGACCGTTGAGCTCGGATGAGGCGGTTGGGTTGGATGGTGGGAATACTCCAATGGGTGGGAGAGGTGTTGAAGTGTTGTTGAGGTGATGACCTTCAGTTACAACGTGAAAGATACAGGTTTCAGTGATTTCCAATAGTACCCTCTGTGAAACTAACATGAAACCACCGAAAATAGGCCTTTTCATTACCCCAAAAGGACATGCATCACCTCCAACCTTTGATTTAATTGGGGCGAAAGCTATATGTTAGTTTCAGGGAGGTGTTTTTTCATTCATGGGAGGTCCAGGAAAAATGACGACCCTGTCCAGGCACATGATGGTGAACTACCCAGCATTGTTCCTGGCCCACAGGTGGGGTGATGGTGAATGGAGAATGCAGGGCATGTTGCCTTGTGTTTTTTTGCTGTTAAGTGTTGTTAAACCCCCCGAAAACGAACATGACTGGCTGGAAAATCACAATTTCTGATAGGAGTGATTGGCCCGAAAATTTCAACCATTTACAGTAAGATGTATCTCCTAGTTCAATTAGAAATCGTGATTTTCGAGCTAGTCATGGTAGTTTTCAGGGGTGTTACTCTTTTGGGATATACATAGGCGAGAAACAATTGCATTTTTTTTCAATCTTCAACTTCGCGAGCTTCCAGAATGAACCCGATTCCAATCCACGATGTTTCAGATCAGCTCAGCAGTTGTAGTTGGCGTCCCTGAAACTAACAGCGCAAGCACCGGGCAAAATTGGGCTGGGAAGATCAGTTTTCTTTTTTTTGGTGCGAGCTTATATTGTTTTTGCATAATGTGCATATATAGGTTTCATTCGTGATATTGTAAACTCTTCTAGGTCTAAGGTCTATCTTAGGTGTATCTCCCTCCCAACATGCTGCCTCGCAGCAGGATGACATGAAACATTTTTGGGAAAACAATCATCCCAAGTTCTACCAACCAGTTTCAAGGCAAGCATTCTGGGGGAGTTAGCCCAACGGTATATCATTCAAAGCCAATTGAGCAATGAAAACATCCCTGGTTGTTTAGTGTAAAAAGAGGATTACAGAACCCACTTATGTGGGGATTGTAATAAACCATTATAATAGTCCCTATTAACCACCCAGTATTTCATGAAAACTAAGGAACCTCAAAGGAAGATTGCCAGATTTCTCCTTGTCCCATCAAGCCCTGGCGGAACTGTAAAGCCCTGGAATTTACGAATAAGTAGAAGACTCAAAATTTATCCAGAACTGCTTAAAGGCCGAAAGTATACATAGTTCTTGCTATCCATTCATTAAAGTTCTAGGCTATCTTCTTTTTCCTTTACGGTTGGAGAACTTTTATTTTTGATTCGATCTTGTCTGTTTTCAAAAGACTTTTTGCCATGAACCTATGAGTAACATCTCTAGGTGGTGCTTTCAAATAATTCTTTAATTTTTACCAGGAACCTGGGGGGAAACGATCCCATTTGACTATATAACATGTTTATTCAAATGGCTTGGGGTTCAACCACCAACTGTTGGCTCAGGGCAGCGGTCTTTTGAAGCTCTTGCTTTTGGAGATGCATGGCAATCGGAGGTAACGGCACCCGGCACCCTCCTGCGATGGAACGTTGGAAATGGATTTTTTTACCAATCAAGTTGAGGTGGATGATAGAAAGGATGAATTTGGGTAAGAGGACCCGAAAGAAGTAGAAGAAGTCATATGCACTGTATATATGTATACATATATATATATATATATTACAATATCCAGAATCCTTGTGAAATCTCTCTTGGAAAACAAGTCCTTTTGACTTCTCTTGAGGCTTTCTTTGGAATGAAAACGCGTATAACCAACAGATTGAAGTCATGAAACTCCCCAAAAGGCTGGGTCCCGAAACAATGGAGAAACCCTCCAATTTCTAGTGCAACTGGCATCGACATCGACTTTTTGGGGTACAGGATGCCTCAATTAAACCTTAAGGGTTGGACCTTTTGGTAAGGTTCAATTTTTGTAAGGTTGCTATTACTCAGGCAATTCCATCAGATCCCCTTGGTAGCAAGACACTGAGAGCTTCAAACCTCATCACCCGCAACAAATCTCCACCTTAACTGCCTTGAGAATGTACCGGGTACCCAGGGTACCCAGTACCCTCCCCCCCAAAAAAGCCACTTTGCCAAAGAAATCGCCTGGCCTTACTAAGGGATTTATCCAAAAGTTATGGTGGTTCATAGTAAACCCAGATATAAGGCCGGCCTTTTCCTCGGGGATTGGGGGGTTGGCATTGGGGCCTTCGTACCCTGGCCGCTGCCAGGCTATCCACCAGTGATGCCTCGGGTGAGCTTCGAAGTCACTCCAGTTTGGTGAGGCAAACGGGAATGTGTTGAAGATCCACATCTGAAAATAGGTGGTTTTATAGGTGGTTTTCATCTATGGTGGTTCTAGAGTCTAGAGGTGGTCTTCATATATGGTGGGTTTTCATAGGGTTTCAATCGTGTGTAAAAAGACCTGTATGTAAACGGGTGGTTTGAAAGCCAGCTTTCTTCCAACAGTATAGTGGGTAGCCCCTGGATCCACTTTTTTACTAACCACTTACCAACATCCTTTTTTTCTGAGCATTTTTTCCAGGTGGTTTTTTGGGTGACAAAACACCATGGTGGGGGGGATGGGAGTCAGACGGAGCCGAAACAGCTGGACCTTCCCAGCAATAGTGGTAAATGCAGGTTGGCTACTTGGATGTCCCGTGACGGAAGTTAGGATCAATGGTGAACGGATCAATGGGTTATTTCACCTCAAGGAATATCCCATTTATAAGTAGGTTATAACTAACCCATTGATCCTAACTTCCGTCACGGGACATCCAAGTAGATTGGGATCCCTGAGCTGGAAAATGAACAAAACATCCTGGTGGTGACTATTACTGAGGATGTCGATCCAATGTATGCCTCAAAAAAGCTGGTAATTCATGGTTACCGAAGCAAGCTGGTTCTTTGCAAAAACTGATATGTCCATATTATATGTTTGGTTTCCCCCCTTGCTGGTGACGACGTTTCAATATTCCATCTTCAAACAGAACATATGATTTATTTTCTCCACGTTTGTGTAGATATCTCAGCGGCATTGTTTTCTCTTCAGTGGTCCCCACATTTTTGTTTTCGAAACATGTTCCATACAGCAAGAAGTTTCGTGCTTTTTGTTGGTGGAAAAATCCATTTTTTTCCATAAAACTTGGATGTGTTTTTAACTTCTCGAGGAGTTGGCCGAAAACCTGGGAATTTGTCTGGAAGCCTGAGAAACGAACAGAACTTGGATGAGCCATGAGCGGAGATGTGTCGAGTTGACGAACATTTCAGGGCCATTGGCCAACATCCGAACATGACGGATCTAGAGTGTATAATCCGTTTTCTCGACCAAAACTTCGAAACTCATTTTGGATGATTGAAAATTGGCATACTAAACTGATCGCCAGATGATCTTTTTCCAAAACTGCTACAATTTGAAACTGCTTTTTTCAAGTGACATGTCGCAATAGAAGCTGAACATGATCTTAGGTCCCAGAACAAGACTCATTTTAGATTCATCCATTTCAAGGTAACAACTGTTAATGGCGGCTTGAATCCCATTATTTAGGTCGAGTTTTGATACATCTCATGTTGAAGTCGGCGGATTTATTTCAGCGGCAAATGGATAGACATTTTCACCCTCCCTGTAACGTCTAGGCCTTTTAAGCTGAGTCCCTTGTGAGTTGGAGAATTTTCACGAACTGGCATTCCAAGTTCAAAAAGGTTTGGGTTGTGAGCCGTTTTGCACCAAATCTTGAAGGGGCGATTGAACTGGAAAAACCATGCTCTCTCGATTGTTCCGACTTTTGGAAGCCGCAAAATCTGACCGAACTGTTTGGAGTATCCTCCCTGAAACTAACATGGCACCTGAAAATTGAAAAATGATGGTTGGAATACTAGATGGCCTATTTTCAGGGGACATGTTAGTTTTCGGGGGAGTATCTAAAATTTCCGTAGCGAGTTGGGCAAAAACATGTTGATGGTTCGGAAATCCGGGTCTTTTTTTTTGAGATCATTGTTTTGTTTGTATGAATGACCAACCATCTGGATCTGTAAGTGGCCATTTTATTCCCCCGAAAATTTAAGATATCAGCTGAAAAAAATGCTGATTGGAAGTTGTTTCCAGACTATTTTCCTCTTGAAATGGCTCCTTTTTTCAGGTGACATTCGTTCCTTCTTTTTTTTTTTGGGGGGGGGGTTGTATCATTTCTGTTTGTTTCCCCTAAGGATTGGGTGATTTCTGGTCGAGGCTCACAGGCAACGATGATGGGGGAAATTCATGGGTGGCAATCAGTTTTGTGACCTTTGCAAAATTTTGAAGCTTGGTGAACATGTGACAATGCAACCCGAGGTTTGGAGCGGCTGAAGAAAAGCAAACTGACTAAGATGGGGGTATTTTGATCCTCAAAACGCAGAGAAAAATCGATTGGGTAATTTGTGAGTATTGATTTTTGCTATCAAACTGTGAAGGATGACTTGGTTCTACTTGCGTCATTTGTCTATTTACTGTATATTCTTGGTGTTCTAGGTTCTGAGGAATTCCCCAATCACCTTCCCGTTGCATTCTAAACACGACGTGAATACACACAGAAATACATCAATGTACAAACAACGACAGGAAATACTATGAATATAGATACATATATATATAGACAAGTGAATACATAAATGGGTAGACACATAAAATCGATACATTCCAAATATGATCTACGGAGATTCATTTCAGATACTGTATCATATCAGATTTTTCAGGATTTTTCAAAAATATCAGGACACATCCAAGAAGGTTCATTGAAGGTGAACAACTGATTTTTTTGCGGACCTTTTTGTAGACTCCCCAAAAACTACCCTCTGGGATGAACTAACATAATGATGGCTGGAATATAGCCCATTTTCAATCAGAAAAAAAAATAATATATATATATATTATATATATATATATACGTCGACTCATTCATAGCTGGCTGGAATATCCTCCATGTTTAATAGGAAATATATACATCGACTCATTCATGGTCCGACCTTCCAGCCATCGCGAGCTGGATCCCTGGATCCCGGAGTGGGTGGTGTTTCCACGCGAGGCCTCGGTCTACAATTTGTTCGGTCAGTACCTGGTGCAAAACGCCGTGGAAGGTGCGGAGTTGGGGATTTTTTCCCAGCAAAGTTGAGGAAAGCTGGAGGATACCACGGCCCAAACTGTTGAGACTTGTGACTTTTGGTTGGATGACCATTGGTTCCATGTCTTGAAAAAACCAAGGTGTGTAGGTATGCATTCTGGATGAGTGGCATAAATGGAAAAAAGGCCTAGAAAAGAGATGGGTTGTAGGTAGTTTCTTCTCAAAACTCTCAGATAAGCTTTTAGGAACGGAATCTGGAGTCCCTTGAAATTTTGTGGGATTCATCATGTGTACTGCACTCCACCAAAAGCTTAGGAATTAAGGTATAGATGATAAGGACGGGCCCAAATCCAAGGATACCCTTCCTCGAAAACATATCAATACGCATTTTTTTCTCGGAGGTCCCGAAGAATCAGAGTCAAGAGGCCTTAGTATGGCGATCTTTAAGATTCCTTGTTGTCCACAGTGGAAACAGCCAAAAAGATTCCAACTTCCATAGGAAGTTTACAGAGGCTTTGCGGTTGTGAAACTGTGTTTTCTTCCTTGTTTCCATTTGTTTGGGGTTGTTTTGTTGGTGCTGCTTTTTTTTGAATGGAATACACTTCAGGTGTGGGGGACCATTGACAATATGGTTTTTGCAGGAGTCTTTCCTGCAAATTGATGGTCGGAAGATTAATTTTCCTTTTGGGGCCCGGCCTATTTTCAGGGGCGAACTGCTAGTTTTAGGGAGGGTAACAGGTGGGGGTTCTCTACTTTAAGTGCGACCTTTCTCCATGCTAAGGGACCAATGCTGTTTTTGATGCCCTGGAAGATCCAAAACGATATACCACCTGGAAAGGATCGATGGCGATCGCCACTCCCATTAGTCTTGGTTTATCATGGTCCCTTAAATACAAATCGCCACGGAACTTCCGGGATCTCTTCATGCAAACTTCCATTGGGGGTTTCGGGAGCGGCCGGGGTCGAGGCTTCCATAGTTGCGTCATCGCTTGTGGGTGCGGCGCCTGAGAAATGCTCCACCAATGGCATGAATGGTCAAACGGTGGCTGTTTCAAGAGGTTGCTGAATTTGGTGCATGACACCCATATTGCGGATTTTTTTGCAGGAAACCCACCTAAGAACATTTGCAAAACTGTTTTGGTCCATCACTGCGACAAACCAAACACAAGATTTTATGTCCCCTCCAGTCATCGAAAAAAATAAGCAGCTGGAAAACTCCAAACCAATTTTTTGTTGGGTATTTTTTTATTTCCTAAGAATGCTTCGGGGCATTTTATCGGGGGCATGCATCAAAATTTCAAAGGTATCTTTTTGGGGCATTTCCCCTCCAGGATGCCAGTCTCTAAGGTTGTTTCAACACACCTTTGGAACACACCCCTAAACCTTTACCAATAGGTTGTAAAGGGAATCCTTTCATAGTTGGGTAGGGGGATTGCCTGGGGTGTGCTCCAGGGGTGTTGTAACTTTCTTGGACAGTCTCAAATGAAGGTTTAGCTTTGGGATCCTTTGATCCCAATTTTTTTGTTTGGAAAAATCCCTGGTAGTGACCTGTTACTACTGTCACTGAGGCAAGGGGGGGGACAACCTCACCAAGGTATGAAAACCATAGATCCTGGGCGCCTCCAACGGTCCATCCGTCCATCCCAAGGCCTTGTGGGAGTGGCAAGAGTCACACCATCTTTGGTGGACGGCAACAGGATTTCATCCGGGGATTCTGGTAAGGGGAGATCTATTGGGAGGATCAAGTTATACTAAAACATTGAAAAATGAGATCCAACAAAAATATCCAAACGATATCTTGGGTCAAACTGGGATGACTCATTTTTTGGTAAACTTACATATCATACCTATCCGACCTATGAGAACACAATTCCACTTTTACTACCAACTTTCGGGCCTCGAAAAAAACGCAATCGCTTGCAACCTGGGTTCCGAATGATCGAAGATCACCCAGCAGCTTAGGAAGTGAGTCCAAAGATGAAGTTTCTTCAGATTCTTTGGACTTTTTGGCTCTCTTTTTTCAAGTGCGTATCATGATCTTTAAAATTCACAATTCAGATTCCAGCAAAATTCTCGACTCAGTCCACCTCTGGGACATGTTTCGATTGTGATCTTCGAGTCTAAAATCCATCTTAAATCAAACAGGACCGAATCCCAATGGACCCCGTTCAGTAAGGTGCGATCGAGCTATTAGATACTCAGGTTTTTTCGGGGTCCATTTCCTGGGTCCGACCGTTGGAGATTTCTTAGATAAAAAAAATCCCAGGGCGACACATCCTGGGATGATCTCAGGAGCAGCAGGGCTTGGTACCACGAGTGGCAGAGGGCATCTTTCGCTTGTTGCGTTCCAAAGGGGAGGCGGGTGGGGGTCGATACCACCAGGGGCTTGGGAGTTGTAGAGGAAGTGGATGGTATGTGATGTAATAGAGTGGTCATTGAGGGTGTATCCCCCCAGTGAACATGATTCATGATATCCCCATCACACTTTCTGGGCTCAACTTGGAAGAAGGAGCTGCGAGACGTCAAAGGAAGAAGAATCTCAGGGAGTTTCTGGCGGTTATGGTTGTGGTTGTGGTTGTGGTTGTTGTTGTTGTGGTGGTTGTGGTTGTGGTTGTGGTTGTGGTTGTGGTTGTGGTTGTGGTGTGTGTGTGTGTGTGTGTGTGTGTGTGTGTGTGTGTGTGTGTGTGTGTGTGTGTGTGTGTGTGTGTGTGTGTGTGTGTGTGTGTGTGTGTGTGTGTGTGTGNGTGGTGGTTGTGGTTGTGGTTGTGGTTGTGGTTGTGGTTGTGGTTGTGGTTGTGGTTGTGGTTGTGGTTGTGGTTGTGGTTGTGGTTGTGGTTGTGGTTGTGGTTGTGGTTGTGGTTGTGGTTGTGGTTGTTGTTGTTGTTGTTGTTGTTGTTGTTGTTGTTGTGGTTGGTCGTTGGTCGTTGTTGTCGTTGCTGTTGCTGTTGCTGTTGCTGTTGCTGTTGCTGTTGCTGTTGCTGTTGCTGTTGTTGTTGTTGTTGTTGTTGTTGTTGTTGTTGTTGTTGCTCCAGCTGCTGCTGTCGGTGTTGCTGTTGCAGCTGCTGCTGCTCTGCCCCCGAAGCTAGTTTTGAAGAGATTCATGGTACTACATTCGTAAATTTGGAAGCTAAAGAGCCTTATCACCAGGTTCCGTTCGCCATCACATCGTGGTAAATTTGAGGCCTGAACTTGCAATCCTTCCGAGACGTCGAATCTACCCCGCAAGAAAACAGCAGTGGAAACATCTGACTCAGGGATCGAATTTTCAGAGCGGAAGGAAAACATGTAGGGGAAATAAATCTGAAACTCGGCTACCTTCGTTTGTTGTTGAAAATTACCACTGTTTTCTCACATTTCGTACTGCCAGAAACACATCGTGAAGTTTAGCTACCTGGAACTGTACAACGAGCACGGGCTTCCCAGAAGGAGATCAGTTCAATCAGTTCTTGGCACCGCCGTGGTTTCGGTGCCAGCTGATGGGAACAAATGTTGACACCCCACAAGTCCCATGAGAGATCAACATGCTAAAGAACTGAGACCTTTGGAGGTATTTCTAGGCAAATGATTGCTAAAGATGTTGGGTTTTTGGTCAGAGATATGGTAGTTGACGATCAGGACATTCGACCTTAACGATGATTTGATAGTTTAGATTGGTGAACTATGATCAAATTCGCACCGATGGATGGTTGTTTTCATGTTGAGATGGTTCGTTTTCGGAGAGAACAAATGGTTTTTTGTTCATATGTGAAATGCCCCTTCTGCATCTAAAAACCCCATGCTTCTGGTGCATAGTGGGTTCTTGAAAACTCCCTCATGGTTGCTGATCAAATTGGCCCAACAAAGGCTACGTTGGATCTTGTTTTTTAGAAAAAATCCTAACAGATCAACCACTGGTTAATTGGTGGTTTGGGGCCCGGTGGTTTGGATCCTTATGCAAGGATTGTGACTTTGGGGTACCCCTTAGAATCCCAAACCACCGGGCCCCAAAACCACCCATTTACCATTAGTTGAACAGACTGAGGGGTTGGAATTCATGTCCCTAAAATCGAACAGACATAGCCCCTATTCGGAGAGGCTTGTCACCCGAAAAGCCAGCAATTTTCAGGCGTAAAAACTTTGTGGCTTCGTTTCAGGTTCAGGGACCCATGATTGAAACTTTCCGGGATTACAACGTCTAGATGGAGGTTGGTTGTGAAATCTTATCCACTGGGGTTCTTGTAACCTCCAGGTGAGGTTTTGTCCTCCCAAGCTTCCTAAGGCGTTTGAGAGACTTGTTGGTGCCGCAACGTAGCTCACCACCTTATTTACGGATGCCACCATTGGAGGTGTGGCGTCAAGAGAGTGGGGTGTGTGTGTGTAATCAAGAAAGGGGACCCTTAAAACCCATTGATTTTCCTACCAAATCAGAGAGTCTATTGGGAGATATATAATTTTTGGGTTGTTGCCTTCTGAGGTTCCCAAAATGCTGGGTTAAATTTTTGCAAGACTTTTCATCACTTGAGTCACTTGAGTACTGTACATCCAACGGAATAGGAATAGAATATGAAATACTGTTTATGAAATTGTTTGAAATACGATGAACTTCACCAATCATGTCTCTACTGCTGGTGCGCCTGAAATCTTGCAACATTTTTGTGACAGTAGGTCATTTGTCTCATTATTCACATTCACGTCGTTTTTTTTCCCTCTTACTAAAACTTCCGAGCTGTGGCAATTTTATTTTCGGCGTTTCCTTTTTCGCCTGCACGAGGTGGGCATGGAATTTTCAGTGGTGGGGGAGGGCTTGGTATTTTCCATCACCAAAAAAGACCCATTTCTGAATACTGGGGTTGGCAAACTTTACCCCCTCATGCTTCCGGTATTTTTTGTTCATCTCACTTTTTTTTTTAAAAATCACTTTCAAAATGGTCCCAACAAAAAAAGTGGTTGGGGTGAATTTCAAGAGAACACATTTACTCCCCGGAAATTTAACATGGAACCTGAAAATGATGGTTTCTAAAAGGAATTACCTTTTCCAGGGACTTCTTTTCAGGTGCGAAAATGTTAGTTTCAGGGAGGGTATCAGGCTTCAAGCCTGGGTCTGATGATGCTTTTTTAAGCTCCAGGTTCTTTGTATCGAAAAAAAAAGTGTTTAGATAACCAAAGTTCTGTGAAAAAAATCAAGAGCTGTTTGAACTGGTTCCCTTATACGAGGTCCACCATAAGGACCTTGTTAAATGGGAAAATCAACCCTAAAGATTGACAGGTAGCAAGTCCCTTGGTGATGTAGGGTTTCTCCTATTTTTTAGGGTTGTTTCAGGTGATTATGGCGAACCCTGTTATATAATAGGTGGTAGGTGATATACAATCACCCAATTAAGGGAACCAGGAAACTCCGTAGAAAAAAACCTTTTATGTGTTTTATGAAATGATAAATGGTCCAACCCAACAAGCTGTTTGAGCTGAAGATGAATGGGCAAGATGTTTTTGTTCAGATTGTGAGTTCCTGATGAGCCGAAAAAAGTTTCAATGACCCTTTTGGCCTTGGAGTTTTTGTTACCCCAAAAATCAGTTGATCATTTTACCACCAGCTTTGTTTTGAAATGTAGCACATCAAGACATGGGCGGAAAACCAACAAGACCATTTTGGGATGAAGAAAACACTTCCCTTCAACTCCTATCCATGAAACAAGATCTACAAAAAATCGGACCCATGTCCATGTCACGGGAAATGTCTCTGAACGAAATTTGGGGAGAAAATTCCACAAAATTCCCCAAAGTTTAGGACACATCCATGGGAATCTATCCGCAACAAGTGATGATGATTTCCATGAAAACAACGGGCCGGTGCTTGTTCTGAGCTGTTCGACTTGGCTCAGTTTATCAAGACACCGCAAGGGAAGCACGTGAAGGATCAACCAAGGCAAACAAAGATAACATTGGCAGCGTTATAGAACAATGGCAAGTTCTCAAGTTCGAGTTCCGGTGCTACTGATGTCACTTTATGTCACTTTTGCCAAAAGTTCTTGAAGGTGGAAGTTAGAACCAAACAAACCCACCACTTCAGCTGAAGAAAACCTGACATTGATTCATTCCTTCAGTTGGCAAGTACAACTTGCCAGTGTGCATTGGCTTCAAGTCGGTGATTCATAAGCCAAACGATAATCCTCGATAATCGCATGATCAGTTGGACACATCTCATAGTGAAAAATCCTTTCGTTTGCCAGTTTGGGATGTTGTAGGATTCCTCAAAAAAAGAAGATCATCAAACTCACAAAATGGAACAACAACAACAACAACAACAACAACAACAACAACAACAACAACAACAACAACAACAACAACTTCACCTGGTCACAAAAACTTCCTATAGATGATTTCAAAAAAACAGTATCAACATATTTCAAAATACTTGAAATCTCAGGGCATTTTAGCAGTATCTCGTACAACCGTTTTTTTTCCAGTGACTAGTGTCATCTTTTTCATGCATTTTTTTCGCCGATGCCTCCGGAACGTTACTTGGCACCGTTGGGTGTGCTGGGTCTTCATGTGCTCCTCTTAGCCAACGTGGTGGGCCATCGAACACACTTGTTACACTTCGGATCCCTCGAGATAGCCGAGTGGATCGTTGTGGTGGTGGCCATCTTGGCCTATCTTCGGACAGTGTGTGCCTTGCCGGACATCGTTGAACGTCATGAAGTTTTCGAAAAAATTCTGAAGCAACATCATCAGAATTCTCCAATTCGCAAGGATGTTTCAGTTCGAAAATGGCTATTCAAACATCACCCCAGCTGCGAAGAAAGAAGCAATCCACGATTCATGGGGGTGTTTTTTCTTACTGTAGCAACGTTCCGTTTGTTCTTGCCGGTGAGATGAAAATTCAGGAATTCTTCAAAAAGTAACCAGAGTGAAAAAACTCATGGATTTTTCCACCAAAAAAACCAAGCCAATGAGTTGCTATATGCTGAGCCTAACCTAACCTTCTCACATTTATTTCCCTGCATCATCCCAGGAAAAAAATCTATCCCAATGGCTGACCAACCAAAACCAACCCAAAACACCCCCAAAACAACCCAAAAACAACACAAAAACCACCAAAAAACCAAGCAAAACACCGAGGTGTTGATCCTGGTGTCTTAGTGAAGTCGTCAGAAGTTCAGTCACTTCCTCGACTGCCTGCCATCGGCGTCGCCTGCTGCCTGTGTTGTTGCATGGGCCAACCACGGCAGTCGAGTCGAGAGGTGCGACGTGTGGATCCGGAACTACAACCTATTGGATGGGCCATGGAAGAAGAAATGGAAGATCCAGGAGAAGAGGTGCTTTTAGTTCCGGGGGGGAGGTGTATATATTTTTTTGTAATTTTTTCATTTTCTTATTTGGCAGGTGATGTTTTTTTTTTAATTTTCGGAAGACTTTGAAGAGACATTTTGGGATAGGAAAGGAATTTATAGTGACATTGGGCGGTTTTTCTCCGCTTTAAGTTTTTTTTCTTGGGGGGGCCACGTAACAACGTAACAACTGATGAGTCAGGTGATCAGCCTCGCGGAGCTGGGCAGTTCCAATAGCTTGGAGGCAGAGTCTCACGTTGACCGGTCACCGGGACCCGAAACGACGACGAGATCCCCGGAGGCGCGGCGCTTTCAGGAGAAGCGGTCCAAGGAGAAGCCCGAAACGGTGCAAGCTCCGAGGTTGCGATGGTGTAAGGTTTGTGAGATGTATCAACCATTGAGAACGAAACATTGCAGAGATTGTGGTCGATGTATTCGAACTCATGATCATCATTGTCCATGGGTGGGAACTTGTGTCGGTGAAGGGAATCGAGTTTATTTCTTTTGGTTTTTAGTGCTCCAGTGGTTGGAATTGGTGATTTTTCTCTTGGAATCCTGTGCATTTTTCAAGCATCATGGGCTACAACCGCCACTCTGGCTGGCACAAGCACCATTGCTGGTGCTTGGAACAGTAGTACAGTCTTTGTTGTTGCTGATGGTCACATGCCTGGTATGTTTTCATTCCTACCTAGCACTGGCAAACATTACGACCTGGGAGAACATGTCCTGGTACAACATCTCCTATTTGAAGAGCTTGAGTCCGGAAGATGGCTCACCATTCTCACAATCCATCAGGATGAACTTGGCACTCTATTGTTGTGCGCACTTCTGCAAGGGACTTTCTCAACAAACGGAGGATGGATGGCTAATCTGGGAGTTGGGGGAGCAACACAACCCCTTAGACTGCCAAAGTTGCAGTTCCATTTGCGGAGATGTCGAATAGCGACATGTCGACAGCGCGCTGCTGCCACAGAAAAGTGGGTGTGGGGAATGGCCTAGTTGCTTTCCCAGGGAATATCCAGTCTATTGCACCCTTTAGGATATCATGCATCAATCAGCCGTATGGCGCCTTGTGGCGTTGTATGGCAACATCATCAGCTTCATTTCTGTTTGCAGTGCAGACGAGTTGCCTTCCAACGGATCAGGTATGGTTGGGATTCCACATGAGATTGGTATTAAATGGTGAGTTTGACCATCATTTTAACTTGAAGAATCGATTCCAAACAAGAGTAAAGGAGAGGTAAACACAGATATCACCCCAGTTCTCAAGTTGCATCATCATCATCATCATCATCATCATCATCATCATCATCATCATCATCATCATCATCATCATCATCATCATCATCATCATCATCATCATCATCATCATGATCATCAATTTGTATATATAGATGAATATTTCAAGTTTTCATCATTATACACATCTTTTCTATATGATAATAATATCTAACATGGTCATTTACATCATAAATTCTATATCACATATGATACATCTAACATCTATATACACCCCATCTCAAGCCTCAAAAAAAAACGGTCCAGGTTCGACAACACCCACGTGTGGGTGTCTTCGTTGGCAGCGTGGAAGCTCAGTCAAGGAAGTTGCGCCCCTCGGAGGGGATATTCAAAAGTTTTAGGTAGTGTGTTTTCAGGTTTTTTCGTGGAGAAATTGATGATGTTTTTTTTGTTTTAAGGATCCTAAGAAGATCATATCAACTGTCATTAGTTAGGATGTTTTTTTTTGGTTTGAGTTAGGAGTTTGGAGAAGTTCGTTGTAATTTTCATCCTGAATCGAGACCCTGCAACAACAGCTGCGCGGGATTGCTAGACCTTGATTGAGTATTGCCACGCGGTTTCTTTAAAATCATCTGTAAAACTATGTCATGAAAATGAGCACAAAATGACAGACTTCCTTCCTACTTTGCACATGAAGTAGATACATTCGGGTACAGTAAAGTTCCCATTTATTTTTGAATCTAAATCCAACTTGGAATTAGCGCTCTAGTTACATACTAACTGCGTAGTATAGATTCTGAACCTTGAAGTTCAGCCTCAACTCGCTCCTCATCTTTGCGAGCTGGTTCAAAGAACGGCACATTGTGGGGTGCCTCTTAGTTGGTAGTTGTGTTGTGCCGCGATGAGTAGTGCCTTTGTGGTTGTTCCTGCAGTGGCTGCTCCTTCCAGCCATTCAGCTCCTTCGGTTACCACCATCAGGCATCTCAACAGCCCTGGCAGCCTGGGCACCATGACCCTAGGTGCCGGTGTCCTGGCCGCGGTAGCCCGGCGCGCTGCGCCACGCCGAAATGCCGTGGCCCGGCGTGCCCTGACGGGCGCTGCGCGGCAGAGGGCGACACCCATGACAGCCAGGCATGCGACCACGGTGGTAGCACCACCCGAGGAGATCTTGGGAATCAAACCGGATGCCAAGTACAACGTGCCGGCCGGAGTCAGAGAAAAGCTGGGGAAGAATCTCTTGTTGAATGAGAAGCTGGGCAACTATAATTGTGACAAATAGGAACCTTTTCTCTTTGTTTTTTTGGTTGATTTTTTCCTGCTTCACAGATCTCGATTTGTAGATTTTTCGGATCTTACTTTGATTATTCGCTATATACCCCTCCTGGGAACTAACATATCCCCCCAAAAAAGGCACTTTTGAGTCGATGATTTTCCTTTTCCTCAGGTGGCATGTGTTGGTTTTTGTGGAGGGTAAGTTGAAGGGTTTTTTTCAAGCTGAAAACCAGGAAGCATCCACTTGGAATTTTGTGGAAAACCGTGCAAGACTACTTTGCCGAACAGGATCCCAATTGCATCTTGGAGCTGTCTTTTGGTGTTAAAATCTATCAATGAAACCTAGATTTACTACCCTTCCTAAAACTAACATGGCCCCTGAAAATACGCCATTACAAAAGGAGACTAGTATTGAATTTTCAGGTGCTATGTTAGTTTCAGGGAGGGTAAATGAACATGTTTTTACCAAAGCCTGCAAACCATTTGAGTAAAAAAATACGTCAACACGTTGGATTGATTTCATTGTTTTTTTTTTTTTGCGAAGTAAAACATCATTTTTCTTTGCGACAAAACAAAAATCAGAGAATCACCGGGGGTGCTTTTTGAAGTAATGTACTTTGGGCTCGGGGAAAGTTTTGGATTGGATGATCGTCCCAGGCGTCCCAGGTATCCTTTGGAAAGGGGGGGCGGAAAGGGAACAGATTTTGCTGGATTTTGCTGTTTTGATAGCCGCGAAGAGTCAGTTTTTGTTGGGAGACATTGGAACTGACAGTCACCGAAACACATTGGACGTGTGACACGGGGGGTTTTCATAGATTTTCTTGCTACATGAGTTTTAAAAAGTGACGGACCCTGTGATGTCACCCCAAAAGGATATTTATGTATGTACACGTTATGTATAATGTATATATGGGGGTTTCCTAAATTGGTGGGTCTCCCCAACAACCATGGGTTTTCCTACTAAAAATGATCATTTTGGGGTGTTTTGGGGGTATCACCATTCAAGGAAACACCCATATATACTGTACATAGGATATACGTAGTTATGTCTAAGGCTTTTCAGCTAGTAATGATTGTCATCTGACGACTATTACTGGTTTTTTGACAGCCCCATGTGTCTACCCTTAGTGTTCCATGAACCTAACCTCTGAGTTCATGGTAACCTTTTCACTATATATCCTTTTGTTTTCCGTTAGGCAAATTTTTCGACACTGAGAAGCCGGTGGTCTCCACTGTGGAATGCTTCGACAAGCTTCGGGTGCCTCCTGACCACGTGTCACGATCACCCTCGGACACGTACTATGTGAATGCCGACTATGCTGCTTGACCTGGAGGATTGTAGAGATGCAAAATTCATGCGAATGCACACATCAAACAGATAACACGGCTGCCCATATATTTGCATGAATTTTTCATAAATGCATGTACATGTAGAAATATGTATATATATATTATACACATGTAATTACACATATCATATATATATACATAGACAATCATGCGTGTATCTAAGTATAAAAAAAGAGGGATGCTTCCCTTACCGCCTGGAATGCCAGTGGAAAATGAAGATTTTTTTCTTAAAAAAGGATCCACAAACTAAGAATGAATAAAGTCATCCTAGTATTCTCTAAGGTTTTTTGCGGATGTGTGAACACCCCAAAGATCTGCATTGTACACCAGAAATTTGCTGCCAAAGATGCTGATGAAAACCACAAGATGGGCGCTGCAGCTTCTGACACCCCCACAAAGAGAACCTCCAAGTTCACCTCCTTCAGTGACCAAGATCAACTCCCAAAATCAATGACTGAATGAATGGATGACTCTGAATTTTGAGAAAACACCCCCGAAGTTTAACAGTTTGCCCCGGAAAAATGGTGGGAAAGGAAGACCACCCTGCTTCCTTTTTGGGTCCCGGTAATTTTTTAGGGGGAGCCACTTGAAGTGACTGTCAGGTCTTGCGCACCCACACATCAGCTCATCAGTGCCAGTGTCTTGGTGAGCAGTGATTCGCTCGTCTTTTTCTTGGAGCTTAGGTTATCTTAGGTTATCTGGGTGTTTCCAAAAATAGGGGTACCCCCAAATCATCCATTTTAATAGGGTTTTCCATTATAAACCATCCATTTTGGGGTACCACTATTTTTGGAAACACCCATCTTGTGTTATCTGAGGTTATCTTGTTTGAGAAACGGAGCCCTTTCTGGCTATCTAAAAAGAAAGATCCACCCCTTGAGTTAACAACCACCGTCGGGTGGAGCGAAAATCGCCAGGTTTGTGGACCTGGTCAATCCCTCTCCCCATGCCCGCCTTGGGTGTGAGTGTGTTTTTTTTTCTCTGCAGATTTTCCGATCAAACATGGAGACTTTTAGCAATGCTTGGACATCTTTACGAAACAGGGTGGAAAGTTACCACAGTTGACTGTAGTGGTTTGTATCGATGAAACTTAAGTCATTGTATCAAAAGCTTGTGGAAGAAGATTTGAGCCACCACCTCAATAGATCCAGGGTTACAGGGTTACCCAACCACTATCCATATGAAGGTTTGTAACTGTCGACATGTGCAGCTAAGCCCCACTTTTGCTGAGGTTTCTGAGTCAATATCCGGAGATCACCTCCTTCCTTTGTGCGGGAGACGTTTATCGCAGAGATGAGATTGATGCTTCGCACTATCCTGCCTTCCATCAATGCGAAGGACTGAGAGTAGGGTAAACCGAAGAGGGGGGAGGTTTCCGGCCAACAAAAATGCACGGCTTTGTGGCAATCTTTTTCTTCATCTTAAAAAAACCTGGTTGGAAAAAAAACCATGAGATTCTTCCAAAGGATTCTATTCTGAGGATTTGAAAGGCTAACTAGACTGGGCATCATAGATTACAGTCTCAAGGATGAGTCTGGCTCAGCGTAACGGAGCCCACTTCAGGGTTCTCACAGAAGTTCCTGGACATTTTATGGGCTCCGATTCCATAAAGGAGCGGAACCCTGTTGTTGTTTGGATAGCATCATCAAGAAAACACTGCTACATACGGGTGTTTTTCAGTCTTTGTCTGAGATTTTGCCAGCAGCCTCATCATTTCAGGAGGACCACCACAGTGGACCTATTGACCTATTGATACTAAACCAGTTGCACTCCGGTAAACTAACATGGCAATGGAAAATGAACCCTTTGAAGATGTATGTCCTATTGAACAAGTGATATTCCATTGCTGTGTTAGTTTACCAGAGGGTATTTCCCAGTTGGCCAACGGTAAGCAGTTGATGATACTTAAAATCTCCGGATTTTCCGTCCACTTGGCTGGGCAAATCCACCTTATCACACTTCCATATTCCAGGCGGGAATTCTCTTCGGGTAGTGCTCAAAGTTTGCCGGATGTCTCGAAAAACACCATGAGGAAACCATGAATCACCGTGAAACCGGTCAAACGTTGCACAGAACCTTCAATTCTGTCTTTATCGATTCAGGTTCCACTGGCTCATTGAAGCTAAGATGACTTTGGTAAGAAAAACATGCCGAAAACTACTGTAAGATACCAAACATGATGGTTTGGAACATGTATCTCCTTTCAAATATGCCTTCTAGTTTAGATTTCGGGGGGGAGGGGTAGTGTTTCCGTTTGCTGGACATCCAGACATCTTTGTAAACTTTGAAGGCTAAAGGATCAAAAATTGGCAGTTTCTGTTTGGTGACTTTTATCCTGGTAAATTTTCCGGGTGGCCCTTACTAACTACAATGAGGGAATGGAATCCATGTATGGTTATGGATGGGGATAAAACTTCCCTCATTCCTTAAGGGCCAGCCAGTTTTTGAGCTTGCATTTTAGTAACTATATTTACACACTCCCGGGATCCACCAACAGCTCGCGATTGCTGGAAAATGGACCTGGATTGAGCCGATGTATATATATATATTTCCGCTTGAAAATGGGGGACATTCCAGCAATCGCTATGTTAGTTGATCCCAGAGGGTAGACAAGTTGTGCCCACCAGCATCTGCACGGTAGCAGGAGTCCGACTTTTTGATGCTCAGAAGGTGGGGGGTGAGAGATGTGAGCCAAATCCATTTTTGAATGCATCCATGACTTGATGGCCTTGAAAGGCATCGCATTAAAAAAAAACGTTTCTTCCCATAAATTTGGATGGTTTGTTGGACATCTGGTTGTTGAAGATATGAGATGATGATTTTGACTTGTTGTTGGATGAAGTCAAAATTTCCTGCAATCAGGTCTCCAAAGAAGAGGTCATGGAAGACTTGAAGTGCCTCGTTTCAAACTGTAAATTGCAGTCGCTCACGAGTCATGTGCGAACCCGCCGTGTTCCCGCTGGGGTGGAGTTGCATGTTTTTTGTTTTTTTTCTGGGATGCGTAATTTTTGTTAGGATGGACTTTTTCAAAGTCCCAGGTTTTGCTGAGGTTGCTGTCCGGTCTATATATATATATACTGTATATATATATATATAGGTATGTTTGCATACTGTACACCTATCCATCCCTCCCAAAAAAAAGGCACGTGTTTTTTTTTTTTTCGAAAAAACGTTTTAAAGACGGCATCCAAACCTCCAAGGAAGACCTTGGAAGGTCTGGCGGCACATCTTTTTCAACTGAAGACGGGCGAAGATACCATGCGATGGCTCGATGAGATTCTTGGCTTCCAGAACTGACGGTGGGATTTATGGCATAGAATGGCCAAAATGTAAGGCTAGGAACTCTGATTACAGGACCACTTCTTTTTCTAAACTGATGATGAATCAAGCAGGTAGAGATTAATATGAAGTTTGGAGGCTTTTTTAAACAATCAAATGTCCAGTTAAATGATACGTGACGTAAATCATCAACCACGAGTGATCATCTAGGAATCACCTGAGGAGAAACGCCAATGTGACCAAACCCAGCCAATGACCACTTGGATGTTCCGTTGGAAGTTGGGAAATGGTTAGGATCAATGGGTTATAACTAACCTACTTATACTGGGGGATTCATTGCTAAGCTAACCCAACAATGACCCAAAAACCAAGGTATTTTCCTTTTACCGAGCCTTCTGTGGAGCTGGAAATCTTCTACAACGAAGATTGGATGGAAGTTTTGGGTTGTGGCGTCCCTTGGGTTTTGCAAAAGTTGCTGAACAATAGAGCTCTTTTTTACCCCGCAAACTACGGGAGTTTTTTGTATAGTTTAACGTTAGAAAAGACAGTGGGTGTTGTTGGCGAGGTGTCAATTGTTTTTTCCTCAAGGAGGTCAGGTATCAATGGAGCTTGAGCTTCTTTTTTTCGAAATTTGTAACAGCTCACCTCGTCCAAAAGGGAAAGAATCTTCCTTCCAACTTCCAACCATCATTTTTCCAACACCTATTTTGAACTGATGGTATGTGACAAGTGGGCACCAATAGAGGACCTATGCAAGATTTGTTTTGTGGAACTTTGCTGTCTTTTTGATAAGAGATGAACTTCACGTTGGATTTCCCACTTGGGAAAAAAACCCAACCAGGTCATTCATCATGACGTCGCTTGGAGAGGATGAACTGGCGTTGGTGGCGTTGGGGGCCAATAAGCATGATGTGCGTTTTCTTTTGCCTCCAAAAGATGGAGATGGGGACGATGTATTTTTTTTCCCTAAAAGCGACCTGTTTTTGGTTGAAAACAGACATGGGAGTTCATCAGTTGCGAAACTGTGGGACTTTTGCGTGTTTCCATTTCCAGATCCCATGAATCTGTTTGTCCCATAAATTTGATTTTGGACTCATTAAAACACCCCGAGAGCAAGAGCACTTTAGCCCAGCATTGAAGGACGTCAGACAAACAAACCAGGACGCAGAAACGTATATTTCTTATATGGTGAATCCGACCCAATCTGGAAATCCAGGTAAGTCAAAATGGCGATTTGACCAGCAAAAGTTCCTGCAAATCAATGCCTGGAAGATTATACACCGTAGATGGCGATCGCCACTCCCAAATTCGGTGGCGATTTGTAAGGAGTCATGATAAATCCAGACTAGTGGGAGTGGCGATCGCCATCGATCCTTCCCAGGTGGTATACTTTCCTTTTGGGGCCCGACATATTTTCAGCACGACTTTGCTTTTAGTTTCAGGGAGTTGGTCTCTGAGTTTGAGAAGCCTGGAATTTTTCGAAGAGAAAACGGACCCAAAGGACCTACTGTTTTGGATGGTATGTAAATCGTTTTGTACTCATACATATTTGCATTCATCCTATGACCATCTATGACCTCAATCTCAGGAAAATTCTTTTGAATCGTTCGGATCATATGCCCTTACAGGTATCGTTTGAATCACGAATTTTTCCAAAAGAGATTGGTATATCAAATCAACCCCCCAGTAACAGTGGCAAGTAAAGGTCTAAAGAAATCATCCCAAAAATGTAACGTCATCCTGGTGGTGACAGGCATCCTGGGTGGGAGTTGCCACCCAACATACGTTCTGGTTTTTGCTGGGGTTGTATATATATATAATGATACTGTTGATGGAAGACATCCCAAACAACCACCTGGGATGTAAAAAAACCCTGTAAATAATGGGGCTAAACTACCAACCTGAACTGGTGATCGCAGGATTTCTTCCACCAACAGTATTTATGCAAAACTCCCGAAATCATGGTGAGATGAAGCCACTTACCCTAATCTTCCGAAAACTGATCCAATCATACCTTCCAACCGTTGGCGGCCTGAAGCTTCTACTGATTCGACCACAGCCCTAGTCCTTCGAAACTAAGAAGCCGAGCCGAGCCAACCAAAGGAATTCCAGGGGTCATTCAATGGCCAGTTTTGGAGGGATCAAACAAGACAAATGTACGGGAATTTTGACAAATTTCCCCTGTAATAGTGCATGAAGTTTGGGTTGGTAGAAAAAAAGTGCCCCCTGAATTCACCAAATTTTGGCTGTGGGGGATTTTGGGGCAAAAGACAATAAAGCCGACAAAGGCTGAACTGGAGATGTCACTCACTGTGGTCAAAATATCCACCGAACACTTTTTTTCCCGAAATGAAGATTCGATTTAGAGGCTCTTGCCATATAAAACCATTTTTAGACATAGTATACGCCCACCCGGTAGGTTTCATCTCTGCCAGTTATGAGTCCCACTTATACTTGAAACTGCCACTCATATCTGGTTTTTGGCCTCACCTTGAATCCTACTGGTTATATAAAAATGGCCTCAATTTAATAGGGTTTCACTGGGGTCGAAATTTCACCCCGAAACATGGGTCCCTAGGTGCTCCGCAATGCCGGTCTGGACCCTGAGAAGGTGCCGGTCGTTTTCCGACCACCGGAAGGGATGGGAGAGGGACATGGCCACCGATCACCTGACCCCCTGGAACATTTTTCTGCCGGCTTAAAGGAACCTGAAAAAAACAACCCTGTTTGAAAAGAAAAAATCATGTTCCAAAGCTTCACCATGTTCTGTTCGAAATATTCGTTTTCCGTGGTGTAAAGATGGAGATGAAGATGTAACGGTGGAAACAGTTTCAACTGAAAAAAGGAACAGTTGCAACCTTGCATTTACAGCCCCGAAGTTCAACAACTCAGCCCTGAAAAAGTTACAATATTTCCGTGACTATGTTAAACTTCCAAGGAGTAGTTGATTTTAAGGGGATGCCATTCCTACCCGGACCCAGTAAGGTTAGCCATGATGAGAATCCCCATTCTAGCACCAGTAGAAGGGATGAAAGTGAAACTTCGGGGGAGGTATACAATCTGGGCAAACTCTACCGATCTCAGCAGACTATAATATATAAATACATGATATAGAGTAGAAAACATATGTGTATGCTGTATGTTGCCTGTCATGCTCTTGAAAGCGTTGGTAGGGTTCAATGTTTGTGTTGACGCTACTCAGAAAAAATCAAGAAGAGGTTTGCAGTGGAGTCGATCCAGGTGGAAAAAACGCTTCATGGAAATACAATAATGCATATAAGAACTTGCAACATTTTTGGTAGATTCTTCCGTTTTTCTATATCGTTTCCAACGGTTTTTGTTGGATTCAACTTGAAGTAAAAAAAATGACCCGAGGGTAGCGAAGGGTTTTACCCAATGGGTCAATGGGAAGCGATAAGGGGGAAACGACAGGATGGAGTCCAGGTGGCCAAAACTCAAAGCAAATGATATACTGTATCTGGCTGATGATGATGATGATGATGATGATGATGATGATGATGATGATGCTAATTTGCATCAAAAGCGTATGTTTCACAGTCTTGTGAGTTCGGTGTTTCGTTTTTCTGGGTGCAACAAGTAAGTTCTTTAAGGGCTTTCGGCCCCCAAAGGGATGTGAAACCGACGGAATCTGTGCAAGATGTTCCAGAGGTGGTCCTCAATTTCTTGAAACATGAACATCGGCAGAGGGTTTTCCATTCCGTTTAAAACCGCCTATTTTTTTTGTTGTTGAAATCATCTCCCCTGCTTGTTGTCAACAGTTCATCATCAAAAAAACATGGATGCAACGAACTAACGAAGATCACTAGAAGGTCGGACCACAAACTCAACAGGAACCTGCTTCTTTTTCTTTTGGAGGGGGTGTTCTAGGCTTTTGGTTTTCGTTGGGTTCCATCATTCTCACCCAAGACTTTTTAAAGTAGTGCTTAAGGGAGCTAAGCATCCTGAAGGGTTATTTTTTGAAATCTTTGGGTAGCTTTGTTGACAGGTTCATGGTTGGGCTTTTGGTCTTGGCTTAGAACGCTTGGCAATGGCTCCTTGGTCCGTGTTTTTTGGGGAAATGTTTTGGGGACTTTGAGATGGTGGAAAAAAATTGGGATGCTCCCCACACCCTTGGATTAGTGGAGGCTGATCCTCTGCAAATCATAAAAACCTCTTGGTGGTCACTGTTATTGGGAGGGGGAGCATCCCAAGAGATAACCTTGAAGAAGTTGATTGAATTCTTCAGTTGAGTCGTTTTCAAAGATAACATCGCCATGGTTGAGTTGAATTTGGGGGATGAAAAAGAGCCGGAATCCCTCTTCTCATCTGCCAGTCTCAAATAGGATAGAAAAAGAGGATAGATTCACAATTTTCAACAGGTTTTTCATCAGCTTTATCATGCTTTCTCTGTATAAATGGACATTTTTTCTCATTTTGTTTCGCGCTTTTACCACCCGCCGGTGGTACCTGTGGAACATCGCCGTTAGGTGCTCTTCGGTATTCCTGACATCCGCCTCTTCTGGTCGGATGATGAGCGCTTTGCACAGCAGTTCACAGCGAAATCCTTTGTGGAGCAGCTTGGTGTAAAAGGGCAGCGTTTCGAACTACCAGGCTTGGGGGGGACATATGTGTATATATACATGATCATTTTAACAGTTTGAGCCATAGCCAGACATATACGTTTTTTTGTTTGTATATATGCATATATTTCCATTGAGTAAACAATGTATATGTGTACATTTGCAATTAGCTATATATACATCTACATGAATGTTCATACAAATAGGTACATACTACATTCTGTTGTAGGGGGTGATGATACCAAACCTATGAATCCCTAAATCTAATGAATCATGGCGCAACTCCCAACAGCGGCCATGATAAACCAATACATTGGGAGTGGCTAGCCATCGATCCTTTCCAGGTGGTATAGTTGAAGAATGGTTTGGGTCCTCGAAAGAAAACTGACCAGATTGTTCTCTGAAAATCTTTGGATGGCAATGGGAAAAGCACCCCCCCAAAACTGAGCAAATCAGAGAAAGGTGAAAGATGATATGACATTTACTCAGATCTTTGTGGTGACGTTGTTGTCCCATGGTGTGTTTTTTCCAGGCATGTTTTGATGGGTCGTTTCGGAAGAGATAAGTTTAGGGAGATGAGAGTCCAAAATATCTGATTCGGCTGGACTTTGAAGCCACAACCTTCCAACCGCGAACCTTCCTCAAAGTAGCCCTGCCTACCGTCGAGGAAGACAAAGTTCAAGCCCTTCTCAAAGTACCCTCCTGTGCTGAAGGAATTCAACAAAACATTGGGAGTTGGATTAAACAGTTGGGAAACCCGAGAGAATTAGGCCCAAATTTTCAATCATTGGCCCCCTGAAGCAGAAACATAAAACCTAAGGGACACTAGGGGTTAATCATGATAAAGCTTTATCACGCCCAAAGAATTCCTGGAAGGAGACTGCCTCGGGATGGGATGGATCTCACTATGAGTTTTTGTTCACTCGTATCTTTTAGGGATGCCCTGCTTCTAAACTAAGAAAGCCCTTGGGAATTTCCCATCTTCAACAGGAAATACATCTATGATACAAATGTTTGATTTTTAAAGTCCGCTATGTTAGTTTGCCAGAGGTACTAAATGTTTTAGTAGATACGCTCTCTTAAAACAAAGATAGCAACCTGGAAACATGGACAGGACTTCATGGGATTTCCATTGGTCATCTTGGTTTACCAAATCACCCGAGGTGAAGATTTGTTTCCCGTGAGATTCCGGGGATAGTAATTTAACTTTCACAGACTTAAATGCATTCCCATGAAATCTCACAAAGATACTTTCAAGGACAAATATAATCTATATTATTCAAAGGAACATATGTTTTTCAAAGCTTCATCCTTGGTATCCATCTTAGATTGCTGTGTGTTATTTGGTAGCCGTCTTTTAGCTTTAAAGCCATTTTTTTGGCTCACCCTGAGAGGTATCAACTTGATGACTTCTGTGGCCAGGTTTCAAACCCTGAAGCCTCATCAGATCTTGACGTGAAAATTTTTAGGGACTTGCAGAAGTCATTAAGGATACCATGAACTACAAAAGGTCATGGATCTTTTTTCCGACAAAAATCTTGGATCATGGATCTGAAAACACAAAAATCATGGATCTTTCAAGGAAAAAAATCATGGATAATGCAATGAGTTTCCATTGATAAAGGGACGTGACGTCCCCAAGTGGGGGCCGGAAATTCCTGAAAAGGGTCGACTTGTTGATGAACTTTGGGGCTGGTGTTTTTTTTTTTTTTTGCGTATGACGGTCATAGGGTGCTGACGTTTTAAGCATATTTACCCACCTAATGAACTAACATGGAACCTCAAATCTGGTGGCTTGTAGATGTTCTTCCTTCCCCAATTGGCCTTCTTCATAGGGTCCATGTTAGTTTTCAGGGGTGCAATCATGTTTGAAAAACGAGTTACCCCATACTCCACAGCTTCAAATTGTTGCGAACTCGTTTGTCTTTGGGCGTGCCCCCAAAAAAACGACCTGACCCATTGTCGTCCTTACATGCAGGACATTAGCATGTGGATCCCGGAAGAGTTTGTGGACAATGATCTCTTTGAAATGATTCGAGATGAAGGTGGCGACCAGGTGAGAGATGTTTGGGTTGGGGTGGATGTTTGGGCGGTGAACGGTTGGGGACGGTTGGGTATTCAGGTGACCTTTCCAAGCATGCTGGTGACACAAAAACACCTCGCTGGTGGCAACGCATGGCCGCACGGCCTGACCATGGAAGCATAAGACTTTTTCTGCTTGGACCTTATATCTAAAACATGCGGATTCGCTGCTTGGAAATCACCCACCAACTCTTGCAAAGTGGGCCCCTAGTAGTTATAACCTACAAATGGGCCTTTATTTCATGGGTAGCTGCGGTTAAACCCCTATAAGTGGAGTTATTTCACCCTACTTGTAACTGGTAAGCGCCCGCTTTGTGGCTGAAGAACTATGCTTCGTATCTCTAAAAAGTTCTCCGGATCCGCCTGTCGTGACACGAAGGCAAGGAGGCAAAAGAGGAACCGAAGTATCATAACTAGGTGGTGGTTTCAAATATTTTTATATATCTTTTATGTTCACCCCTATTTGGGGAAGATTTCCAAGTTGACTAATACTTTTCAGATGGGTTGAAACCACCAACCAGATTAGTTTGGGTCCATCTCAGAATAGTCAATGGAGCAATGAAAAAAAGCCAAGCTGTTTAGTTTTTTTTGGCATGAAATACTACCCAGGTATGTGGGGGATTATTTCATAAACCATGACATAAGGATCCCGTCATTAAACAACTAGTACTTCATGGAAAGTAAGGGACCCCGTTTTTTTTTTCTCATGGCTCAATTTGATTGAAGTATATGACTTGAATCACGAGGTTTTTTTTCAAGGTTTTGAAGCCCATCTTCATCTTTTTCAGTGTAAAAGTTGTGCTGAACTTCACCTTTGAAAAAAAAAACCATTACCAATTTAAGATTCAGTGCAACAAAAACAATTACCATACCTCTTTGAAAGATCCAGGTATGATGTCATCATCCTGCTGATGATTCCTTCGAACTCCGGAAAAAAACAACAACCAGTAATACTGCAAGGTAGTTAGTGAACAAATCCCATTATTCACAAGCTTTAACCAGTTGATATGGTAATTTTTTTGAAGCCCAGGAAATTTCATGGGATTTACGTGAAGGAATTTTCTGATCATCCAAACGGTGGACCTCGAAGGTGGAGAAGGTGGACCTCCTGGATGAGTTCACACATCCGAAGACAGGCTACCGGTAGCGGTTTGGGGGGGGGGGTACGTTGCGGTTGGGGTTGGGGTTGGGAAGTGGATGTGTAACAAACTTGGGGATTTGGGAGTCGACTTGAAACAAAGGAATTTCACTTTAAACAACTTAAAACATTTAAGGCTTGGAAGATGGATATATCGTTTCCTAAACAAATGAAAAACGTGTTTTTTGTTTTTTCTTTGCATCTCTTCAGTGTTTTTGAAGCACTTATGTTTTGGGCCAATACCCTTCCAAGGCCACCACAATCCTACACTCCCAAGGTTCCCAACATGGCTGGCTGGAAAATCCCCAGTTTTGATAGGACATACATCCTCAACTGGCGGAGTTTCCATTGCCATGTTAGTTTACGGGGAGGTAAAATGTTGGAACATTCTCAGCGACATTTTGTTGGGGAGGTGATGTCCCCGTACGCTCCTGGAAGTTTAACAGTTCGCCCTTGAAAAAATGATGGTTGGAAGTTGGAAGACGATTCTTTCCTTTCGGGTCCCTGTAATTTTTCAGGGGCGATCTGATAAACTTCAGGTGGGTATGTTTCTGGCTAAAGAAAAAATCCACCGGCTGTGTTGATTCGTTATCTTCGATTTTTGCCCCGATGGGATTTCCAACACGGGAAAAACTCACAAAATGTGGTAACTATGTGGGAAAGTAATCATCACTATTTTGCTAAGGCACCTTTATTAACCTTCATTGTCCACTGTTTGTAGTGTTTAGGCAGGGCCTGTTTTCGGTATATGATTTGATCCAACAATTCTAGGAATGGTGAAGGGAGCGATTCCGAAAAATCCCTTCAGAATGGGGAGCGAACTAGAGCTTATATTAATATATATATATAAGCAAGGTTTCGATCGGCACATCTTAGATATAGAAACATATTCTGCATTTTGGTGGAAACATGTCTTTGAAGTATGCCATTTTGACGACAATAATCTCTGCTGATTTGATCCCACAATGTGTTGGGCACATTTACAAGCAACGTCAAAAAACGGGCCACTTGAGCAAATGGAAAAAAGGCCACTGGTTGTTCGTATATAGGGGATGAAATACTACCCAGGTATATAGGGGATCATTTTATAGACCATGACATAAGGATCCCTATCATTATAATGGATTATACTACCATATACTATAAATATAATGGAAATTATTGATCCCTATTATTATTACCAGTTGTACTACTATCATTACTAGGGATTATGATGGTACCATTTGTCATGGAAAGTACTTGGATGTCCCAGGCAGTTAGTAAATGGTTAGTAAGTGGGTTATAACCTCAATATACCCCATTTATAAGTAGATTATAACCCATTTACTAACCATTTACTATCTTCCTGGGACATCCAAGTAAGGGACCCCGTTTTTTTCTGAACCCCGTGGGTTTCACTCAACCCGTGACGTGACCGTCGAGGTCGCACGTCCAAGATGTTCCGTGTCACTTGGCGAGACATGTCGCGAACCTTGACCAATGAGGAGGTGAACGCTAAGCACGAGACGGTCTTGGAACGATGCTAGGTTTTGAAAGCAGCGCATGTTTTTAGACGTGATGATACCCGCTAAAGGGAACGTTTAACCGTTCCGCACCATAAATGGTCCAATCATCGACTCAAAAGTGCCGACTTCGGCTTGGGATATGTCAGGTTCCAGGAGGTCATGATACATACTTCCCCGAAAAAATTAAGGACTGGAACCTGACGATCACCTCAAAATGAGAAGGAGATTCATCTGATCCAAACCTTCATTTTTGGTTGCAACATGTGAGTTTTCGAGGGTGTATGATGTGAATGTTAGATGGGAAAAAAACATCTTTTTCCCTAGATTTTGTCGCGAATTTCTTTTAATCAAATTGTATATACACAGTCCATAGCACCCCTTGACTCCACCAAATCTCCTCAACTTTCGTATAAAGGAAGAGTTAGAGGTCACTTATCTCCAACATCTCAACGAGAATGGGTGGAATTTTCATCCAATGAATGGGGAATCCATAGAGACTCCTGGCCAAACTTCCATTCCCATCCATTCAAAAAACCTACGACTTTTTCTACGTGGATCATCCCAGTTAGTAAGTGGTTAATAACTAAGGTTAGTAAGTCCCCTAAGTAGGGTTGTGGGACCCCTTCCAAATCGCCTAAAGGGCTCAAAAAGATGGGGGTGATCCTAACCACTTCGAAAAGCTTCATCCCCATCTAGGGCGACTACGAGGACTCACAGTTGATGGTCCAAATCATCAGCAACAAACGTTTATCCAGGTAGGTGGATGTGAAAATAATCACCAGTCATGACATTTTATATTTGCAATGATTCTTCCCTTTTTGGAAACGTTGCAAAACACCACCCGAAAAACTGGGATTTTTTTCACATGATGGGATTCATCAAACAAATTTGAGTGGTGAATCTTTACAGGAAGGGGTTTCATATAAGTATTGACATTTCATATCGCCATGGGGTCGAAATTAGATTTACCACTTTGGAACCGCAAAAAAACACGGGACCATATTTTGTATCGAAATCATCCATTTTGGGGTCTCCCATGTTTTTTGACACCCAAACTATATTAGATTGACAGAGAAAACCATATATGATATAGATACAGAATATAGACGACTATATCGCTACTTTGAATGTATTTTGTAAAAAAAAAGGACCTTCGAACCTTGAACCAACCTACCTTTTAAACATTTTCGTATCGCAGCAATTTTCCCCAAGAAATACCCCAAACGTCTTAACCACCACTCCCTCTGCCCATCCCAGGAGTGGTGGATGAACTCAAGGTTGAACTCCGGTGATCGGGTCCTTCCCGTGGCGAAACTTCCCGTTTCGAGTTTGGCGAAAGTTACAGGGTACCGTTTGGTTTTTTACTGTCTAAATGAGTAATGAGAAAAAGGGGCCCAAACGGTTGTTTAGGGTATATATTTGGGGGATACTAAATTTCCTACCCAGGTTTTGTGGGGATTATTTCATGAATCATTGTTATTATTTTTTTTCGGTGATTCTTTAAGATTCGGCAGAAAAAGATGCAAACAAACAAGACGAACAAAATCCAAGGACCCAGAGCACAGAACTTATGATAGAATCAATCAAGGTGATGAAAAACATCTTGTTTATTCTATGGGCTCAAAGGCTCATAGAAGTCTTCATGGAAACAATCATTCTGAATTGTCTAACGGTCTAACCATGTGCGAAGCAGTGTTTTGCCAAGCAACGGGGGCGGCAAAGCTCAACTTCAGTTCGATTGGTGTTCGGAATCTTCCGATGAACACGGAGAGTTTAGAGCAAGTTTTCCATGGCAACATGACCAAAGTACTAGCAACTCGAAACAGCCATACGAATCCAGTATTGCATTCGGTATTAAAGATCTGTTTCTTGGTATTCAATGTGGATCCGAATATCTTGATTTCAAGGGAACATTTGAAGGAGGACTGATTTTGAGGAATGGAGGACCCCTTATTATCTTGCCTACTCTACTTGTCCAAACCACAACCTTTCCCTATTTGTCTCCTTTCAATGGACACAAAAATGAGACCTACTGTTGATGGAAGAAATCCTGCACCACCTGAAATGTATAAAACCTTGTACATAATGGGGGAATCTACCTATCAACTGGTGCAGGGATTTCTTCCATCAACAGTATCATGATTTGAAGAATTCTTTAATTATTCTTAACCTCGCCCTGCGAGTCCAGCTTCTAAAACCAATGGAAGATTTGCCGCGGCGATTGCCGCGCTGAAACTTAGGGGTCGGGCTGGAGTTGCGTCTTCGGCATTTTTCGGTGGTGAAATTTTCTCGGCGTCGGCTTTTCGATCACACCCAACAAGTGGCTGCGATTTCTTTGGCGAAAGGATGGAAACAAGAAAAATATGACCAAATGGAAGTGGTAGGTCAGAGGTCCTGAAAAAGGTTGCTGTCAACTTTCAAAGTGTCAAATAGAACACAATCAAGTTTCATGAGAACTCTAACATTTCACTTTTCACTGAAACATGTCTAATATAGTTACACTACACTACAGTAGCTGGAATCCTTCGAAACTCTGAACCTTTTCAACGTTTCTCCCCCTTTTGGCCGAACATTTTCCGGGAAGTGCTGCGTTTCCGCGTGTCTGCCGAGATTTGTCCTGGAATGTGGTCACCAGCGTCGCAGATGTCTTGCGGCTGATGGATTTTGGCCTGGGACTTTGATGGAAGATTGTAGGTGATGCTAAGTTCCGAAAAATTCTGATCTAGATCTGAAAAGAGGATCTTCATCGAATAAACACCTTTAAAGTGTCATATCTGTCATATCTGTTGGACTGAAGATTTTACCATTTCGATTTTTGTGTTGGTCCATTTTTGAGACTCACTGAACAAATCATCTCAACAAAACAGTCACGCCTTTGTCATTGGTTCAACAAAAGAGTTCCAACCAACCAAGGTCATAAGATGCGAGCAGTAGGCTGCACCAACATCAATGCAGCCTCCTCCCGTGCGATGGCTCAGTCATTGGGTGGGAGTTTACCACACCTTGACCACGCAAATTGGGGGAAGAAACGACCTGTGGGGGAGATATTCGTTATGATACCCCGTTGATGAGCGTAATGAATCAACGCCGATTGAGACAGCAACTAATGAGGAGATTCTCCCAGGTCAAGGGTGGCAGGATGTCTGAACCATCAAGAGTATGATATCCAGTGGCTAGTAGCCGGCGGGGCTTTCAAAAGCTGTCACGTGTTCAGTGTTCAGTTGAGCAAACCTGTCATTTTGATTGTTTTGCGGGATTATCCTCCCAGAAACTAACATAGCCCCCAGGAAATGGATAGTTGGAAGATGAGTTTCCTTTTTGGATCCTTTTGGGAGGAGTTTCTGTTGGCATCTTTTGAAATTCTTAAAGGAAAGGCTCACTTATAGTTTTATAGTAAATAACATGATCTTCTAGACATGTAAAAAACATCTGCCAAGATTGCTCCAGTAGAAATTCCTCGTTCACTACCAGGTTTTCACCATCCCAACCCCCTTTTTTTTGCGTAATATATTCCTCATTCATGACATGAAGTGGTATTTTCAACATATTTTTCAATGTTCATCCTGAGCCCTTGGAGAGGCTTTTCCAATTTGACGAGCGTATTCTTCAGATGGGTGGCTGGGAACCACCTTTTTGCTTTGACATTGACAACCATGGCGCCTTGGAGGTTCTCATGGAGTGGCAACTCTTCAAATAGAACAGCTCATTGGACGAGAGGATGCCAAACGCAGGTAGGTTTTTTTTTGTGGGCTGAGGCCACGAAGGGAGAGGGCGGAAGGCCGGAAATGTTGATCCCAATATTTTAACCCGAGTTTTTGTCTTACTGTTTTTGGCCGATGAATTTTTGAATCAAATGAGTGGCTGATGGAATGTTTTTTGTCGAAAAATATGGGTACAACTTTGAATTTTCAGACAACAAAGACCTCTAGTATGGTGAGCTTTACTTGAGAAACATGAAACATATGAAAGATGAATGGCTCTTTATGCATTTCATTTCATGGATATAGATTTTGGAGAACGTTCTTTTGAAATTGGCATATGACTGAAGTCTCATATACCTCCATGATGGCTTTAGAATAGCTTGCTCCTTTCATCGTTAGCAAGTTGTTTTGGTTTTATGAAATGGCGCTGCAACTCCAAAAAAGGACTCTGTTCCCAAGAAAGTGTCCAAAAACATAAGGGTGATTTGGAGGTTTGGTTGTTATGGCATTACAAACCAGCCACTCTGAAACATCTTAACACAGGAAATTTTTCAGTGGCTTTTTCCTGAAAAACACACAATTGAAGCGGGCTTATTTAAAGCACAGAAGCACCTGAACACATGTGGAAAAGATTAGAAGATTGGAGAAGGAGATGTCCTTTCATCTTCAGGCTCTTAAATCTTATTGAGGGTGAAAAAACCAAAAAAAACACTAAAGGTTGTGATTTCCTAGTGCCATGTTTTTGAGCGAGAACGAGTTCAACGGGAAAATTATACATCCCCCTTTTATTGAAATTCAAAGGACTTTTATTGAAACAGGTCATTGAAATATTATGATTCACACAGAAAAGACTAGATAAGTAACCACCTAAATTTCAGGGAGATTTAGGTGATTGAGAAATCATTCCATCAAGAGGGATATATTTTGGCCCTCCAGAAGTTGCTTCTCGTCCATGAATTTCCACGGGACTGCGCTGAAAAAGGGAGCATAGGTGGGTCTGGTAGCAGAATATTCATCCAAAATGCAGTGCATACGTGCACAGATGCATACATACCTACTTACGTATCTACATACACCGAACATGTCTTGACATATCATATGTATATATGTGCATTTGTAATTACAATATGTGCATGTATGTGTATATATAAATAGATATATATAGTATATATATATATATACAAAGATATAGAGGTGTATTACACAATAAACGTGTATATTTGTTATGTAATTAATATATTTGTAATATGTGTTTATTTATCTATCTATTGAAATCTATTTACATACAGCATACATATTATCTGTTCCAGTTTCCGGCGTCTTCTTCCACGATCACTGAGACCCCGTGCGGTACAGGTGGGCCCAGTTGCAGACCGTGGATCTGGCGGGTGCGGCACGAATGGACCAGATCGGAGAGTCGGAGGTGGGGGGATTCGAGATCTCTGGCAGTATCCAATCGAGACGTCGGGATGGGATCATACAACTTCTGTCTTTTTTTGGTTCTTGAAGTGAAACTTTAAGTGTTTATATCACATTTTTTTCCCCGTATATTTAGGTAGCGGTTCATGCTACCCTGATGATTGTTTGTCAAACCGATTCAGGACCAAACACAACAGGATGGGCCATCAAGAGCAAAAAGCCAGAAAAGGTGCAAAAAGCATCCCCTTTCAGTAAAAACAAACACGCCAGTTCCTAAGTACCCTTGACCACGAAGCATCCGTGAAACTGCCAGTTGCTCTCCCCGAAAACCCCAGAAATTCCCAACAGCTTTCAAAAAAGTTTCTTTCCGTCATTTTTCAAAGCTGAGTCGGATTTTTTTTTTCCAAGCCAGAGATACTGTTGATGGTTCAGAAATCCCATTCCCAACCACCGTTTTGGATGGTGCTAAAACCTTGTAAATCATTGGATAAACTGCCAACCTCAACTGGTTAGCAGGGGAAAAAAAAGCCTGGCTCCTGTTGGATGCATGGCTGGAAGGGGCCGGTTCAAGCTGCCGTTTCCGGGAGCTGTTTTCACTCGGCTCAAGTGGTAGCAACTGAGCCACCTCGGTCGGAGCAAGGTGGTTTTCCGCCTCTTTTGCGAGGCGGAGCGCCCGTTGCAGGCTGCCTGCATTTTGGTTCAGTTGGATGCGAATTTGTTGGTGAAGCGATCAGTTTTTTGCAATTTTTGTAGGATCTGAAGTAATCAGTTTCTTTTTAAATAAATAAGTGATGTAGAATGTGTGGTTAGCGTTTTTTTTGCTGGTAGCTTCAGAAGGCTTCTTGGCTTTCTGTGACTCAAGTCTCTGCTTCTTGGTAAAGCTCAAGCATTGATGTCCCTCTCCCCTCAAGTCTTAGCTTAATCATTTTGGAGAAAACATCTTAGTGAACTTTCTAACTTTTACCTTGTATGACAACAATGCGAGGCTGATGACCTAGCATGGAAGAACACAACACTTGATGCATTTAAACAAACAGGACAGCTTCGCATAATTTCGCATATGTGTTTTTTCATGCAGCAACCCAACCAAAGTACAAGCCATACTGTTGCCTTCAGGGAAATTTCATCATCCGGCAACACTTTCGATCTGTAAGTTTTATCCCTCCATTCCCTCCGGCTCGCTGGATCAACTTGTTCCCTCCAACAAAGTGACGGATGACAACGTTGATCCTTTCAGATGAAATCCACCAACCTAAAGGCATTTCCCTCACAGGCGAGCTGGTAAGTCCTTGGGTTTAGGCTATCTATGGCTATCTTTTCATCAAATTCCGCAACTCAATGAACTGGCCCATTATTTTGAGGGAGCTACCATGTATCGTTTTTTGGGTAAAGCACTGTGCTTGGAACAGGGATTTGTGATGCATTGTCCCTCCCTTTTTGCGGGTTTCTATTGCTATACGTTGCCCAATTTCAGGGGCTTACAAGATGATATACCCTCTGGTAAACTAACATAGCCATGGAAAATCCCCATTTTCAATAGGAAATACATCTTCAAAGGGTCCATTTTCCATTGCTATGTTAGTTTACCGGAGGGTATATTATATAAATGTCTTTTCTTTTCTAGGCTTTTGCAGTGATAGTATCTTGACAATTCGAAGGTGAAGGGGGAAGTCTTTGTGCCGCAAGAACCGTGGCTGGTGGATTTGTATAAGAGATCACTACTCACCCCCGCAATTGAACATGGACCCCAAAAATGAAGGTTTGGTTCAGATGTTTTTCCTTTGCAAATGGGTGATTTTCAGGTTCCACATGTTAGTTTTGCCCGAGGTGTACAGGGATCCATTATTTCCGGAGTTTTTTTTGTTTCCAGGATTTTCATTGAATGCAACAAGCCGTGGTGAGTCTACGCCTTCAAAGTCTCCCCTTTGCCCCACTGGAAAATGGCGAGGCCCGCGGGAATCCAAGATCCTCTCGATCTACTCGCGTGCGAGTCAAAGAACATGTCCTCCTCAACACCTGTGTTGACCCAAGAGGCGCCAAAAGGGTTTCAAGGGTCCAAGGTGTTTGTTTTTCGGGTGGGGTTGATGAAGGGTCTCTTTGCAAGGTTTCATTTTTTGTGAAAGAGGTGATCCTCTTGGCTGCTTCCAGTGGAAAAATCCTGGGAGGGATGGAGGAAAGAAGGGGGCATTTTTTTCAACGGCATTGAACTTCCATCACTTTTTTAAACTGTTGGCTGGTGTGGGTTCTATGCATCCATGTGGCCCGACCCGACTCTTGTGGATGTTTTCACAAAAAAATGGTGTCTTTTCTGGAAGATGAAAAGGCCCTGGTGATTCAAAGTGACCTTTCTGGGATGGTTAAGTGACCCTTTCAAGGGGTTAAGTGACCTCCAACTAGGGGATGAAAAGGGCACTTTGAATCACCTGGGCAGTTCCTTTTCGCTGCCGCTGGGTGGGGCTACGTTACCGGTTGATTTTTTCATGATTTTTTCAATAAGGGACCTGCTTTTAACCTTCCGCAGAATGGCACTAAAAAATTCCAGTGTTTGGGCAGGAGTTATATGGGAGATTTTTACCATATCAACTGGTGCTTCCAATGCCAGATTTCTCAAGCATCCGAATGTCCCCAGGAAGCTTCGTGTGATTTTTTCTTACCCTCCCTGAAACTAACAGCTCGCACCTGAAAATGGGCCTTTTTCCAAAGGGTAAAAATTGTATTCCAACCATCCAGTTTCAGGGGCGAAAATGTTAGTTTTAGGGAGGGTAAGTTGTTTGTCTCGCATCTTCAGTGGCGCTTGGACCTGGTCCCAAGTCTCAAGTCCGTCCCCAAAAAGGTGAACAAATTCCCATCCTCCAACCATCAAGAGTACCCGGGACCCTAAAACTGAGATGACATCGTCCCAAAAGAAAAAAAGTCTCCCAAACCACCAGTTTTAGCAGGAAAATACATCTGAGCAACAAAACCTTTGGCTGACATTAACCATGAAATCCTGAGTACCATGAAATCCTGAGTGGTTCAGGTTTTCGAGAGCTTTTATTGTTAGTTTTAGGGACGGACGTACCTCTATTGAAAATGTGGATCTGCCACCCGTGAGGATTATCAGGTCCCATGTCATGGAGCAGGCGGGGTCGGGAAGTGGTCCGAGGTAAAATTTGTCGGTGTGGGATTTTTTCAGCGAATGTGTTGATTGGTGGTTCAGAAATCCCATTCCCAACCACCGTTTGGGATGTTTTTTTCGCCCTTGTCAATAATGGGGATTTCCACTACCAACCCCCAACAGGTGAGTTTACCGGATTTCGAACGAACCATCAACAGTATCTTTCAACCCTTTCCTTTTTTTTAGACAAATGGCATTTGGGACGATTTTATCTTCAACGGAAAAAAACCTGGGCATGTCTCTTTCTGTCTTTTTTTCCCAACCTTCAAAAATCTCCGAAGCTAAAAAACAGGTCATCTTGGCGTTCTGGGTGACGAAGTGGCTAAGGTTTCACCTTTACCCCAAGTTGTAGGTGTTTTTCTTCGTGCGGAGACATGGTCAGGTTGGTATCACCTGGAGACTTGCATGCCTTTTTTTTTTTTCGAGGCAATGTTTTTATTCGTAAAGAAACCATCGGCAATCCCAAATCCGTTTTTTAATTTGCATTTTTTGAGCAGAAGTTCATTCAAATGGTGGATTTCAATCATGATGTTGAGTCATGAGAGGATAGAACTTGTCCTGAAAACGAAGAGTCAGCTTTCGGATAACTATTCAAGTTATCATCACGTGCATGTGAAGATACGAAACGCAACTATCTATAATAACCAACTACTGTCGATTGATGGTCACTCATGGTCCAAAAAATTCTGCAACATTTTTTCTAAAAGAAAACCCTGGAACTTTATGCCATTTACCTACCATCAACTACCATTCGGACAGCTGCGATTCGGACAGCGATTCTCACAGAGCCCACTGGCAGGTGATACAGGTCCTGCCAAGCGTGTCACGCATGGTGCTTTCTCCAAGGTGCTAAAGTTTACTGCCGGAAAAAGCTGTTTTCAAAACGGCCGTCGTAAAAGTTGGGTTTTTCTGCCGGCAACAAACATTTTGGGGCATCAAGGAGTTTCCGAAAGTAGATCTGTGTCAGTTGATGGGCAACCAAAAAACGCAGCGTTTTAAAGAAGTTGAGGTTGAACAGTTGAAGGTTTTCAGTAGTTTTTTCCGTATGATTCACCAAGTTTTTTCATGGTTGAAAATTTCGTTTGGTGGATTCCGCGACCATTTGTAGGTGGTGGTTTTCTTCAGAAGTTCTTGCTGTTCCAATAGCAAAGCATCCGTGTGATGAATTTTTTAGAGGTGTACACTCAAGATATTTGATAAAGGCCAAGAATGATGCGCTGGAAAAGGTCAGTCAATTCGAAATCGGACTTTTTTGAGGCACCTCATGCGACATTCCGGGGGGTGCGCAAAAATACCACCACAACCCCACTACCAAGAAACAGCCACAGGATACGGGAGGCTACTCCAGCCGCATCAACCAGATCATGAAAGCGGTTTCTGGGTGGCATGTGTTGACTGGGATTATTTGTTTCAACAAAATTTCCCTTCTGCTGGTCTAAACATTCCATCAGAATCGCGAGCATTTGTTACCCAATCTTATTTTAGTCAAGCACTCACCTTAAAAAAATCTTCTATCATGTTTCGTGGTATTGGTTACCTCGGATGAATCAATAATCACCTGGTCCGTGAAAAACGTGCGGGGATTGCCGCCACATTCGAATAGACGGAGTAGATCAATTCCTGAAAATCTCTCCCCAAACCCAATTTCTGGACTTTTTGGTTTAGATTCAACTATACACTATTGTATTTGAGTGAATATGAACGAACTCAAATGTGGTTCAGAGTTCGGGAGTTCCCAAAAACATTCAGTTTTTTCCAGCTTGGGGAAGTAGGCTCAAGGCTGCCTTGATGAAGCCGAAACATATGACTATACATTTGGACAGGTGAGACTTTACATTTTTGGTCATGAAAAACAACACCAGATCAATTTTTTTGCAGGTTTTAAAACTGCCCCAATAGTAAAATTTCTTTGGTGATTATCAACAGTGATAACTAGGGGATACACCACCTACTGAACTGAACCATGGAATTTGTATCATATGTACGTTGAACAAAGAGTGTCAAGAAGGTTGCCCGTTTAACCGCTGGGATGTACGATGTTCTGAATAGTTGAAGTCTCAGAACAAACTGCTATTTAGCTCTCAGCTGCCAAAGTAAATGTGAAAGAATCACAGTGAGGAATCATTTTGTTTTGAAAAAAACAGATGGTGGTTGCAATGATTGCCAGGTTTCCAAGCATGGTGTCTTTTTCAGACTTCTGGAAGTGTTTTTTTACCGTCCTTATCCCGGAAACCGGGAAGGTCACCGATTCCAATCTTCTAAATGCTTGGCCCAAAAAAAACATATGCAAAAAACCACTTCCAAAAAAACCCTGGGATCGAGATGCTTCTTTACCAAAAAACTTCCCTCAAAAAGGATCACTTTCCACGGATTTTTTTTTCACCAACGCAGCATCACCTACAAAAAAACCTTGGTGGGAAAAACCCCACGACGTGGCCACGGTGGCACCGCATCCGAGGCGACCAAAACGCCAGGACCTGGAAAATACTTGGCCCATGAGGTGGGGATTGGGGCGGATTTTGGGATGGATTTTGAGTTGGATGTCCTTTTTGGAGGTGAACGGAGGTGAAGAAAAGTTCATCCCATTTTTTTTTAAGGTCCTTTTTTTTTTTAAAGTTGCGGGTATTCATTCATGGGTATTGATTTGTGAAGAGTGAAGATGTTTTTTTTGGTTTCGGATTGGGAGGTTAAACAGCAGTGTGAGCAATTGATACTTGAGATGGCATACTACTTGCTATAGAAACTTCAAGAAAGAGCTGGTTTCCGAACATGATTTTTGAATCACTAGCACTTCTCATCTCGATTTTTGGTGGATTTGATGCTATCATGTGAATCTATACCCCAACACATGCCACCTCTGGAAGAGATCTTGCACCACCTGGGATGTATAAAACCCATGTAAATGATGGGATAGACTACCAACCTCAACAGTAGCTGGGACTTCGTAGCAAGGGATCCTGGTGGTTTTCTTGTCCCCTCAAGATTTTGATAAGACTCCACAAGAGGTTTCTGAGCGGCTTCATCCAAGAAATGCCCTATGGGACTCCAAAACGAATCCAACGAGATTGATCGGGGGAAGGCATGCTCAACAGTTGGATTTTGTTGGTAAAAAATAGCCAAAACCTCACTCAATGTCAGCAAAACATTTTGGCCTTGGAGAAATCTTGATCAAATTCACCACAAATGTTCATTACGAAACTTAAGTGACACAATAGACATCATAGCTCCTGATTGTAGTTGGAAAGAGGACATCAGGTCAATTTTGAAGTTTTTTAATTGCTGGCACCAGGATTGGAGGCTCAATGGTGGCAGCAAATTTCTCAAGGGGGTGCGCCTTTTTGGGAGTTTTCAGTGGGCTGATGATGGAGATGATGATAGGAAGAGGGTGGTAAACTTGAATAAACAATACGAACTGGGTGAACGTAAAATCACGGGGAAAATTCATGAAAATTCAATCGAATGTTTTTGGTTACCACGAAATCACCACTCAGACAAGTGAACTCAAATTCTATCAACACAGGAGTTGCAGCCTTGAAATTTAACATGGATACTCAAAATCAGGAAGGGACTTATTTTCAGTTTCCATATTAAACTTCAAAGGGTGTATCAGGAATAGACAGGTCGGATTCTCAACTTTGTAGCTACATACGGCTCACCGGCTACCTTTTTTTGGTGATCACACAAAACATGGGTTCAATCATCGGGTTGAAATTCCAACCAAAATCAAGTCTGAGTTGTCAAGAATTTTGGAGGCCTAATCCATTTTGGTTTGAAAATAAGCTGGTGCTTCAATCCTGTAGCAGTTTGGCTACTAAATTTATCTAAATCTATCGACGCTTAGGATTTCTCCAACTTCCTTTAGTTGGATAACCAAGAGGTTTTTTGACTTTTTGACAGCCTAGCCTGGTCAGCCATCTTTTGGTGCACTATCCTGGCCCCCTGGCCAGAATCGATCCTTCAAACCTATGCACAAGAATCCTGATCCGACGCATTACGAGCGCAAGGACGAAGGGGTCCGCGAGAGACCTACCGGCGGAAAATGTCGCCGTTGCGGTTAGTGAATTTCCATCAACTTGAAACCCCTAAAACCGGTCACACTTGCGGGGGACCATCTTTTAAGGTAGGCAGGATTTGTCGCAGCCAGATTGTCTTGGAACTCCAAGTGCTGACCTAGACAAGAGTCAGGCCAAAGTTTTGTATCTGTTGTGACTTGTGATCGGGGAAAACGTATTTGGAATCATGTACTTGGGTTGTTTAAAGTCATGCAGCATGCACCCCCCTAAGTCATGCTTCACAAAAACCATACCAAGCCTTGGATGGTTTTTGTGGTAAGAACCTTAGTTATACCCTCTTTACAGGTGTGTTACTTCTGCCTATCCCCATGGATCTCATCACATTCGTTTCCAACTTTTTCATCCCCAACTCTCTCTACCCGAAACCTTGGCTCCAGGACTTCTTTCAGTTTCCTAGCAACCGAAGTAAGGACGGTGGGTGTGGGAAAGCCTCAAAGATGTCGATGGTAAAGGTGGGCTTAAACCGTAAACCCCTCCGAAGTTCTTGGGTTCCTCCCCCGGTCTTTCAGTACTTGGAGTATCGGAATTTGTGCCAGGAGGCAAATGGTGGTGAAAAATCATCACCCAAGACTAGAGGTGTACATTTTTGGAAGCTGACCCCCCCAAAAGAATCAAATTTTGAAGGTCTACTGAAAACCTGAGATTCAACTTCTATATATCAACATGTCAATGATATGTTACTTAGGAGCTTAAGACGTGATTTTGTGGCGATGTCGCGATTATGGTCCAGTAACTACTGCCAGGGGTGAATCCGTGAATCTCAAGTCTTGGTTGGGATGAACTTTTCGAAGCAAGATAATTCAGGTAAGTTGAAGATGCCCGAAGGTGTGCCACTTTGGATTGTATCAGTTGATGTGACATGTAAAACATCATAACTAACTTTCTTTTTCAATAGAAGTTGATGTCATCAAAAAAATATGATTGAATTCGAAGAGATGAAACGTGAGAGGTAATAGTTATAGTTGTAGTGATTACAGTATCGATTCCAATAGAAATCTAAATCCTCCAGAAACTATCCAATAAGAATTCTACAGTGATAGCAGCAGTAAGAGGGGAGGGGCGCGTAAGAATCCCCTTAAAAAATCCCTTCCATCCATGTGGCTTCAAGCATCTTTTTGGAAATTTCACCCTGAAACTTGCGAAAGTTGACATTTTTTTGTTGCTGAAGGAGCATATAATTCTTGATTCCTGGGTGGTGGGGGGTGCCCACCCCTTGCTAATGAATATAGAACCCCTGAGCTCGCACATATATCAGCATCATATCATATACAGAAGCGTTAAAGCTCGTTTACTTTCATGGGAATCTAAGGGGCCCACCCCCAATGCCGCGTTTCCCCCAAGGAAATAGCGGGCCTTATGATTGGAGATGATTGATGGACAATGATGGGCTTCATAACCCCTTAACAAGGCCAACTATTTCTTGGGGGGTTGGCATTGCTGTCAAAGCGCCTATTTCCAGGAGTGCCTATCGCAAAATCGCCGTAACCTCTATGGTAATATGACCAAAGGCTGATCAGACCTGGTGGTGGTGGTGGTGGCGGTTGTTGTTGTTGTGGTTGTTGTTGTTGTTGTTGTTGTTGTGGTTGTTGTTGTTGTGGTTGTTGTTGTTGTGGTTGTTGTGGTTGTTGTTGTTGTTGTTGTTGTTGTGGTTGTTGTTGTTGTTGTTGTGGTTGTTGTGGNGTGTGTGTGTGTGTGTGTGTGTGTGTGTGTGTGTGTGTGTGTGTGTGTGTGTGTTGTTGTTGTTGTGGTTGTTGTTGTTGTGGTTGTTGTGGTTGTGGTTGTTGTTGTTGTTGTGGTTGTTGTTGTTCTATGTGAGCTATGATAAGTCTTGCACTTGAGTCCATGGGAGTCATAGGTTTGAGTGTTGACTGCTGACTGAGTGCCCAAGGAGCAGACACATGAGCCACGAAAAAAAACCTTCCTACTTTCCATTATACTGGTTGGTTAATAGGGATCCTTATGATGGCTAATTGTAATCCCTATATAACTGGGCAGGATAATCCCTTATGTAATCCAACCACCCAGGTTTTTTTTCATTGCTCACATTGATACTATGATCATCATCACTCCAGCAACGCCAACGGCAGTCCTCACAAAGTCCTCACAAAGTTGGTAGTCACCCAATTGGCAATAGATACATTTAGAAACATATTCAGTATATATATATATATTGCCGTTAACCGGCTTATGTGTCGCCTGCCACTTACTAAAAGGAACCGTTTGGAAGCCACCAAATGGTGGGCCTTGATATACCTTGGGAAACAGCAGCCACCTTGAAAGTGATAGGCCAAGTCGATGTTGACTGAGTGAATCAACTAGATGGGCCCAGAGAATATCGTTGTAAATGGAGTTAGGTGGTCCCAATAAATGGCCTTATAGATGAATAAGTGGGTTTATAAGATATAACCCCTACAACTGGAGTTATAACCCCAGTCATAACACTTTGAACTAGATATGAGTAAGCGATTTGTTGAAGAGGCTTGTCTCAAAACAACGTCCAGCCCAAAAAAGGCATGCTTTTTCAAAGCATTTTTTTTGGCAGGCAACCGACGTTCGTTCTTGGATGGTGCAGTGCGACATGGCAAGTCCGTCAGAATGCCTAATTTGAAGTGGGCTGAAGTTGGATCAAATGTTTTTCCTCCTTAAGGAGGTCACAAAACCTTCACAAGGTTGCCATGAGCCAGCATCCCCGGTGGGCTTAGCTAAGATCCGGTGGGTCTTTTAGAAACATCCGCTGTATGTTCTTGTTTTCATGGAAAACTGGAAAACCATCATTTAGCTGGGTGACTTTGGAAGAGATTTCTTCAGAAGCGACTATGAAGCAGAACGACTCGGAACAATTCGGACCTGGAACATTACTGGATCCCCCTGGTTTGACTCATACAGTTGCGTATGTTGCTTTACCCAATTTGGCCTCTCAAATGTCAAGTTCATTGCAAATCAGTCTTAGACTTGGATGCAAGAACGTTTCATTTTGGAGCGTTTTAGTGAGAAAACACCTGTACCATGTACACACAGAAATTTGAATTTGGTGGTCCGAAAATGGCTTTGGGCGTTCATCGTTCCATCCCTTTTCCACGCTTTGCATGGGACGTGTAAGGAAACTTCCACCTCCCAAAGACATTGACAGCAAATCCTTCAGAAACTCCAATTTTTTCCATTTTTTGAAACGGTGGCAACGGGAGAAGTTTCTCCTGAGGTGCCTGCTCCAGGGTATTACAATGTCAAGCAGAAAGCCAACAACAGTTGCTTGGTACCAATCATAGGAATTTAAATGAATTTAAGGGGCCTACCCACCTGGACCTGCCACGTTTCCCCCAGGAAATAGCCGGCCTTATCAAGGGATAGTTAACCATCATTGTCCTTGAACTAGGCCTTATTAGGGCCTTACTTTAAGTGGTGGCATTGGGGGGTTACCTTAGATTCTCATGAACCAAATGGATTTGGGGTGAGCAACAGTCATCTGGATACCAAACGCCTGGAAGGTCGGGGCTTCACGGTGGCAACTGGAACCCCAAAATAGGTTGGCGAAATAGTACATTTTTCAATGGAACTTGTCAACAAACTTGAGATGTATAATTTAGAAGGTAAGCTTCGAAGCAGCTAGTTGATGAGTGGTCAAAATCCTTTGGGGGCAGTTCAGATGGTTCGGGGTTTTCTGGATTTTGAAAGAGATTAGGGGTGTCATCCTTTCCAGCAAGTGGAGGGAGTTAGTTTATTTTTTGTGTTTTTGAAGACTTCCCAGGAAGCTAGTCTTCCACTTCCTGACATGACGCTGGGACCCAAAAGGTAGCAAATCTTCCAATTGCCTACCAAATGGTCCACTTCTATAGCTGGGTCAAACTGGGGAAGCCAAGGATATAACTAGTTATATCTTGGGTTGTCCCCCCTCCCAGGATGCCAGCGGCAAATGAAGGTTTATAGGGATCCCCTACTAAAAATACAATAGTCAAAAAGGTGACTGTTATTGGGCAGGGGTACAACCCGAGTCATATTCTAGAAGTTCTATGTTTTTATTTTTGCAAAATTGGAACATGTTTGTGTTGAGTTTTTTGTGCTGATACTTGGAGAGGTAAAAAACCGCTATAATTCTCCGGCAAGTTCATTGGGTCGGACATGCAAGAGTCATATAGTTCTTGTTTGAAAAAGGAACCACCTAAAACCGAAGTGGACAAGTTCTAAAAAAATTGCAAGGATTTCAATGTATTTTTTCCACCCTTTACCCAAAAATTGTCTCATATATTTGCAGAAAACTTGTCAATCTGCTCTTGGTCCAAATGTCGTTTCCCAATCAAATCTGGGAGACTCCGAGAAAGACAACCATTTTCCACCGTCTAGCCGATGGAAGGGCTCAATGAAAATCACCCGAAAAAAAGAACATGTTCCCAGCTTTGGTTGCCCTATGTTTGAATGTTTTGCAGTGCAGAAAGGATTCAACATAAGGGTATTGGTTTTCAACAAATTCCATTACCAAAATTCAACCACAACTCCGCTTTTCCATGCTTTTGAGCTTTTTTTTTGGATGCCTTCCACCATTTCGCCAACTCTGTTCGACTGAGAACTGGACAGCAATCCTACTGGAGCCTTAAATTGGAAAGTGTCGGAGACCAACAACGGATCAGGATCTGGTCCCACAGACAATTCCTTGGTCGGGAAACTTAAAGAAAACCTTGGAGGACCGGTGGGGCCTGGGGCGAAGGTCCTAAGGTGGAAGTTGAAGCTTTGAAAAAAAACTAACAGGGGGGGGGGGAAGTAGGTTCATATAACTAGCAGGTTCTGAACTCTAGGGTTGGTTCTTAATGCCATCTTAGGAAGGTTTTCCTGAAGCGCATTTTGCAACTAAGCTGTTTTTGCCTGGTGCCGGCACGTCCTGTCACCTCAGATGGTGCTTTAGTACAAGAATCCTGTGCAAAATAGCATTGATTGAAATTTTAAATTGGAGGATGGTGAATTTTTGTAAACCAGATTGTTTTTTGGGGATACCACTACATCCATACCAGAAGATTGCAGATTTGTCGCATTTGTTTAAATACATCTTCAGAACAAGCCGATCTATATTCTATATAAACCTGGAACCCAAATGACCCTTGTTTTGATTGGAAAACACCTTTTTTTGGAGGGGAGAGGGCGCTAATAGAGGACAAACAGGCTCCAGGAATATATATTGATTTGTAGGGTTAGTTTGGTGACTGAATTTTAGGGTTCAACACCTGAGCCTTTTGTGCCAGCAAAATTCACCGCAGTGCCATGTTTTTTTTTGTGTGTGTTTTTTTTCTGGGAGGATCTTTTGGAAAACAGATTTCCTTCCAAACTCCAGTGAGAGCCCGAACTCCAAGGCGCCAAATCACTACACCATCAACTACAACCAGGTGGTGGGAACCTGGTTGATGGGGCTCTTCTAGCTGAAAGTTTTGATGAAATGAAGATCTCATGGATAAAAATCGTACTAGGTGCAGTTTGTATATTATATGCATAATGTATATATGTTTAGGGTATATACATATACACATTCATGTTGGATTCCCTACTCTCCCTCCAGAATTTTCCATTTGCTTTGAAGACTTGAACATCTCGTTGAACAGCAATTTGTTCAACGATAGGAAGGTGCCAGAGCACATCTTGTCACCATGGAGTCCGTGCCAGAAGAATTGCTACAGATACAGATTTCTAGACAAACCCCTAAATGGTGGTTTAGCGCAGGGAATCCCTCCAGTGTCCGCCCTTGGTCGAGGTATAGGAATTCTATTCGTTTGTCCAGACAAATGAAGCGAAACTGAAATGCCACCCAAAATGAAAACCCGAAAGCCCCCAAAGCTTCCCCTTGTCAAAGCTCCCGACTCTTTGGATCCAAAGTTCCCGGTCTCTAGTGAACCGTTTTGAAGGTGAATGATCGACAAGCGGTCTACTCCGTGCCAAAAGAAAAAGCATCCAACTTCCTCGACAAGGCATGAGGGAAAGAAACGGTGAGGAACCTTTGGTAGCTTTGGCTTCATGGCTTGTTGGTTTCCACTGAGACAAACTGGCTTCGTCCAACAAAAACCTCTCAGATGGCACAACAACATGCCATTTTTAGAAGGAAAGGTTGCTTTCCAAGCAAACCATTCTGAATTGGCTGTGTTTGTTTTTTGATGCTTGGGTTTTCCACTTCTTTTTAGAAACTCATTCTTGCCGCAGGTTGTCATGGAAAAGTGGGTGGACGTGAGAAGCAAGAAGGCACGTTTCAGCAGGGTTGCATGTTTTCTCAGAATCATTTGGCTTAACAGCATCAACCCGAAACCACAAAAAATCATGAACATGGCAATTTTCCAATTAAAGAGTTGAAGAAATTCACCAACAAAAAGACTGTCAGGAAACCTTTTTGATATCAATTTCTTCCCGACTGCAAAATCCAGAAACCGTGGGAATTTTGTACAGAAAACTGATGGATTGATAGCAGTTTTTTTTTGCTCTCTTTGTAGTGTCTTATTGGTGTTTCGGTTTCTTTCTTTTTAGGTTTTTCAACCCAGGAGTTGGTTGCTGATTTAGCAGCTTTGAAATCCTGAAAGATGAAAAGATTTGCAAGGGCTGAGTAGTGGTTTTACATAAATGAAGGCGTATATATGATTATAAATTATACATATATAATACTTATATACATATCCATACATGTATACATATTGCATATTTAAATTTACACATATATAGATATACATAAATAAACCAACAGCTGGAAGCCTACCCTCCCTAAAAGTAAGACAACGGGCACCTAAAAAGATGGTGGTTCAGAAAATGTCTACCTTCCTTTGGCACGACCGGGGCCATTTTGTCAGAACCTTTGGCTGTTGGACCTTTTGAGGGGGTTGGATGGTTTTGCTGATCCGATTTTCTCACTTCATTCACTTCATTCCCAGGAAATGCCTGGACCTGGAACTTACAAGACCTTTGAAGGGGAGGCCATTGACAGGACTGCCATGGAATCATTGAATTCCAAGAGCTGGTGAAGAAAACATCTTATGACCCCATTTCAGAGCATGAAATAAAGGCCTCCAAAAATGAACGACTGGAACCCCAAAAAGGAGGTGGAAGATGACTTTCCTTTGAGATTTTCATAATCCCAAAGTCATATTCACGAGTATGTATGTATTGAAAGTAAATTAGGGATTGGCGACTATGTCCAGTTTCCATGATATTTCCATCAATGGAGAGTTTTTGTTGAAAGCCAATTGAATCTGCAGGACGACCCGAGGAACCTACCAGCTGCAATTGAGAACCTTGACTCGATCTGCTCGGGCACTTGGAAACATACCCTCCCTGAAACTAACATAGCCCCTAAAACTCCCTAAAACTAACATAGCCCCTAAAAATGATGGTTTCCAGTAGGAATCTCCTTCATTTTCAGGCTATATGTTAGTTTCAGGGAGGGTAACCGGGGCTCTTAGGATACCAAGCTGGGATTTTGGGTTGGTCAGTTGGTCACGATACGTTTTTTCTAGACTTTTGATGGAAAAAACACCCTGGGACAGAAAAAAAAATGCAATGGAACAGTTTTAAAATGCCATTCAAAAGAGGAGTCTTTGGACTTCCAGTGGACATCTATAAATGTACATATTAATATATTATATATGTATTTGTGTAGGAATATCTATATATATATATATTTATAAATAAATAAATATTTGTGTATATATACACAACTCTTTCCGAACTGTTCCTAAATTAGAAAAACATACGAATCATAATGCACATCGACAACAATCGAAACTGCCAAACAACGTACGGCTGTCCCCTGCCTTAGGCCACCTCTGGCTACTTCTGAGCGTGGAGTTCTTCTGTTTTTTTTTGAGCTTAGAAAGGCCCATTTGAAAACCAAGGTTCACGGAAGGTGGAGAAAGATATTAGTTGTTGTTCCCCAGATGTATATATATATATATAGTAGCTATGGGAATTTTGTTTGTATTTTGACAATATAGTATGGACATACAAGTTGCAAGTCTTGATATATTGTTGGGTCTGTGCCGGCATCATTTTTTGAAAAAGATCTTGTATATAGTATTCTCAGTCTGTGGGTTAGTTGGGTAGCCGTTTGGTAGTGGCTGTAAAGGATACCTAAACGACAGGGATTATCATGAAGGAATCATTTGCCTAGGCTCAACCATTCCCCCCGAAAACATCCTAAAGCAACTAAGCATGAGCATAGGTTGGTTGAAATTAGGCCCATGCGCTCCCCCAAACAAGGCCTTATTAAGGGACTATTAAGGACAATTGTCCTTTCATAAACCCAGCAATTAAGGCCGGCTATGTTCTTGAAGACTGCCAGTGGGTACCCTGCACCACACAAAAACTCACAGAAATGTGACCTAGAGTTCGCAGTTTAAATCAGCGAACTTGTGCAGTTTGGTTGGCAAAATGTTTTTCCTTTTCCAAGAGTGGGCAACATGTTTCTGATGTACACCCCGGAAAAACTGACATGTCCCCTGAAAATCAATGGTTGGAAGATGTATTTCCTATTGAAATAGTCCCTTTTTACGGGACATGTTAGTTTCCCGGCGTGTATATTTTTCTTCTGTATTTTTGTTTTCAAGTTGCAATGCTTTTGGGTGTTCTGAATTCCCCTGAGACGCGTTTTTTTTCCTCCCTTGGGTAGACATCACCAACTGCAAGACGTGCTTGCGTAGTTTCCCAGGGTCTTGTCGTTTGGGCCAGTCTAAGCGTAGATCAGCAGCTGCAGTTGCCCATGTTTGACGCTGCAACTGCACACAAAATTGCACAAAGTCATGCATGGCAGATGTGCCAAGTGCCAAATAGCACCGAAGTTTCCTGCAGTTCCGGAAAATGTGTGTAGAATGCTTGAACTAGGAAACTTTCAAAGAAAAAACAGTGGTTCTTTACATGTTTCTCTAAGTCATGCAGCGTAATTGCAACACTGGGATAGTAGAGTAGAGTGTCCCTTCTTGATCTTTTGATGCAATGCCTTTAAGAGTAAGTCACCTTTGAGCAAACAAACGCAGCGGTGGAATCACTCAAATCAAGAAGCAACACATCTACTTTCATGGTGTATTTTACAACATCCTTGCCATATTTCTGTACCAAAGAGTCAGAAAAGTTTGAGATGACCAACCTTACTACAAGAGCTTTTGGAGCCTGGCACATGTGCATCACCAACTGCGCGTTCAGTTGGTGGTTTCATCAGCAGAGTGCGGGAACAAGAGTGAGCAAGTCTAGAGAATGGGCCTCGTTTCTTTTCAACCTGCTTCCCCCTTCTTGCAATGAATCATGGCAAGTGGTAGTATTTCAGGTCTTTGTGGGAACATTTTCTGAAGAAGTGGATCTATTGAGCCTTTCCCGATGGGAAGGTAAGGTGTAACTTTCAACAGATGGAAAAAACCCACCACATTCGGCCCTCTCTAGGTACTCGACGATATCCCACCGCAGCGTGTTTTTTTTTGGTGGCTGCCCCTGCCCCCACCGGGCGACGGTGGACTGGCACCATCGAAGATGGTTCGCCATGGGAGCGTTCGATATGCACGAATAAAAGGAATGATTTGCAATGGGGACAGGTGACGTGTGAGGCCAAGTGTCTATTCATGGAATGTTTATCTGAAATTGAAAGTTTTGAAAAACTAAGATGTATTTCTTTCGCACAGAACAATAAACATCAATTTTGTGCATCAATTTATTGCCTATTTTTGTAGCAGCTTCAGGCATCAATATTTGAAAACCCACTGAAAAAAACCCATTACTTTTGTCTCCATTTTGAAAATGAGAGGTGAGACAGCGCGAGTCCCGACTGATCAACACCAGTTTGGAGAGCCCAACTGTTGGTGATTGATGGTGATTTTTTCAGTCACCAAAATATATCTTCCAATTGAGGATTACAACTGTGCGACATCATCCAGGGAAAAATAGTGAACGTCTTTGGAAGGATCATAAATGGCAGAGTTGGTCCGTTCATTTTGCTGCTTTGATTCATAGTTTTCAAAATTAATCTTGTTGTAATTTCATGTGCTTTATTTGATCGCATGCATGCACACTATCTGTATACATGCAAACACGCCTATACAGATTTGTGCTTCATGATCAACAGATTCTTCATAGTTTTTCTCCCATGTGCAGGATCTATTACATATCCCCTGACAACCGACATGGAGCTATGTTTGTTTACCTGAGGGTATTTGTTGGGTGTATCCGACCGCCCAGTAACTAGGGGGATGTACCACCCTAAGGCATTTCCCCATATTTTTGGTTCCCATACCGATGCTGCGGCTGTTGTTCCAACCATTCACACTATGTTTACATCCGATGACAATGTCCATAGCCATTGCTCAATAAGGAAACATTCACCAGCCCAGAAGATATTTCACACATGGAATCCCTGCAAACAAAAGATGGTCAGTTTTCCAAAAGGAAAAGCCACCTTGTTCCGGGTAGTTTTTTTTTTTTAGATTATTTTTTTTCATGTCTGTTGTTGTTGTTGTTGTTGTTGTTGTTGTTGTTGTTGTTGTTGTTGAACCACCTGTGGCTTAGGTGTTTTCTGACCCCCTCTTCTGGAAGGAAAGGGAACCTATTTCCTTGGATTTTGACGGATTGGTTTCTTGGGTTTTTGTCTTCGGGCAACAAGAAGTGGTCTCCCAAGATGATACCCATCCAAATGTATGGGGTTTCCAGGGTTTTTGGCGGCTTGATGCAGGGCCAAATATGCAACGAAAATAACGTTGAAACAAGATATATATCAGGGTCCAGTGAAATGATCATTACACGATGACATCGTGACACATCATCATTCGGGCTCACCAGTTGGTTAGGCGAGAATCCTTATGACTTGCATTCATACATCTCAGGTTTGCCGGGTTTCTGCCATCAACACCCCTCTGGTAAACCAACATGGCAAGCTGTTCCAAAATACCACGAAAGTAGATGTATCTGCTACCAACAAGCTGCTCCAAAGGATTTTTGACAGCAGCGGGACATACTGTTGATGCCCCTTGATCTGGGGAAACACCTTAGGGATGTATAAAAGACCCTTCGTTTTTGTAGTGGGATATTCACTAGCCATTTAAAAGACTCCGGAAAAGTAATATAGCAATAGAAACGAACCATGAAATCAGATGTATTTCCCATTGGAAATACCAGGATTTTTCCTTTTTCCAGCCATCTTAGGAAAAACCACTCCAGTGTTTACTACCACAGCAATGGAAAATCGACTACTGTACGTATAAGATGTATTTCCTGCTACAGTTCGAGAACTTTTCATTGCCATGTTAGTTTTATGGGAGGGTTTTTTTGGTGCCAATTTTCCTGAGGCTTGCTGACACTGGGCCTGGTGATTAAGCGCCTATCAGCACAGGTAGGGGAGCCTGGATGGATTGGTGTATACAGTATGTCAAGCATCATTTGTTTATTCTTTTCCCAATCACAACTTTGAAAGATTTGCTAATCCCAATTAACCAACATCTCACCCTGCTCAGATCCTCTACTATCCCCACCTGTGTTACGGTGGGCATTATATCACCGTTTTGTAGTATTGTATTGTTTGCGATATTGTAAGCATGTAAATGTAAGTATATGCATCATACATGAGTGTCAAACCACTAAACAAGTGGTTCAAATCACTAATCTTATATCAGTATGTTCCAGGTTGATTATGTAAAGATTCATCTAAGATGATCCCCGCTTTCACTTCTCTTTTGACCGCGAACTCAGCAATCCTTTCAATCATATTGTATAAAATCAATTCAGGGCGGTGAATGATATGGGATAGATATTGATTGGTATATAGATAACTATCTAATCACCAAAAACATATTCAATTTACCCCACATTTATTCCCATGAAATGATATATCAGGTTGGTATACAAAAATAAAAGGTATTTCCAGACTAGTTCAACCTTATATATCAATAAAGGTAAGACTATAAATGAATAAACAAGATGTATGACTATATAATATAGGTTGATTTTTAAGGTATACAGAACAAAGGAGATGGGCCCCCACCAGTTATCAATGTTGCTACAACTTCTGTGAGTGGGGTGACATCCCCAGTGAAACCCATTGTTCATGAAGCCATCTATAGGTTAATAGGGGTTGTATATAATACCATTTATAACCTGCTGACCGGGGCCCACCTTGGTATGAATGGCCCCCCAAAACCCTCCATTCTCGAAATTTCAGCGAAGCGAATCCGTACCGAGGATCAAGGCAACTTCTCTCCCGGTAGAGGTGGGGCATTTCTGTGGGAGACTGATGGCCGTTTAATTTTTCTTGGTTTACACCCCCGAAATGATGGAATTTCATGGAATGAAGGTGGGATTATGATAGGGAGGTGGAAATTTCCAATCTATATGAATAATCATAATTGATACACCCCCGAAATTTAACAGCTCGCCCCTGAAAGTTGATGCTTGGAAGACGATCGTTTCCTTTTGGGTGAAGGCCTATTTTCAGGGGCGAACTGTTAAATTTCCGGGGTGTAAAGCAAACAACACATCCGCAAAAAAGGAGCTAATCAGGAAAGGCTTGTCTTCCAACCATCATATTTCAGGGGCAAGCTGTTAGTCTTGGGAAGTGTATCTATATCTACACCCGGGAATATTGACATGGAAGCTAAAAATCACTTGATTGAGAAAAGGAGAATCATCTTCTTTACCAAAAAACCATCCGTTTTTTTTTGGGCTTCCATGCGAAAAATTTTCCAGGGTGTAAAACAAATCAACTCCCCCAATTTTGTTGTGATGCAAGTTTTGAGGTATTTTTGAAGCTGTTTATTTGGAAGTGAAAGTGGACTGGACATGACTGGTATCTCATCCTGGTAAACCCTGCGTAGGTGAATACAGATTCCCAATGCCCTCAAATTGAGTCAAGTGATAGCGACCTCACGAACCGACCTGGGCCCCCAATTTGGGAGCTTTTTGGAAGGGAATCCACTTGTTTCAGTGAAATCTAGGTTGGTGAAATATTATAATGAGCCAGATGGATGTTTTTTGTGATCCTTGTTCTATTCAGTGGTAGAATTCCCGTATGCATTGGGGGTATCCTTGGCAGTCAAACAATCATCGGTTCATGTCTAGCGGTGTTGGGTCCCGTACTAATCTTCTTCAAAATCCACTGGTATCCTTCATCTCTTATCAAGTATTCGCTGAAACCTGTCGGAACCACCCGCGACCGTCTACTTAGGGGATCACCCCCGGAATCATAGGGGATGAGCGGGTACGTGGTTTACCAACCCCTCCAACCAAATTCGGCCTCACCAAGTGGGGAGCTTGTACTAGCTATACCGGCGTTACCTCTCGCGGATTTCTTGAAGGGTTTCGAACGGTAACCCCAGGTGAAACTGGGGAGCATATAACCTATAGCGAAACATGGGGTTAATCATAGTGAAAATGGTCGGGGCCCCTTGGGATGGTACCGGACCCTTAATCATCAACCCCATATACAACTTATATCACGTGGGTATTTATTGGGTCCCAATCCCCTTTAAAAAAAACAGTTGCCAACAATCGGTGATGAGAGTGCGGTCCCAAGTTCAAAGCCCCCACCGAAACGACGCCCGCGAGGTCCCATTGGGTGCAGGTGTGGATGGCGGAAGACCCAAACTGGGCGCAAGAGGGACGTTTTAAAAGATTGATGTGTCAGGTACGAACTTTTGAAGTGAATGGTGAGCAGCATCAAGAAAGTTATCTGGATACTAAGGAAGAAGTACTGTAGCGTATGGCCGTATAGCCCTATCTCGCGGTTAAATATATATATGCCGTATGTACTGCTTTTTGGGAAGATTATTTTTACCCTCCCTGAAACTAACAGCGAGTTTGCCTCTGAAAATTGATGGTTGGAAGACAATTCTTTCCTTTTGAAATGGCCTATTTTCAGGGGCGAACTGTTACTTTTAAGGTAAGAAGTGTAAATATTTTAGCTATTTTATTTTAGGAATTGCGAGGCCTAGCATATTTGGGTGGTTTTCAGATCGTATCTAGATAGTTCCCCCAAATGTCGCACCCTTTATTGTTTTCAGTGGGATTCAGCATTTGTTGAAATATATCTGGTTTTTGGTTTCAAGTTTCAAGTATCTTTTGTTTTCACCCCTACTTGGGGAAATGATCCAATTTGACGAGCATATTTTTCACATGGGTGGTTCAACCACCAACTAGATATGTTCCATGAGCTGTCAACACATAACTACTGGCCAACATGCACAAGACATGTTACGTTCAATGTGGCAACATGCGCAAGACATGTTTGGGCTGTTGCTGGTGTGGGTGCTGCCAATGGTGCTGGTCCTCCTGCTGCTACTGCTGCTGCTGCTGCTGCTGATGATGATGATGATGATGATGATGATGATGATGATGATGATGATGATGATGTGTAATTATATATGTTTTGTTCAACAACATGTATGGGTGCAGATATCTCATTCATTTTTGTGCACATTTTCCAACGATTCTACAAGAAATGACAAGTCCTGACAAGTATTGCCCTTGACGCCTCTTCATACATCCTGAAATTTGACAGTTTCAAACGTGGTTGCCGGAAAATTGCAGACCCCACAAATCTTGTGGGAACAGATTGATCTTGCATGATTTTTACCAGGAAACCACGTAAAGCTTGGGTCCATCATTTTGATACTGCAAAGGTTTGGATTTTTAGCGCCAACTTTCAATCCTTCGACCAAAAAAACCATCCCGCCTTGATTTCCGCCAGGGACAACAAGTTGACGTATTTGTTGTCAGACTCTTTGTTGGGAAGCTGCAGGAGGGGTGGGAAGCTGCCAGAAATTCCAGCATCTTTTGGAAAAGTGCATATTTTCATTAAAGGTAAAACTATATAGTAGCAAATGCCCCGCAAATAGTCCGAGATTGCCCCAAAAGGAAAGAATCGTTGTCCAACCATCAATTTTCACGGGTAAACTCGCTGTTAGTTTCAGGGAGTGTAGATTCATTTGGTACATTGCTGAAATAGGTTCCATGACGTTTCCAAGGATGGGGGAGCCAGCAGCAAACTCGCATTCATTAAGTTCGTGGCAGTTTCGTGACGGATTTGGACTTGAACGGCAGGGTTTATCTTCGAAGGGAACTCCAAAAAACCCTGCGAAATGACAATGAAGGTTGGTGAATTATGAGAAGGATTAGATTCTTAGAAGCATACTACACCTGGAAGCTCTTTCCAACATTTCTGGCTTTCATCGATAAAATTCATACCATCTCCCGACTCCCGTTTTTTTTGATGTGGTGGAGGCCTTCTTCCCTCAAAAGAAAACACCTTTCGTTCATGACGAAAATCCAAAGAATGCCTTCCTTTGAATGACCAAAGGGATTTTAGACTTGGAGTGTACCAACTCGCCCTATTTGTCTGTGATGGTAAGAGATGATACTACTTGTCACCACTTCCGTTTGTGCAGTTGGCTTCTTTTTAGGGTTTTTAAGCCATAGGTATTTGATCGCCACTCATTAATCCGGGCTTATATAATTAACTACTTGGCTAGGTGGTGGTTTCAAATATTTTTCATTTTCACCCCTACTTGGGGAAATGATCTAATTTGACTAATATTTTTCAGATGGGTTGAAACCACCAACTAGTTGGTGTGATCCTTTGAAAAACAACGGTTCCTTTACATCCCGGACACCATTTTTGTTCATATTTTTTTCCCAATCGGAGTCCAAAAAGGTGGGATTTCTTGCAGGTTTTCATTGTGTTTTTTTTTGGGAGGGGCATTTATTGGGTGGTATTTTTGTTTTTTTCCATATTTTTGCCATCCAGTTTCAGTTGGAATTTGGTGATTCTCACCAAAATCGTGAACCTGAAGCTCCGGGGAAGCCCCAAACCAACGTCGTTTGCTTCAGATATCAAACCTGTAGGGAGTTGGAAGATAGGTAGATCACTGGCGGGGTTCTCCAGGACAGTGATGTGCGCCTGTGTTTCTCCTGCTTCTTCAGTAGTGGCAGGGGAACCATGTGAGCTTTGTGTGTCTGTGACATTTTTGAATCAGAATGCGTTGAATGTGTTTTTTTTTATTGTGGTTGAGTCAAACCCGGAACAAAAACATCGAACATGAAATCAGTGAATGTGTTTTATTTTTTACATTCAGTGCATTAGGATGATTTGACATACTTCATATGGGTTTGCTATTGCTTAGTGCATATCTCATCTCAGGACCAATTTGGACCTCCTATCCGAAGAAGCTTATGTTTTTGTACATCTACCTGCAGTTTCAGGTATCGAACCTCCATATACATGACCAGCAACAGATGGATTTTTTTTTTCACCGGAAAGGTCATCTTTGCGTCGAAACGGCGAAAAAAACAACAAGCCAAAACCACAGCTTCCATGTTCCGCCCCAAATTCACCACCACATGGTCCACCAAAAAAAAATACCGTCATTTTTTCAGGTGTGTGTTGTCAGGTCCTGAGACATATCAAGGCATCGGCATCGAATCACTTCCCCCCCCAACGTCAGCAATCCCTTCAACATCCCTAAAACCGGGTCAAGCTCTTGTATCAACTGCTTGGGGGGTAACAGTTACCTCCAAGGTGGCCCGGCCTTAGCCTCACCAACCAACACCCCCCCAGCCCTACCGGTTGGTCATCCTGTCCCTTGGCCGCGCGCCATGGATGACTCCACCACCACCACCTTCGGCCCTAGCGGTGATGCGGCCGCCGCCTCCACCCTGGTGACCTATGGCGCGGCCAACGTGGGGGAGACGACGTTGAGCAGCTGCGCCTTAGAGGAGGTACCAGGGGTGTTTTTCTTTTTTTGTTGAAGTGGGGGGGGAGTGGGTGGTGGGGTGTTTTTTTGATGAATATGTGTAGTGTTTGTTTTTACAGTGTAATGTTTTTTTTTAAAGAAAGGATATTTTTTTTTGGGAAATCATGTTTGTTTTTTAATAAATGATATATATTTTTGGGAATCATGTTTTTTTTGAAGTTGGGGGGGGGGATTTTTTAATGTTTTTTGTTTTTTTTCCCCAGATAGCTTTAGCGTTTTGGGGGTTCTTACTTACAATAGGAAGGGGGGGGTGGGCACCAACTTTGGCGGACTTGACGAAGGGGGGGGGGTTGTTCTTTATTTATTTTTTTTACATTTTTTTTTTGGGAAAAAGGAATAAACACACAAATGTTGATGTTGATGCTTGTTGGTTGATGGTTGCTTTGATTCATATGAATGAATAGATTGTAGTTACAGTTCTATAAATTGATGTTGATTGATTGATGGGCTAATGTCGATTGAGTGGTTGGTTGATGTTGATGAGTTTTGATTCATGGCCTTGTTTTGGTTTTGTTGATGATTTGGATTGGTTAGGGCGAAGCCAGTTCATTGAGTTGCTCGGGACATGTGGATTTCCATCCGATCATACAGGTGAGAATCGGCCTCTGACTTGACCCCTTAAAAGTCCAAGTTAGCGATGATTTACGGGGTGGATTCAGATACTTTTTGTGTGACTTTTTTTTCAGTGGATTGACACATTTTGTCTAATAGTTTTGAAAAGGGTTGATAGTATTGTATAGTTTAACTCTGATTTGAATATGTTTCAAGTGGTCTTCAACTGGAAATAATATTGATTTGGAAAGGGTTTAGCAGGCTACTCTGAAACGAAGAGCGAGCTTCTACCTGTTCGCACCTGAAAAACAGAGGGATCGAAAGACGATGGCGTTCGTTTCCTCTTTGGGGTGTTTGTTTTCGCTTGCACTGGCAGGTGTAGACTTGCTGTTAGTCTCAGCAGGGGTGTATTTCAGCAACAATTTCACCAAAACTGCTGTAATTATTTTCATGGGCCCAACCCACTACTTACAGTCGTCGACAGAATTATGGAAAAGAAAAAGGATTATTTTCACCAGGTTTCCCCTGGCCTACGGAAATGTGAAATCGGGTTTACGGATGCAGACTTTTTTTCCATAATTAGTGGTTTTTCCATAAGTATTTTTTTTCCATGATTCTACCGGCATACAACAAACACTTATAACAAATACCATTGTTTTGATATGTTTTGATATGTTTCGATATGTTTTGATATGTATTGATTGTAGGTACAGACAGCAGCCATACGTATGTACACTACAATGGAGAGAGGGAAAACAAACGCTGTGCATTGCGGCTTGTATGGGCAAGGTTACATAATTTCATTGTTTTGATATGTTTTGATTGTTTTACGTAATTCCAATGATTGACTTTCTTCCCGAATTATTTTTTCCATAATTGGGACCCAGCTAGAATATGGAGAGTTCTAATCCGGGCAAAACGATCCCGATTTGAAGGAAACCAAACTATGAGTGGGAAGAATGCAATTATGGAAAGAAACGGAAAAAGATCGGGAAACGATCGGGAAAAACGTCTGTGAACTCATTTTCGTGATTGGTTAGCGTTTCATGGAAAAAACAATTATGGAAAATTCATCGACAGCAAAAGCAGCTGCGGAAAACAATAATGTTTTTCCTCATAATTTTATTGACGAAGAATCCAATACTAGTAATGGAAATGATGGGAAATGTTGGATGATTCTAGAGTACATTTTTATGTACTGATCATTTTATCTGGTGAATCAAGTTCATACAGCAAGTAGCAAAGGGGCAGTTGAGGTGGCATTTTTCACAGTCTACATGGTTCAAGTGAAATCACCTGACATACTGTGGATGGAAGAAATCCTGCACCACCTGGGATGTACAAAACCTTGAAAGTATTGGGATATGTACAATATCAATTGGTGCATGGTTTCTTCCATCAACAGTATTGCACAATCATTTCGTCACTTCGAAACGAAGTTGCCCCCAGTGCCTTGCCACATGAGTCATGTCAACATTACGCACCAACACAAACACTAAAAATTTCAGGTAGCATAAGGGACAACTGGCTGGCTGATGCTGGCTGTCTTTAGGGAAAATCCAGCTTGGTGGTAATTACGATAGTTGTTTGCGTAACGGTGTTTGTGTGGGTGAACTTTCCTCCCTTGTTCCACGACGCACGTCCAGCGGCTTAAACGACAGAATGCCAGCTGTGATTTCATCATTTTGGCATCCCGGTTTAAATCTCCTACGAAATAGTCGGACTTGAGTCCACTTCTCAAAACGTAGAGCCAAATAGCCAGTTTTTTCTCAAATCATCCATGTTAAGTGTGCACCCTGTCATTTTGTCGATCGATTTGTAGGAAGTCTAACCAGTCTCTTTGTAAAAGGAGAACCGGGCCTGTCACAAGCAAATTGATTCCCTGAAAACAAAGCGCCTTTGAATCCCTTCTCAAAACGAAAGCTAGGCCTACATCAATAAATCAAACATCATTATGAATTGAAAGAGATGAGTTCCTTTTGCGGAATGACTTGTTTACACAGTTGAAATTAGTGCTACTCTTGAAAGAATATATAGTCAACGCATGTCAACGCTCATATTATGATAACAACCACTTTTAAGCAGTGTCAAATTCATTCTTATCAGATACGAGCCTTCCTCGAAGAAAAACCCGAACATGTCCATTGCATTTGATGCGCAGGCTGTGTGAAGAATAGTGGTAAATAATGGGTAAAAACGTGAAGTGTCAAAAACTGGACGCCTTGGATATATGTGCCGGTTTTCAATCGGTTTGTGCCGGTGTCCGTGGTTGGGATTGAAGCAGGAATTTGCCTTCGAACATCATATGCCCAAGGAATTGCTGTGTTGATTCATGCCACGTTTGGGCCAGCAGGATGCGGATGCGGGCCGCGACAATCCGTTGGCCCCCTTTGTAGCGGAAACTCGGCAATCGGGCCGGTGGTTTTTGAAGCAAACTCTTGATGGAGGCAATGCGATCAGTGATGTGTGGGGGATCTTGTTGGTATCAAAGCAAGGCGTGCCTTAAAAGGTGGCCGTCCACTTAGGGGTGTATGATAGAAACGCAGCTTGGAAGTCAACCAACGGTAAAGGGGGAGCCTCTCGAATGAATTGATTTCAAGTTAGGGAAATCTTGCAGTTCGCCTAAAATAATTTGATGATGTGTGAAGAGACTGAATTTGGCTGATGGCCACATCCTAGACCCAGCAAAAGTGGTTCTGGGAACAGAAGTGGTAGATTCATGCTCCATGTATACCGTGATTTTGAATATAAAGCTACTGCAGGCAGACATACACACGCACAGTTTTTTTCATTTCAAATTTTTTTGATGATTTTGGGGATGCGATGCCTTGCGCTGGGCTTGATTTGGCTTACCAACTAATGCCGCCAGTAGCAACCCCTTTTTTCAATCATGCAGTTTCTTTACCGGCTCGACATGTCCCGCAAACGGCATTGAATTTCATACTTGTTACACGCCATGAACTCGCACCCCCAGCAGTTCGCTGTGTTTAAAGTAGTGGGAACACACCCGCATGTGTGGAGACAGGGCCTTTCACAATTCCATGTTTTTTGTTGTCGAACATGGCATCGTAGCTTAAAAGATGCGCAACCGCCCTAGCAGCGAATTGAGGAATTTGTGGGCACATTCATCTTAGTATTTGCGTTCGGTTGCTTGACTTTCTGCAAGCAGACGGGGTTGGTTAGGACACAGTTATCTTCAATCGTGATCACGCACGGTTGTAAACAGATTTCTTGAAACATTTGTTTCATCGTTGAAAACGTGAAATCGCAGTTTGTTGGCTATGAAGGTCTTGCAATAGAAATTCGCATGCAAATCTATTCAAGAGGTCAGGTAAAACCAAATCATGAAAAAACCCACATGTGCAGATTTTACATGATTTTGTTTTATTTTTCATTGTGTTCACTATGTTCATTTTGTTACATGTTGCCGCGGCACCTCCAAGTGCCAGCTGTTTTTGTTTGAGTAAACATCACGCCAAGGTTGTGTGGCGTGTTCGTCGTCCTTGGCGTTTGCCTGGAAACCCACGGCGGCCGCCTGCACCATGACGGTGCCGTCCTGGGCAGTGGACGGGGGTGCAACCGGAGTAGGCTAAAATCCTGAAAGTCACATTCAAAATGTTCCCCAAAATAGATATAATTAATCAATATTATAGGTTGGTTAAATTTTGTTTTGAAAATTTGAAATAGTATATTACAAAACGTGACGGGTTCAAAGATTTCAAAGATTTTCTTATCAAGCGAAGGTTCTTATTTGAATGACCATAATTTTTGCAAATTGGGCGGCTGAAACACCATCTAGTACAGTTTTGATATAATTCGCTAGGGAAAATCCACCTCCAAAATAAAATGGTCTGCTTTCCACAAGTTTTGCAAGCTTCACCAAAAAATCCAATTCATCCACATCTAAAAACAGAAACGGAACCTGGTGAAGGGGTGAACTGGGATACCACAAACCATTGAAGTTACAGCCCGATAGGTCAGAAGTTTGCAAGTGTTCTGTTTGGTTGAAATCCAGGGAACACCGAAAGGATGTAGAAAATTTGTCGTAAATATGTAGTGAGATAACCCGGTGCACTACCCAGTCCAAGCTTAAAGCTAGTGCAACGGCTTGTTTTTTGTTTGCACGATGGAACTGTGAAGTTTGGATCACATCTGTGTGTAAAAGGAATTGAGAAAAACATGGGTGTGTTTCAAGACTTGAGGGCATTCCGAACGGAAAAGACCCGTTGGTTTTTCGGAGCTCGAAACCAAACATGATTTTTGAATATTGTTGAGAAATTTCTTGGGGGGGGGGTCCGCACTTTCAGGTCTTGGACAACCTATCAATTAGTGCAATTGTTTCCGCATTTTATGTGATGGTGCATCGATTCCACTTCTTTCATCTCTAGTAGAAGATGGAAATTATCAATCCAAATTGTATAGATAGGATTCTATTTATTGCACCGCTACTTAGGATGCCAAATGCCTTTTAACAAAGGGACCATCTGGCGCGCAAAAATTACCAAATTGCATTGGCAAAGCGGAGGGTTTTCCACCAGGGTCGCCTGGTAATTCGGACCACGGTGGTGGGTTGAGAGTGGTGAGCCAACAAAAAAAACAACAAAAGTCGGGCCCCAAAAGCAATCCTTTTTTAGGGCCACTCTTCCAGAAAGACAAGGGTGATTGTTTTGATTTGTTTGGTGTGATGTGGGTGCTCAAACAGTAACATATAAATATGCCTTTGTTTCATACACATCAGTACACACATAGCGACTTTTATTGTTGGGTAATGTGCGCTTTTTTGTTGGCTCGTGATATTGCACTGTCTGTTTTTTTTCCTCAAGGAATGATCGTTTGGGACGTATTTGAAATGACTTCCCAAAAAAATGCTCTGTTTGTTTTGATCTTTCAACTAACCATAATAACTATAACCCTCGTCATTTAGAATCTCACCCAAAAAGCTTGTTTTTTTGCGAAAACCACCCAACCAACCTACCGCCATGCTTGGAGTTTCACATGAGTTTATCCATCCAACGGTTGATGGCAGGTCATGATCTACAGTACCGCTTGTGTGCCTTGCCATTCCAATGGGTGTTTGTTTTTCCCGCCTGTGGGAGTCGGAGGCCACAAATTTGCTTGAAAAGCGAAGACTTGGACAGCTATAGTTAGATGTTAAGAATAAATATCTTCCTATATATGATTTAACTATTGATGGCATTGATGGCCGGGTGTATGTATATAGCTTTTGAGAACGACCAGCAAACAAATTCGGTTCCAATTCATGGTTCATTGGTCATTTGGGTCCGGGTGCTTTCGAAGTCTTTCGAGATTGAACTCTTAAATAGAGAGATTTCGGTCAGAAGTCTTTCGAGATTGAACTCTTAAATAGAGAAACCTTCTTGAGCCTTCTTGTTGAACATGCATGTGTGCGTAGGGTTTCTGTGAGTAGGGCTTCTTAAATGTGCCTTTCCCCTGAATCACTTGCTTTCTATGCTTTGAATCGGTGTTTCCTCTCAGATACCTAGTATCTGACCCTAGATAGTGATGTTCTCAATTTTGTGGGTTCTTTTTTGGTTTCTTTGTTTTTTTTGGTTTCTTTGTTTTTTTTGATTTTCTTTGAGTTTTTTTGGTTTTTGATTTATGAATTTGTGTGGCATATGTCCGACATAATAACCAAAACCAACATTTTTGGGTGTTACAATAACTAAAAGAACCATTTTTGGGCTGTACAAAAACCAAAGCCACCATTTCAACTGAAAGGGCCCTGTGTGAGCAACAAAACCTCCAATTACAGTATGGAAATTACACGGGCGCACAGGCTCCCTTTCAGTTGGCAAAATGTTGTTTTTGTCACTATTTCACATGGATCTTCCCCAAATCGTAGCATTTTTCACATTTTGCATCTCGCGTGCTACCGCTTAAAAAATGGATCTTAACCCCCCGCAAAAAAAAGGACAGAGACACAGCTGTCTATCCATTGCAAGAATCCTTCAACCAAGGTCTCAAGTGGATTCTTGAATCCTGTTCTCTCATTGACCTTGAGTCTTCTCGGTGTATCTTGGAGATCGATTGATGGGTCGGCAATTTTTTTGCCATTCTTGCAGGGGGTGCGAGGAAGGGGGGTGTTCTTGAAAATTTACCCTAAACGGGGCTTAAGTAATAGTAATCCACATGTTTTTGCGGTGTTTAAGAGGGATATTTGATATTTAGCAGACCCTGTCTTCTGTTGGCAAGGTCTTCACACCTCTTTTTCTCTGGGAAGGTAAAATCATGGCGGCCCTTGGTATGTAGAAGATGATACGCCATATGTAGAATGACATGTAGGTAAATATAAAAGTTCGTCCCATGGAGCATCTGGGTACCCAATAGGGATGTGGATGGGTTGGTTGAAGGGTTCCCCCCTCTTCTTAAAAACGACCAGTGGTCTTGGCTGGCTCGAAACGCCCGAGTTGTTACTCAAACGTATTCAAACCATTTTTCTTAAGAAAGGAATCCTTTCTACCCAATGTTGGAGTCCTTGGCGTTGAGATTGAATCTAGATGGTGTACTCGAAGCGCATGGCCGCATGATGTTTCTTTTTTCTTTGCAAACCTGGTATAACCATGCCACCCCTTTCTACATCCTTATTCTTCAATCTGGCAATTTCTCTTGGCACCATTGATCACTTGATATCATGCAGTTCTTCAAGATGTTTGACAGTGATCAAAAAACCACATTCACATGTCGATGAAGCCATAGATTTGGGGTGATTTGTTTCGACTACGCCCCCCGAAAATTAACGGCTGGAACCTAAAAGTCATCATCTGATTGAGAAGGAAAATCATCTGCTGTAAACCAAACCTCCGTTTTTGTGTTCCATGATTCCATATTAATTTTCCCGGGTGTATATTTACAAGCGATGTTGTATGAATCTTGGTGTTATCGACCTTCCTGAGGGTGCCAAAACCTGACTCAAGACCTTCCAAGGGGTGCCAAAAAAACCCTAAGGGATGGTGAATTGACACCCTGTAACGGAATCATCTGGCACCCAAACTGGAAGGTGTTGGTGTATACCATACAAATGCATAAAATATACATATATTCTGGGCAAATTATAACAACCTCAGCCTAAATCACCTTTTTATGGTGGTTTAGTAAGGGAAGTGTCCCCAAAAGGAGGCATTTGTATATGAAATTCTATGAAAATCAACATGGTCCAACATGGGTCGAAACCTTCTCCTGCTCCAGAAAGGTCATCCCAACCTCACGTTGGTTGGGACTTTGTTTGGTTCAGCACCTTGGTAGATGTTGATTGGTGGTTCAGCAATCCCAAGGCCAACCACCTTTTGGATGGTGGACGGTCACAAAACCCTATAAACAATGGGATTTCAACTACCAAACTCAACTGGTGAACGCAGGATTTCGAACGAACCATCAACAGACAGCTTTGTGGTTTTGGTTGGAAACACTAATTTTTTTCGGCTCCATTCTTGGTGAATGGTGTCCTCACCCATCCAGGGCTTTTGGGTTCATGTAGATCCTCAATAGCCATTGACCTCTTTCGAAACGAGTCTCTGTCTTCAAGTTTGACAGCCACACATCTGCAGAAAAGCAGGGCTCGAAAGATTTTCCTCATGGCGAGCTATTTGCTGCCCCGAGACTTCTGAAAGATCGGGTAGACGTTTTTTCGGGAAATTTTGGAATTCAGTTTAGCTGCCACCACCACACTACCAACCCAAACCACTGATGAAGCGTTCTATTATTATATGATGTGTAGTGTAGGTGCAATAGATCACCATCAAACCCACCGAACATCCACCATCTATCCACAGCATCTACCCTCCAATAAGCTAAAATAGCAATGGATAATCTCCCATTTTTGTTTCCCTAGGTCCAAAATCCAACAAATTTATCCACCTACTTATGCATGTCCATTTGGAAGTTAGGATCAATGGTTAGGATCAATGGCTTATTTCACCTACTTATAAATGGTATATATTGGGGTTATACTAACCATTGATCCGTTCACCATTGATCCTAACTTCCGTCCCGGGACATCCACCTATCCAAACACCAAGGTTTAGCGCTGGCCTTTGTGCTGCTGCCACCTTACGTGCTTTGGTAGGTGCTTCAGGTGAAACTTCCGCAGCAGAGTCACCACCACATCTGGTAGTGCCACCCAAGGCGTTGTATCCTTCCACCCTAGTGACTTGACGAACAGGTGATACGAACCGCGTAGCTTGGGAGGAGGTTGAGATGGAAAGTTCTTGGAGGAAAATTTCCAAGAGTGAGTAGTCTATTAACTTGGAAACATCATAAGTTTTGATTACGAGGTGTTCATAAAGCATATACAACCCCCAATCATTTAATAAGCATTGAACATCATGGAACCCAACAAATGATGATTGTTTTTGCAACGTTGCGTTTTGTCTCCTCTAACCCGGTGGGTTTTTCAAGGTTCCATGTTACACTTGTGTTCTTTGAAGCCAAAGGAGTCCAAAGCCTTAGCCTTGGGGGTGAACGAAACATGAAACCCTCCGGGTGGAAAGATGGTGAACATGACCTGAAAAGGGGGACAAATTTCCAGGTGATTCCTGTGACAAATATCTAGGTGGTGGCAACTCAAACATTTTTTTATCTTCATCCCGAAACTTAGGGAAGATGAACCCATTTTGACTCATATTTTTCAAATGGGTTGGTTCAACCACCAACCAGATATGATTTTCAATTTATTTTTCTAAAGCTGAAATTGCTATTCCGTTCCTGGAACATCCGCAGTTTTTGTTTCAATAGGGAAGGTGGTTGGACCAGTGTGAGAATCTTATGTGGCATCTGGGGACATGGATGCGTGGCCAATCAGGAATGAATGAGGATGTTGTAAGAGAAATATAGTCAAATACCATTGAATACCACAATCTAGGTGGTGTTTTCTTTCCTTTTCAACAAATTCTAGGCTAATTTTGGGGAACATGGATCCAATTTGACCCAAGCTACCAAGTAGCAAAAATTTCAAAACTTGGATTTTCACCAGTTTGGTGGACCTTCACTGGTGACAAGCAGACAAATCACTTCAAGCGGATTCAAATTGTGGCCTACTTTGAGCAAATGATGCAAACGATGTTGGGCCCCTCCTTTCCATTTGCACCTGGCAGAAGGCTTTCCCCAAAAGGAAAGTCATCTTCCAACCCCAGTGTTTCAGGTGCTATGTTAGTTTCAAGTAGGGTGGACAAATGAAAGTTGGATGAATTTATGCACTGGGACTTCTTTCATTCCCAACTTGCGCAGTTGTTTCTGGTGAAACACTCCAACTCAATGATGACTAAAAACACTCCCGGAAGCGGCTGAAAAATCCCCATGATTCAATAGGAAATGCATCGACTCATAAATGGTCGATTTTCCATTGCCAGCCATGTTGTTTTTTGTTTTTGGGTGGAATAACATATAAGTGGCGGCAACTCAACTATTTTTTGGAGTTTTCACCCCGAAACTTGGGGAAGATGAACCCATTTTGACTAATGTTTTGCAAATGGGTTGATAAAAAACCACCAACCAGATACATTTCACCTTTCCCCCAAACGAACGGCACCTACCCCCGTACCCCGTAGCGGCGCGCCTTAGGTTCTACTTTTGGAGTTGCCACTTGGTCAAACGCCTTGGGGAAAACAGGATCCCTCAAGACTCCAAGGAAAACATGTGCAAAAAATCAATCCATGAATAGCACAATTTAAAATGATGGATGGCTCAAAATCGTTCAAAATTAAAGATTCAACAGATCTTGTTGGCATTTTACTACTCAAGAATCATTAGTTGCAGAGTATTTTCAGAGTAATTGACTTTGAAACTGACCTAATTTTAAGAATAAGATGAAGCTTCCAGTAGTTTTTTCAGGGGATTTGTGTATGGGAAAAGGATTGCTTGGATTGATCCTAAGTTTTTCGTTTTGAAGAGACATGAAATGAATTTAGTTCTGCAAATCAACAAAACTTACGAAAAATCAGTTGGAAAAAGGGGAACCCATGTGCTCAATATTAATTTCCCTTGGACTTGGGACAGTATTTCCTGTACAGAAACTGCATCCCAAAGCTGATTTCAGTGGGTTTTACAAGTAAAGATCTCTCCTCAGGATGGCTTGTTTCAGACTTGGATTGTTACAAATTAGTGATATGTACCATTTGGGGCCTGCCGAAATCCTGTAACAGTGGGTCGTAAATACTTGATTTATTGTTATGCAGAGAACTTGCTATCCACTGTTTCAGCGTTTAGGCAGGACCCACTGTGCCGTCAAGAGTTTTTCCTTCCCTCAAGATGGCAGATTGCTCACTTCGATAGCAACCTCAAAGGAAATCGGAGATGACCATTCTCATTCTCAACATGTACCTCTTTACAGGACATCTCGTCAATGCACCGGCAGTGGCGCAAAAACCTTTATCCAATTGGTACTGTCAATGGAAGAAATCCAGCTAACCACCTGCGATGTATCGAAAAACCTTGCAGACACTCGGATAAGCCACCTCTTATACAAATAGATTAGCCAGATTTCTTCCATGAAACAGTATCAACAAAAAGGATTTCTCATACAGAGCTATTTCACCTGTCGTAAGTTCCTCACTCTCTGTTCTCCACATCTTTTCACTTAACAGTTTGTTTTCATAACTGTTAAGATTCGTTTCACTCATCTTTTTTCACAACTCTATTGGATTCTCCACTGAATACACTCCCTGAAACTAACGGTTCGCCCCTGAAAATAGGCCAGGCCCCAAAAGAAAATGCATCTGAACCAACCATCAATTTTCAGGGGCGAAAATGTTAGTTTCAGGGAGGGTAAGATTCTCCACTGAGATCCATAGATCACTTCTGAATCTCCACATCTTTCCGCAACCAACTCCGAGGTTGTACACGGCCATTCTTTGCTTCGTTGCTGCCTGCTGTTTGGTGCTGAAGCGCAACCGTCCCAAGCAGGACGACAAAAAAATGTTGAGCTCTGGATTGATACCACACAACCAAAAAAATGGTTTAATTGATGGGGTTAGAATTTTTTAGTGGCTAAATTACTGGATTTTCTGGATATATGGTTGATTCTTTAACTTTTTTGGGTGGGCTTCTACCCGGTGTATCTTTGGTTCCCCGGGTCGCAGGGTTGATATGATTGGTTCGCCCGGGTATCCCAGGTCCTGTGATGCCAAGAAAGATTTCATCGGAATTCATTTGAGTAATGAAACAAATGCTGGTTGTTAAGGGCATTTTTCGTGGATTATATACGACCCAGTTCTATAGGGATTATTTCATAAACCATGACATAAGGATCCCTATAATTGAAAGTAGGAGTCCTTTTTTTTCGCGGCCCATTTTTGTGGGTGGTTTCTTCTTCATACAAACATCAATCTGAAGATTCGAAAGCCACGATCGCAAACCGTGGGACTTTTTTGTTCACGGTCACAGCATCTTTCGGGAAGCTTATGGCTGTTACAGACTGTACCCAAGTGGTCCATAAATCCGGAAAAAATCCGGTGGGCAACGACTCCCCATAATTTTTTTAGACAAGGTTTCTGGTAGGGGCATCCCAGGTGGCCTTCAAGTTCCCAACAATTTCGGAATCATCTGGCCACCCACAATCCACCGGCCTGGCCCACTGGCCCGTTCTGATGAAGGTTTATATAAGCTGACCCTGGGATTTCTGTGCCCCGGCCCTTCCTGCCCAACTTCCGAATTTCCAGGAAAAGAGTCAATCCTATGGTTTGGCCGTTGGTCTCCTTTACATCGCAGGCCGGGTTTTTCCTTTGAAAACAAAAGGATTGGAGAGTGGAGATAGAAATAAAGCACCAGAGTGATGCGGAAGGAGCTCATATCTCTATGTTTGATGAACATGATTGTCAGCTATTGGTAGGTTTTGGATCTGGATGTTTTTTGTTGGCTTTCACGTTGGAGGATACTTTGACAAGTGGAGACTGGTAGTTAAAAGAGGCCGAATGATTCGGTTGATTTCTTCTTTGATGTACGATTTCCGAAAAAAGATGCACCACAGCTTTCCTGTTCTGAAGGCAGTGGAACTAGTGGAACTTCATGAATTTGATGGTCTTTCCTATTCTGAAGGCAGTTATGTCTATTTCACTTCGAATGTAGAATGGTCTTGTCATATCATAATGGATGTGATGATGCGATGATCATTCTGAAAGGATTTTTTGCAGCCTTTTTTTTGTTTGTAGCAGAAATCTTGAATGAATTTTTACATTCAAAATATCTTCACCCGGAATGGTGGTAAAGGAATTGTTTTTTGTTTTTCCTCCAAAGTGCAGATTATTGTTGGTCTTGTGTGTTGTGATGAAGACACCATGATATGTGCACCAAACCCACCGCAAAACAAGTAAGGTTCAATGATTTCACTTGGGTGTGACCACCCAGGATGCCAATGGCAAATACAGGTGGAACGGTTAGGATTCCCGGTCACCTTTTCCCATGTTTCATGTCATTGTGGTGGTGGCATCGGACGGGGCACCCAAATTTTCGGCTCATGACAGCGCCGCCCATGGCTGGCTTAAAATGCAGGCTGTCGATTCAAGTCCCGAGGGCAAACCAAGTTTAAACAGGAATGTCAACATAAACAAAAATCCTCAGTCTACGTAGGAAAACACCCTGGTTGCATTTTGCAACTTCCGTGGCTGGCTTTGTATAATTTTGTATTTACAGGGAAGCCTTATTTCATCTGAAAAAAATACTGTACAGTAAAAAAAAGGCCGCTGGACCAAGTGGTATCAGTTTCGTTTTAGGAGTTAACACTGCGAACGCATGAAACGCATGTTGATGAAATCATGGTTTTGAGCATCTGTTCATACTTGTTTTAAGGTGATGTTGTACGACTCGTGTTCATTTGCATGGGGACCGTATCACAGTCAAAGTTAAAACCTCATAGAGTGGATTGTGAAAATGATTCCTTTCACCCTAGATAGATTAGATTCTCAGTAGGTTTTAAGGCAAGTCATTACAATTAGTTACCTAGCCTATTGTAATTGGAACATAAGCCATAAGCTGAAACAAGCGAATTATAGATGTTTCATTACACATGAATCGATGAAGATACACGATGAACACGAAGACGTGACACCCCAAAAAAAACGAGCACACCGACACCGACACCCACGGCGGCACTTTTGGCGGCGAAACGTGCATGATGAGCTTGGAAGTGCAATCTCCGGAGGGAAGTCACAGCCATGGGAGTCACCCAAGACATGTGGCTTGTTGACTTTGTCGAGGATGAGCCTTTTGGACGTGGGGGGGGTTTTGTGAAGGTGTAAGGGTTACCGAGAAAACGAATATCTATATATATATATATAAATTCCAGGTTGGGTTAGAAGGGTTGCAGGTATTTGTGGAGCAGGTATTCTCACTGAAGATATCTTTGGAATATTGGGTTCATGTTGAAACCGAATGAAAAAGCTGGCTCATGCGACGTCTAGCGGAACGAGGGTGATTGAATCACATTTTTTTCCTCATTTGTAAAGCTTCCCTCATTCCCTCCTACAATTTGTACCAGCAAGAAAAAAAAAAGATACATATTGACCCCATTGGAAGCAACTTATCCCCAGCGCTTGGAAATACTTGGCATGCCAATTTCCAATCTTCTTCCTTGAGGAGTGATATACACTTCCCACAATCCTGGTTCAGTAGAAAATGGGTGTAGCTCCAAGATGAGTTTCCTTTTTTTCCTTTCAATTTTCGGGGGTCAGTTTGCACTGTACGTGCTGATTATGGTCAACGGATTTTTCAGTTTCCTGTAAAGGGTTTTTGGGTAGTACATCATCACCCCTGCTTGGCAGTGTATACCGCTTACATACCAGGTATATATATTGCCTTCGTTTGGGGGTGAAAAATAATCGGTACTACCACCCTTTAACCAGCATAATTTATCCATTGATATGGGAGATGCCGGGTATCCTGGAAGGCTTGAAGCTGTGAAAGCTAAGGTTGGAGCAAGCCAGGGAGCAAGCTTGCTGAGTGTCGATAGCCGAGTGGCACCTGCGATGGCAGACACCAATCGAAGATGGGCTGAAGGAATGTTGCTTCGCTGTTGTCTGGAAAAAGGAGGATAGGATCAATAGCTGTTTCTGGTTCCCTTAATAGGTGGTAGGTGATATGTAACCACCCAATTGGCAGTATATAAGTGGTATATAGTGCCAATTGGGTGATTACATATCACCTACCGCCTATTAAGGGAACCAGAAACAGCTATTGATAGGAGGCCTGGTACAATTTTGAGGTTTTTATGCTAATAAACCATATTTTTTGAAAATCAGTATATCAGGGATCATTAAATGGGACTCATTTTGGGAAGATGAAAGAAGCAGAAAACGCATGGCAAATTTGTTTGGGATGTGCACGAATTGTGCTTTGTTTCAGGTGGTATAATGACCCTTGACATTTGAGGAACATGGGAACATCTCTATATATCCCTAATTATTATATTGATGGGTTTAGCTTGGTGCTTTGAACTCGGGAAGTCCCTCAAGAAAAGTCCTGTCTACTAAGTTACTAGGAGTATGATTCATGCATTTCATGCATTCTGGTGAGCCAGGCTTTTTCATCAGTGAAGAGTTCCCTTGTAACTATTTTGCCTCAAGTATCCTGAAGCCAAAATAGGCAGGCTTGTTTTTTGAATATCAAAGTCTCAGATGATAGAAGGACCCCCAAACTGCCATTTTCTTCTTGGGAGGGATGACCTACAAAAGTTACCAATCAAACCGATGACGGAAGCTTCGCCCAAGAAATTCAGCGACATTCAACGGCATTGTTTTAGTCAGGGTTTAGTTCATCAACTATTCCAGCAAACTATTCTGACTTAACGGTCTGTGACTTACCGGGTAAATCCATTTATAAGAGTATCCCACCCCAGAAATGCGGCTGGCTGTCAAATAGTCTAATCTTCCAAGTGGATGTCCTTTCGTGGGTGCCCGAAATCCCTCAATTCGAATCGAAATCACTGACTCCAGGATTTCTTCATGTTGGGGCATTTTTTTGGGGGCCTGAAAATCCACGTCACTTTGTTGAAAATTCGGGATTCCAACATTCAAAAAACGCGAATCCAAGACCATCCAAGCGGCCGAGGCTTTTGTTGGGCGTGATCTGTGGCTTCTTTTCACTCTTCCTAGCGACAGTCACTGGAGGCTTTAATTCTATGACTGGATCCTTGGATGGTTTGGACTTTTGATCGGAAAAATGTCCGGCTGCCCATAGAATCTATGTATACGTATATTTACCTATATACATTTCGGGGGTAATACATTGATTCCTATGGGATGGTAGACAAAACCAACCAACTCCATGAAACATCTCACAAAATGGCAAGGTAGGAATATTTTTTTTAAAGCTTCGCTTCTTCCAAACATTGTGGCCATCTTACGCCCACCGTCCAAGGATCATCGGCCAAAAACGCATGCTTCTTTCAGCAGGTGCGGCGATGATGTTTGAAGTTGGTTTGCCATGTAAGTAGCCCTGAATGAAGCGGATATCCGCAATTTTTTTCCAGTTATCCCGGAATCCTTTTTTTTGGGCGATTTTTTTATGGCACTTGTTTTTTCATTTAAACGTATTGGAACAAATGTCAGAATCCTTTTTTACAACATGATCATCATCATCATCATCATCATCATCATCATCATCATGTTGGTAAGATATGTGGTTGTTTGTACTAAACCACCTTGCATTTTACCCATCTTGACGGGTCATCGCAACTCCCCAAATTTTCGGGGGGAAAAGCAGCTCATCCCGCAACTGACTGGAGGCATGCCCATCTGGGAAGAGCTATCACGCCGAAACCGTGGCTCAGACGAGAGAAAATCATCAATTTTGGGTGTTTTGTTGTTGTTGGGAAGGAATAAGCAAATAAGGCAGGTTACTTTATATGTATTGGGTAGAGTCTGTATCAATGAAGAGAGAAAAACATTATGTATTTTCGTATTCATATAACATACTACATACTGTATGATCTGTATGTATATATATATATATATGAAAAAAACTATACTAGCGACACTGAAGCACTTTACTTTCGGTATAAGCTTGAAAAAGGTCGTGTCATTGGTCGCAACTGGCAATTGGAGTTGAGCACTGGCACGAACATACGCTATCTTCATCCACCGCTCTTGATGATCCGCAAGATTGCTTTTAAACGATCTAGCAATCCGTTCTGATCCGAACTGGGCAAGTGTGAATTGATTGCAGACAAATAGACGGATAGATGGATAGATAAATTGATAGATGGATTGATACATGAATTGATAGACTGATTGAATTCTTGAATGACTGAATGGTAGAACCTATATGAATATAGCATGTATGGAGATTTTCCCAGCAACCGCAACCTGGAAAGGTGACGTTTACACTGACTTTTCTCGAGCCGGAAAACGGAGGTGGAGGTTTGAAGGTGTAGGCAAGCAGGCAAGATGAGTAACAACTTCCATTCATCTACATGGGTGTTTCCGAAAATAGTGGTATCCCAAAATGGATGGTTTATAATGGAAAACCCTATTAAGATGGATGATTTGGGGGTACCACTATTTTCGGAAACATCCACATATTCTTAAACCCCCCCCACAGTCTAGTCATTGCAATCACCAATCTGCTTTCACCATACGCCTGACAAAAACATAGGCAGTGAACACATAATCTACTCCGAACCCCCTTGGCTGTGTAAGAAACAACATAACCAAAAGATCTATCTTCTCTCTGCAAGGACTACGTCTTCTTTCAACTGGTGGTGCAGGGTATATAGGGGATTATACTACCCAGTTATGTGGGGATTATTTCATAAACCATTATGACAGGATCCCTATCAACAAACCAGTATTTCATGGAAAGTAAGGCCGTTTTTTTTTGTGACTCACTTGGTATCATCCCATCCTGGTCAGCCCTAGCTGAATACAGATTCCCAGTGCCATGGATCTCAAAATTTTGCCACCTCACTTGGATTCGTTTTTTTTAGGTGATTTTACAGATTGTACCAGGGTAAATCACCACCCAGACCCACTCGCTCAGGTCAGTGAGATGGTTTCAAAAGCCAACAATCCCGCTGCAAAACTTTTCTTCAGTTTCACCTTGGTCGGTTTCTCCGGATGAGACTTTCGATGGGCCGATTGGGAATGGGGGGAGGTTCAGCTCTTTTTTTTTCTGCCCCGGTTGGAATTTGGGTGAAGGTAAATTGAGTTATAACCTCAGTTACCCATTTATTTTCAGCCATTTATAGGGGTTATACTACAACTCCATTTATTGGGGATAGCCTTCCTGAAACTAACGTTTTCGTACCTGAAACCAATAGGAATCTCCTTTTCCAGAGGTCTATTTTCAGGTGTGAGCTGTTAGTTTTAGGGAGGGTAGGCATTTTTGTCCCGTTTTCTTCTTTTTGGGGTTGGAACTGTATGTTAAGATAGCTGTTGCAAAAATAAACTAAAAGTCTTTTTTGTTTTGGGTGAACCACGTTTTGCGGGTGGAAAAAAAGGACATATTTCTCTGGCGACCTGAGATTTCTTCAGAAAGGATACCAAGTAAATGTTCATTTGGAGGGTTGGCTGGCGCTTTGTGGCGATCATATTTCGGGCCACACCTTAGATAGTTCCTCATACCCTTAGCTCCTTTGCAGGGAACCGGAGGTTTGCCCATTTATGCGCGCCGTTTTTTTTTTTTGAGGGATTTTTGGCGGGGCTCAGCACCAAAATGCCCATGATAACCAGTTGGCGATGAGCTCATTGCACAAAATCTGGAAAACTCCAACCAAACATGGACAACAATTGCATGAACATCCCTAATAGGATTGGAGCACCCCTTGTTTCGGGATGAGACTTTCTGTTTTTCAAAACGAATTTCTGGTATTTAGAAGTGGGCGTTGCAAGAAAATCCAAGAGCTGGAACGCATGTTTTCTTGAGATCTTCTAAGGTTCCTTAAGTTTGCTTCTCTCCAAGTATCCTTGGGAACTCTCCAATGTCTACTGTGGTGGCACTCGTCGCCTGCGATGGTTGACTGCAGCACGAGCTGTGGCTCCTCCTATTGGAATGCTAATGGTTTGTACCATTCCCATTGTGCCACGAGACTCTCGACTATGCTTGATGGCTGTTGATGGTTCAGAAATCCGGGAAACTCACCAGTTGAGGGAGTTTGGTAGTTGAAATCCCATTTATTTGCAGCGTTTTATACATGCCAGGTGGTTGGCCTTGGGATTTCTGAACCATCAACGTGGTGTGTCGTTTACGTTTTACCGTGGGTGAGGACAGGGGTTGAGGATGTCTTGAGGATGTGAGGCTACATGTTTTTGTTTTTTTGAGGGAAGTCGGGGAAGTGGAAGTGGAAGAAACTCGAGGTTTCTTGGGAATTCCTCAAAAAAGGGAAAAAAAGAGTTTTTTTTCCTCAATGACTCATCAGTGGCTATTCACTGATGGTTTTTAGGGTGAGTTAGTTGCTGTAAGGAAGTTGCCGCAAACAAAAACACCTGCAAACCTCAACTTCCACAGGGTATGCTTTGAATACGTCAAATGATTTGAACATGTACCGACGGCCGACGGATGATTTTTGGGTGGAAGTCCTTGGGTCAGACAACTGTCTAAATTACCAGCTTATTGTATCAAGGGACAAGGACGGGTGTACCCCTAACAGTGTACCCATGGTATTTATTGTGTTCTCTAGGGATTCTTGGATATTATAACCCATAAATACCCGAACCATAGAGTTTATATAGGTATTTCCCACAGGGGTGCGTTCGGATCGGGGTACATCCAACTATCCCCAAAAAATTGTAGAGATACAATTATTGCTTACCCTTTCTCCCGTCATCATGGAATCGTGGTTCAGTGGAAAATTTCCAACCAAAAAGAAACGATTTGTCTTGGAGTCATCCCAAAAATTCCCGAAACCGAAACATGATGGACACGGGAGGAGTATGAAGTTACCAAGGCACTTTTAAATCAGTTGCCATCCAATTTACAAGTTCATTTACTCGTACCAAGGAGAATCATTAACTATCCCTTTACTAGTCATTTACTAATTCATTCACTAATTCGTTTACAAATCACTTCCCTTCATCCGAACTTTCAAAAGACCCAGGTGAATCGCACCAATTTGGCCATACAGATCGCATGCAATGTGCACAATGTGGGCGCATGTTTGTATGTTGGTGGCTTCTTGGATGAGGAAAACCAAGCATCCGCCCTTGCCATGGGATTCATCCAAGGGATTCAACCTCGATGTAAAACTTCACAAAATGTCAAAACGCAGGTTGTTGTTTTTTTCCATGGTGGTCAAATCACTTGCTGATAAATAAACATCAAGTTGATATTATTTACGATACCCATACCATCCATGTATGGTATATTCGCCTACATTTACCATAAAACATCAACCAAATGTAGGCAAATATAAATATAAATATACCATACATGGATCCTATGGGATATGCTTTTGGTATCTACTCTCCACCTTAGTCGGATGCCAAACGGGTCGGTTGAACGCTTCGGATTCCGTTGGTCCACCTGAGGTTACAATGTGGTGGAAATCTTCACCCTGAAGGTGGGATGCCCGAACCGAACGAAGAAAACCAACCCGGGTTGGTTGGCCGCTGTTGAATCGGTTGAATCGGAGATTCCGAAAAAAATATAGGGAGTATACCCTCCCTGAAACGAACATTTTGCACCTGAAAATAGACCACTGGAAAAGGAGATTCCTGTTGGAAACCATCATTTTTAGGGGCTATGTTCGTTTCAGGGAGTATAATAAGCCAGCAATAAGGATTCTTATTTCACCAATCAGGATTTCATGATTTAATGGTTCATGTCAGCCAAGGGTTCCGGGTTCAACGTTTTTCAACCTCACATGTTTTACCAATGTCGCAGGTGCTTTGGAAGCTCTTGAATCCCAAAGAACGGATTCTACGTACAGTATGCCACCTGGGCTGTCAAGCAAGAAAGGTCCCTTTTTGGTGACTCTGGGAGGTCTTTGTGAGTTGGCAACCCTCCGGTTGCCGATCGGTTTGACCTCTATAAATGGCCGAACATAAGAAGGGAGTTTTATTCGTTTTTTTTGCACCCCTGAAATGAGTGGAGTTATTTCTAAGGCTACTTATTTCACCGGTTTTTGGGCCCATTTTGCTGGAACATGTGTTTTTTTTCATGGCGATGTTTCTTTTCTCCCTGAGCATTTCAGGGGGTAAGTGGTATGTGGTATGGAGATTTTAGATAGAAAGATTAGGATGATTGATGTCAAATGTATTGTCTGTTGGAGTATTATATGGGTGTTTCCGAAAAAGGCGGTACCCCCAAATCATCCATTTTAATAGGGGTTTCCATTATAAATTATCCATTTTGGGGTATCCCTATTTTTGGAAACACCCATATGCCACCTTAAGGCTGTTTTTTTTGCCAAAACACACACGCATTTGTGAGAAGAATTTGCAGCATTCCCAGAAGTTTCGAAGCATCCTCAGTGCAAAAATTGACTTCCGCAAAGCTTGGGGTTCACTGAAGTTCTTAGCCAATTTTGGGATTTGTTTTTTTAGGCATCGTAGTGTTTGGAAGAGTTGGTGCTGACTCTCCAAAGTCATCATTGTCCGGTATGGCTGTTTTTTTTTGCTCATTATGTCATGTGAGCCACGAAACAAAACCTGGTTGGTTGGGTTATATAGGGGATTATACTACCCAATTATATAGGGATAATAATAATAATGATAATGATAATAATTAACAATAATGATAATAATAATAGTAATAATAACAATAATACTAACAATAATGATAATATTAGTAATAATGATAATAATGATAATAATAATAACAATAATAATAATGATATATATATATATATGACAATAACAATAAACCCTTATAAGGATCCCTATTAACCAACCAGTATTTCATGGAAAGTATCCGGCTGTTTTTTTTTCGTGGCTGAAACTCAGGCATTGTTTGCGGCCTCCTTTGCACTGTTGGCTTTTTGCTCTCAGGAGCACTGTACCTTGGCGCCATGTTGTCAATGGAAAAGGGTTCGGTCCACGTTAGCGTGGTGTTAAAAAAACACCTTAGGTAGGTAGGTATATCAGTTATGTTCCATGGCACTTACGGAGCTTTGACCTATCAAAAACAAAGGCGAAAGAGGCAGAAAGGTAACTTAACAAGTCAGGGAGTATATTTCATCTTTTTTTTTCAAAAGAAATGGAACAACTCGAACGCCAGTTATATAATAGGCAAATTCCATGTATCTATATACACGCTTTTATACATACCAGGAGAACAATGTTTTACATGCCAAAACCCTATACAAGCATCATCAGTTTTAATGATCCCTTGGATCTACTGCCCACCCAGCAACGGTGGCAAGTAATTCCCTACTAAAATGTACAGTAATGTCATCCTGGTGGTGACCAGCCAGTATCCAGGGCGGGGGGGATAGATCAAAAATATGATCCCCTTTTTTCTAAGTACCAGTCCCAAACCACTGCTATAAGAATCCCCTGAAGTATCGGAATGGTATGGTTAACCCCTGTTGATGCCAATCGGGGGGAACTCTCACGTCGGTCCGGGGGTGTTTGGGGGGCCGAAATCACTAAGATTTCCCCTGAAAAAGTAGGGTTTTTGTTTCCCTAAGATTTCCCTAAAGATTACCCTAATTTTTTCCCTTCTCCAAATCTGTCTGTATTTCGAAACCCAGGTTTAGCGCGGCGGATGATCTGGGCATTTGTTGTACGGACAAGTACAACCGCACCGAGGAGGCCTTCCGAGACTTGGACGAGAAATTCGGTGCAACGGAAGCAGGTTCGGCTAGAGGATGGGATCCCAGGACTTGTTAAGTAGTTAGGATGGGCCCTCCATTTCTAGGCCATGAAGTAAAATAGTAAAAGGCCATTTGGAAAGGGAACAACCCTACTAAAATAATGAAATATACAGTATGTATATATATATATATCAACTAGATACCGTAACTTCACCATGGGGGAAAAACTTAGAGGTGCTTGGGGTCTTTTCACCCGAAACGCCGAAATCTGTGAAGGATTCTCAAGGTGGAAGGGTTTAGTTTGAAAGTTTGACCCCCCAAAAAATCTGAAAAATCCACCAGTTTTTTTGACCCCTCAGAAACGCCAGGCCAAGGAGGATTTTGGGGAAGATGAGGAAGATGACATGGATGTTTGAGTCGGACAACTCATTTTTTTGGCACTTGATATGGCGAAAATCGCACATGAAGGGATTCACCAATGTCTTGTTGTCATCCCTTAATTGATTTGCTGGTAGCGCAAGTTTGTTCATCAATATGATCATCCATCATGAATGTTAACTAAGAGGTGATAGATATATCGTCACATACCAGGTAATTCAAAGTGACCTTTTTATCCCCCAGTTGGAGGTCACTTAATCCTTGAAAGGGTCACTTAATCCCAAAAAGGTGACAAAGAATTGCCAGGTATGTAGTGCATATGTATATGTAAATGATTATATATATATCTATATTATACACATATATCACATTGTTGATGTATTTTTCCTGCACAACTTCTGAAGATAGCCCATATATCCACTGGGGCAGATAATATTGGACCGATGTACGTTGTTTGGTACCCAAAACTGCTATTTTTTTTTTCAAATGCAACCAACCACTCATGTGCACAAATATATATAGATAAAACATATATAATATATGTATATATATATATACATGGATAGCAAATACCTTAAGAATCAAGATAAGAATTAGATAGGAAAAAAACTATCAGGGGTTTATATAGATGTTTTTGTGCTTGGAAAGGGCGCTGTTTGTTGCTGTTTGATGCCAAAAAAGATAGCAATAGTGTACTAGAACCCACGTTTGAAAAGGATGTCAGACTTGAAAAGCCTGTGCCTGTGCCGACTGGAAAGCGTTTTCGCTGTTGCGTTTTTATGGGTTCGAATTCGGCCCAATTTCTATGTATCAAACCGCAGTTTTTTTTGGAAAAACAACTCATCCCAACGGCACATCCAGCTGCAACTTTCCTCAAGGATCGGTCTATCACTTGGACAACAGCACTCAGAATCTCGGATTTTTGAGACTGTTGATGGTTCAGAAATCCCAAACAACCACCTTGGGATGGTTAAAAGCCTGTAAATAATGGGATAAACTGCCATTATCAACTGGTTAGCCGGATTGTGTCCATCAACAGGAGTACCGTTGATGATTTTTTTTTAACGGTGGACGGAGACCCGGACCACCGATACAAAATCGTAACATTGAGATGATACGGATTCCAAGAAAGTAACATATCCCACCTTAGGAAAAATGAACATCATCTTCAAACATGCCTTATCAGGGGAATATGTTAGTTCCCCTGAGGATATAGTATTAAAGTACTGCCTCGCAGATAATTTTCTTTTGGGATGTGTTTGAGGGATCAATAACTTGAGCCATGCACCCGAATTTTAGCTACATTATTAATGATTTCTATGTAGACAGAAGGTGGTGATGATTTACATCTAGGATCTTGTCGTTCTTAAAACAAATTGATTATATAGTGGTTAACGGTTAACCCACATTGGAAACCTCTCTAGACCCCTATACTGTCACTTTGCTATGTCTTAGCTTTTCAAAACCAAAGGAATCATAGGCTAAAATTTCACCACCACCAATCTGGTGCCCTCAAATGGTTGATTCTGTTTCTGTCTGTTTCATGAGGACCGGTAAGATCGAACAAATTCTGGCGCTTCAATCTTTTGGACCTTTCGTTCTGGCTGGGGCCCCAAGTGGTGGCGCGTTTTCCCATCCGAGTGCAGGAAGTGAATGTTGGTAAGTTGTGTTTCTTGAGGCTCAACATGAGGCCCACCACCGAAGTTGAAACCCCTGGAAAGTTACCCCCGGTAGCCTATCAAAAAAGAGAGGGCGATTCTCGTCTTCCAACCATGGGGCGGCTCGCTGTTTGTGTTTCGACTTTAGGAAAAAAAAGAGATTTTTCATAAAGACTCCTCATAATGGGAGTCCCTAATAACATGATCCCTATTCCATAGGTAATACCAGTAAACTAAACATGGCCCACAGAAATCATCCTTTTGCCACTAGGAAGTACAATCTACAAATAGTAGATTCTAGTTTGCCGGAGTCGTAGATGTATTTTGTTCTTTACCCCCCAAAAATAAGGCAATTTCAGCTTCACTTCCAGCCATCAGTTTTAGTGGCTTTGAATCTCTACCCAAACCGATGCTAGCGGACCTTATACCTCCCGGCAATACACCCAAAAAAGGTTGACTCCTTTTGTCTCGAAGGTGAATTCTGCATCTCAAACTGCCTTGATATTGAAGAAAGTGGAATTCTGGTTGGAGGCACGCCCCTTCGGAAGACTTGGGGTCCCAAAAAAGGGGCGGCTTGGCGTTTTGCCTTAAAATTTTCAAGGCTTGTCTCAAAAAAGAAGCCAATTTTCAGTATATAAACTCGTTGTTGGTTGGTTTCAGGGAGGTGTTTTTTTCCATAGACTCTGGTTTTCAGGACAGGCTGTATATCCGCAATTCATCAATGAAGGATGGGGACCTTCAGGTTGTCCAGGTGGTGCTTTAGTTCCAAAAGTTGGGGTTGAGGAAATCCAAGGATCCGCGAGTGAAGAGCAAGTGTAGGAAAGACGTACGTCCTTTTATTTGCGTGGCCCTGATGCCCATAAGGTTCCTTTACTACAAAGGATCTTATAATCTTGATAGTCATTGCTACACAAAATCGCCCTAATATATTCAGATGATTTCTGATATTTGAAGTTGTATACACTCCATATCACTAACATAGCCAGTAAAAAATGCTGGTTGGGAGACTCAGCCGCCTTTCCTTTTGGGAGGTTGCTCATTTTCAGGTGCAAACTTGCTGTCAGTTTCAGGGTAAGGTAATCCTAAAACCGAGCCGTGGAAGTTTCATACGAAATCTCTTCATGTTCCTTGAGAAATTTCTACCTGAAGTGTTAGGATGACGATGGAAAAAAATGGAATCTCCATATAAGGTGGGTCCCTACTAGTTATTGGGTTACAACTCCTATAGATGTCCGCAAATCAATGGCTAACTGGGGTGAAATAACGCACTACTTATAGGACTCAGAACTCGGTTTATAACGATCGTAGGGGCCCACCTTGTACCTTTGTTGAGCTTTTGAACCATTCCGACATTGTACTTCTAAGGCGAAAAAGACATTCACTCACGACCACCTTCAGATATGCGAAACCCAAAAAACGGTGGAGATTTTGGAAGATGATTTTTCCATTTTTATCAAAACGATAGCTGAATTTCAGCTTCCGTGTTTATTTTTGAAGAAGTGTACTATATAACAAGCAAAACATATATGTTGTTTCCTATTTTCTTTGGAACAAAGGTGACATGCTTCTCCAAAACGCTTGCGTTAGATCTTGGCCAGGTCCTTGCTGGAGTCTTCGTCCTTTCGAGCCATTTGATGATTTGGTACTTTGCCAAACCAGTGAACGCGTGATTTGATGATCACCGAATAATGCGCTGGGCTGTTGAACACCCCAGACTTTGGCAAAAAAAACCGCCTCGTTAACAATGCGAGTTGCTGGAGAAAAAGCTTTGGGGGGCCGAATTCTTGGGTGTTTGAAAAAGCCCGTATGATCGTTATAAATGGTGTTTATAATAACCTCCCCTAAAAATGATGGGATGAAAAACACCCTGCTTATAGGGTGAACGCGGCTACAACTCCACTTATTGCGGCGGGGTGAAACCATAACAACCCCAGTGAAACCCATTTATCTTTCGGCCATTTATAGGGGTCTCGTGTCACTGAATTCAGAACTGATTGGGGGCCCACCTTGGCTCAACTCCTGACTGCTTCGCGGCACCTTTCAGGCGGTCATGCGTTGCGCTTGGAAGCAGGTGCACCAGCCATGAATCCAGCGATCGCCTTGGCAGTAGCATCCATGTCACCTGGGGGATTGTCACCTGGTTCCTTGTGGGTTGGGGTGGGTTGGGTGGGGGTGGGTAGTTGATTGGGTTGGATGTTGCCTTGATAGGTGATGGAAAGTGGTTGCTTAATGTTAGTTCTGGTTGCCTCACTAACTTATACAAAGAAAGGGGAGACTCCAGAAACTTGGCATATCCCAATGTTGTGCTTGTCTCGAATTCTTGCTGCAGGTTGGTGTTGTGTGGTGAAGAGAGAAGACATATACATGTATGTATGTACACATATGTATGTATGTATGTATGTATGTATGTATGTATGTATGTATGTATGTATGTATGTATGTATGTATGTATGTATGTATGTATGTATGTATGTATGTATGTATGTATGTATGTATGTATGTATGTATGTATGTATGTATGTATGTATGTATGTATGTATGTATGTATGTATGTGTGTGTGTGTGTATGTATGTATGTATGTATGTATGTATGTATGTATGTATGGTATGTGTGTGTGTNTGTCTGTATGGTATGTATCGTGTAGTGTATTGTAGTGTAGTAGTAGTGTAGTGTAGTGTAGTGTTAGTGTAGTGTTAGTT
>DF239159.1:125125-201843 GCA_000507305.1 Breviolum minutum Mf 1.05b.01
TATACCATTACACGTACTAGTCCAATACCGACTAGTCCATACGACTACTAGCCATCCATCCATCCATCCATCCATCCATGCATGCATGCATGCATGCATGCATGCATGCATGCATGACATACATACATCATGCATCACACTAAAATGTTCAGCCTTCCCGACCGCATGATGATCAAATGGTGCATGTGTAATATATGCAAAATTGTGTGGGGTGGACTTTGTTTGTCGTTGTCACATGTTGTTACTGCTTTTTCTTTTGTCGATGGTTATTCCTTTGTGGACCGTGGTGATCTTACACGATTTTCTCCTCTCTTTTCTACAATCTGAACGGTTCAGAACGGTTCATAACAAATCTGAATTGGGGTTGCTGACTGCCTAATTTCAGGGAACTGGTAAATAGTTCGGGGCGACAGGCCCTGTACGAAAACACCGAAGCTCTCTCAAACTTCGCCCCGCGGTCACAGCCAAACCCAACAAGACATGAGGTTTGGTTTGCAAGGGATTGTATTTGTGGTTTGTGCTGGCTGATACTGCTTCTCCCTCACTATTCACTATATTGTGTGCTTTACCTGCTTTTGCCACCTTGCTTTCCACGATGTCTACCCGAAGGATTTACATGTACAGCGTCTACGATGTCTATGCGACTTTGAAAATCACTTTGTTTCCTTTTTATACCAAAGGTATGCAGCCTTTAACTTGCGTCATTCTGTTTCGGACAACCCGTTGAACGCAACGCCTGATTAGATATCTTAGTCCAGCGGCGCCAGAAAAAAGAAAAATGGTTGCTGCTGAACCGTTATGAACTGTTCGGGGTACTCTCGACATGGCAAAAACCAACAGTTCCTGAACCGTTCAGAAGAGAACGGGGGCATGGCAGCGCTAGAATAGACTGAACCGTTGGGAACCGTTCGGAAACTATCCCATAGTGAACCCCATTGATCATTTGAGAGAGGATAGACGTCTCATATAATTTGGATTGCCCCCAGCTTGACTGTTTCTTCCCTGCGCCCTGGCAGAGCTCACACATGTATTTCACCTCCCATTCAGACTCTAGTTTCTTATCTAACAAGGCGTCTTCGTGGGAGTGGTGTACGTAAAACGCCGAGAGCAGAAAAGAAAAAAACAAGAAAAAACACACAGAGAAATGACAAAAAAGAACACAGAAAAGAAAAGATCAGAAAATAAGATAAGATATATAAAAACACGTGTCCACTCATGGTCCATTCATGAGACATTTGCGTGTATATGCAATCGATACCTTACATGCAAAAATGTCTTAAGCCTTTTTCCATTTATGTTAAGACAATGGGTTAAATTCGACGTGTATATGCATCGATACTCAACGTAGAAAAGAAACGTTCACAAAGACATAAATTCCGAAACGGCAGTGCCTGTTTTGGGATTTTTACTTTTCTAAGTCGATCACTGGGAGTAATATCCGTCCCCGCAAAATTTTGTCTCCAACTGCAATTTGGATATTGCTATCAGCTATCATGTTTTTTAAACATATCCGTTTTGAGGTAAAGGGAATGTTTTGCTGTAATTTCTTCCATCCGGCTTTGTCTTGGTCTTGAATTCTTTCCATCCAATCCGAATCTCTGAGGTGATTTTGTTGCCCATTTTCGCAACCAACTGCCATCTCACAACACCCCAAGCACAATTTCCTTCGAGGCGAGGCCCTTGGAAACCTGCGCTGCAGGCGCGGCCAGAAACCTGTAAAAACAAATAAAGACAACACCAATTGTTAGGTTTCCATGTTGGGTAAGGTGTTGTCGATTTTGAAAGAACTACCAGCTGAGAAAAGGATGCAAGGGTCTCGTCTTCTAAGGAAGGGGCTTTAGGCTAGCAGGCATGGTCAGTAACTCGGATCAGAACTTGACCTTTACCATGCATGGCTTCACCTCGCTTCACAGATCTAGGTGAATCATCATCCGTGCGGGCCCCAAAATCACCTGACAATCGGACGGTGATTGAAGCTGATGGTCCATGTAAAGCCGGAAAAATGATCAAAGCAAGTTTGGAAACAGAAGGGAGGCGTGCATATTGAAAGAATATGTTTTGGAATTATTTGCATTGGCAAACATCAACATAACTCAAGATAACTGCTTTGGTTGAAAAGACGGACATCTTCTGACAAAAACTTGCGAAGTCTTCCAAAAAAACAAATGCTTTGTATTACTTTATTTAGAATTCCAAAATTTGGACCAAAAACCAAAAAATCGAAAAACCAAAAAACAAAAAACCATTAAACTTTGAGATTTGTAGGTCCTGATGCGGGCGCTGACCATATATATACATACAAATATGACCCAAGGGGCAAGATCCCACACAAGGGTTTAAGGCCACAGACATGATCCCCCCAAAAAACCAAAGGGTCATTTTTTGTCCGTCATGCTGTGACTTTATTCACCAGAAACTGGAGGGCCAAACAGGATTCTTGCAATTTTTTCATGACATAAGCGCCATGCGGGTTGGAATAAACCCGCCAATTTTATACCTTTTGGGCTATGGGATTTGCTGCTTCATCTCCCCAATGGGTGGTTTATTCATATTCCATAAATGCAACCATTGTTTTGGTTGCGAAACTTTGGTGCGTAGAGCTTGGGGAGCGTGGAAGAAATTGATTGGACAACATGAGCTTGGACAACACGCGAGAAAAAAAACCTCACCGGGGAGAGCCAACAAAAACACGAAAAAGTGAATGTGTGATGATTTTGCCCCATCAACTGGTGAGCCGGATTTTGTGTATCAACAATAGCACTGGAAGACGCACTCCCAGAAATCCCAAACTTACACCTCATCCCTCATACACAGAACCCCTCCCCAATAACTTTCCTTGAAAATTCCTCAGGCAATATGGCACCTCTTGGATTATTGCAGAAGTCTTGGGCGCTTTGCTGGGCACTTATCTTTTCACATGCTTGCGGGCCGGTGCAGAGGTCGGAGATTCGCCGAAGGGTATTTTTTGTGGGGCGGAACGCAACGTGGTTGACGGTTGACCATGTATTTTCACCACGTATTTTCAGCATGTTGAAGCCCACAACGTATGGGGCTCAACCTTTTGATTCGTTTCATACTGTTTCAATATGCTTTCTTTATGCTTTCGGAACCGCAAGAAACTTTGACGATCTTTGATCACATAAACTCCCTAAATCCGGAGGTTGCATCATCCAGAGATCATCAAATTACCCATTTTTCAACTCATGGTGAATTTCAAGGATTTCCCCAAAATAAGTTGCATTGTTTGGGTTGGTGTCATTGACCCGTAAACGCATCGATTTTGTGGGATGGGGAAAACAAAAACGGCAGGAAATTATCCAAGTTGATGATATCTTGTTTTTCAAGATGGGTGTTTCCAAAAATAGGGGTACCCCAAAATGGATGGTTTATAATGGAAAACCCCATTAAAATGGATGATTTGGGGGTATCCCTATTTATGGAAACATCCAGATGGGTTGAAACTTAACTACCAATTACAGTTGATCGTTGATTTTTTTTGCTGAAACAAAAAATCAGCCGCAGGACAGTTGTGAAGAATTCTTGGAGCTTTGCGCCCCGCGTCGCTCCGCGCGTCTGCTGGCGGAATTGCCCCTCGAAAAACACAGACAAGGTTATGTCCCCACAAGATGGTATAACCGATCGTTATGGATGGGGTTATGGGACCCTTATAAATGGCCTTATAAATGGGTAAGTGGGCCTATAACCCCTATAAGTAGAGTTATAATCCTACATACTCCTACAAATGAATGGAGTTGTACATGGAGTTATAAATTCGGAGTGAAATGGGTACAATCCCCTAGAAATCGCCGAAAATCAGTGGGTTTCACGTTTTTTTCTCCCCACCACGAAATAAGTGGAGTTATTTCTAACCCCCCTTTTGCAGGACGATTTTTTGTTTGAATCACCGGACTTCTAGAAGTTTAACATTCGTGTTTTTTTTGTTGGAAAAAAATGGGGGAAATAGATCCAAAAAGGAATTTTTTGATGCCCTCCCCAACAAATGATTTGAGAAATCTTGGATTTGTTGTTTCGCCGTGACTAAACTTACGGAAGTTTACCTGTGGTTAAACTCACCATTTGCACCAATTGGGGAAAGATTTTTTTGACGTTTCCCCAACCATTTTGACGTTTTTCCATGTTTTTCCTGGAATCAGCATGAATTGCGCAGATGGATCTCCAGGATCTTGAAACGATTCGATGTGGTGCGATGAATTTTTCCCCCTTTGGTCCTTGGTAAAAGCCGACGTTTTGGGTGTCGCCAAAACTTAGGGAACATACTGTTGATGGATTTTCCATGTGAGTTGGATTTTGTTCATTAACAGTGGAGATGTATCAGCTATCTACGTACAAGGGGCTTAGTTATCCACTCCATTGATTGTTTGGCACTCGTTTTCCATTGTGTTCCTTCCCGAAATTCAACCTCTCAGAACTTTTCCCCAAGAAATTCCAACTGGTGAATCAGTCACCTACTTTGAATTGGCATGGGAAAACCACCCGCTAGAACTGAAGCATCGAGTGAAACCCTGAGGTTGGGAACCTTCACCTATGCATCTTGTCAAGCCAGTTTTTGTCTAAAAGGATATGGAGCTGATGGTTGTTGTTGTTGTTGTTGTTGTTGTTGTTGTTGTTGTTGTTGTTGTTGTTGTTGTTGTGGTTGTTGTTGTGGTTGTCGTCGGTGTTGTGGTTGTCGTCGGTGTTGTTGTTGTCGGTGTTGTGGTTGTCGTCGGTGTTGTTGTTGTCGGTGGTGGTGGTGACAAGACTTTTGTGTATGATGCTTGTTGCGAAGCGATATGGTTTAGATTCAGAAACTGGAGTGATTTGACTCCCCGGTGCAACCGTGACTTGGAGCTTGCAGGCCAAGGATTTCACATCCATCCGTACGAGTTTCGCTGAAAACCCAAGGGCCTTCTCCCTCTTACCTCAAAAGAACATCCATTTCTAAAGCCAAGACATTCCAAAGCAATCACATGGTACTTTCAATCTGGTATGTAAGCATCCATGGTAGAACATACAAGTCTCTTCACAGTTTTTCTTGGCGTTTGATGTGCTGGATCAATGATCAATGGTGGTGCCTGCCAGGGGGGGGGGGGGAAGAACGATTTTTTTGGCCTATATAAATACATGGAATGGGGTTATTCTGGTGTGCCAGTGAGTTGTGAGATGAAAAGAACAGCTGAGGATCAAACGTCGTGATCATGTGCCACTCTTTGAAGGGACAAGGTACCTAAGCCAGTGGCTACTAAACTCAATTCTCAAACTCAAATCCCTTCATGTATTTCTGGTACCCTTAGTTAGGCGCCTGAAGCTCATGTAAATGAAATATAATGACATGATCGCCAGTTATTTAGATTATATAATTATATATCATATGATATATATATATATACACATATATATATATATCATATAATCATATATCATATCTACCTATCTACCTTTGTGCTAAATGCCCATTCTCCATTCCTCCATGTGTGAAAAAAACTCAGGTCTTGACATACGGCTTGAACATTATCAGCTTTTCAGAGGCGAAAAACGGAAACCTTGGGCGGTGATGGGAGAAAGGGAAGTTCGATGTCTCCTTTGGAAAGGGTCTAGGGGTATGTCTAGGTTTATAGATTAGATTTTTCCAGTTGAAGAAAGTGGTACCTTGAAAAAGGCAAAAACTTTGAAACAAGCTTGATATTTGAGTACGACAGTATCAGTTCTTTCTTTTGTATATGTTTGTTTCGAGATAGTAAGAAATGTTGAACATAGTAATAATGGATGAAGATGAATGGTGGATGATTGCTGCTGCTGCTGCTGCTGCTGCTGATGATGATGATGATGATGATGATGATGATGATGATGATGATGATGATGATGATGATGATGATGACTGATGATGGTTCTCAGCAACATGCGTTTTGAATACCACATCTAGAATTCTGAATTCTCCTAAACACTGGTTGACCACCATGCACCATATCCGTCATGTTTGCCATTCCATACCATTTCGATTCCCTCCGTTTATTTTGGTCCTTCAAACATGAAAACAGCAAACACGTCGTTGTAGAATCACCTGATTCTAGCCAAGCTTTTTTCAACCAGCACTGCACCGGTGTTCTTTTTGTCATTTGTGGTACCGCGCCCCCCCCTGTGCAGTCCACTGCGTGGGCTTGTTCTGCTGCTTTGATCAGCATGATCTATGCCTTGGGTGTCATGGAAGCAAAAATCGTAGGAATGAAGACACCCTTGGAATATCCAGAAATCTCCATATTTGAAGCCAACATTTTCCATTAAAATGCAATCTTCAGTATCCAGGAATCCATGTTGAATTTTTAGTTTTGGATGTTTTGGAGTTTTGGAAGAAGAGAGTATGACTGAGGTTGATTGTAGCTGAAGCATCGTTTTCTGAACGACCCATTGGGAATGGTAGTGAACCATTTTCAACTCTGACTTGGTTTTCTACGTTTTTTCAAGACTTAGACGGTTGGTGGGTGGCGCGGCTAAAGCAAAAATAAACCTCTGGTAGAGCATAGTGACGTGATTGCTCGAAAACGTCAGCAGTTGCAGATATAATACTTGGACAATTCTATGGCTATGTTTGCCTAATGGAGGATATATCAAAAAGTCAACAAGGTCTATATAGATTTTAAACCTATTCATTTTCAACTTACAAGAGTTGCTTTGCAAGTTTAAAAGTATCACTTTCCAATTACACCTCCGCCAGTTGGATGTATATATAATAGATCTATACAAATTTACCAACTGACTTTTTTGAAGTGACTTCTTGCTATAAGCCACCTGGTGCCAAGATTATGGGTCCAAATCAAATTCCAACCCATGTGAGTCACATAGCCCGGGGAAGGGGTAAATTGAAACTTAATCTCCTTTCGAATTCAATTTCCCCCCTTATCCCTGGTGCTAAATTTGCTCTACTTGGAGGGCTATCCCAGTTAGTAAGTAGTTAGCAAACTCCATTTATAAGCCATTTAGGAAGGGGTTCCACAACCCCAGGTCTTGGGGATGAAAACTAACTTTCTAGTTGCTACCAAACCAAACTGGGATGCTCCTCCAAGTATGATCGTTATAGATGAAGTTATAACTCTGTTAAATGGCCTTAAATGGCCAACTTGTTGTTAACTTGTTAACTACCAAGCCCAACTGGGATGCTCCTCCAAGCACCTCAGGACAAATTTCGGGTGGCCATTTCAATCCAGCCGTCACACTGGCCGTGGTGCTCAGTGGTCGCCCCTTGGAAGCAACGACAGGATGGATGTTGGATCCTATGAAGGAAGCTTTAAAGGGGTTTATATGAGCAAGTCCAAGTTGGAGTTGGTAAAGATCTCTCTCTCTCTCTCTCTATAAATATATATATATATAAGATATATATATATATATAATAAAAACTTACTAGCTTACACTCCTGCAATTTTTAGCATCAGGTATCCAGCTGCAGTATTTGTCGTATTTTGGACGCCAGAGATAGCTATGTGGAGTCCTGCCGTAGCGGCCGTCGAAACAGTCGTAAAGGATGCAGGCTCCCGACCTCCCGTATAGTGCTTAGGCTATTTCTAGAGATTGAAAATCAGTGGAAGACAAGTCACCAATTTTTGCAGTAAATGTTTCATATCATAATTATTATATTCATATATATATATATATAAAATCATAGATAGTTTGACTGTATCCTGTTGATGCTTCCAAAATCGAAGTATATCATCACCTTGGATGAGTTTTTAAATAAAAAGCCTTGCAAAAATTCGTGGGATCAACTGCCTATGAACAGTATGATGCAACTGTTGATGGCTGAAATCCCAAACAACCACCTGACATGTACGAAACCCTTAAAAATGATGGGATAAACTACCAACCTCAACTGGTGATCGCCGGATTTGAGCCATCAACAGCGTGTGCAAAAAATACATCTCTCGACGAAAGTTGGGCTCCAACAGCACCCATTTCTCAAAGCTCACCACGAAGGGACCTAAACAAAAAACCCGAAGGATCGCATGCGCTCAACATGGGGTAACCAGGTAGTTCTTGATTCATACCCAGAATGCTCCATGTAGGGAATAAATTCGCAGTTTTTTTTAAAAACTTATTGTAGGTAAATAATCTACATATTCGGAGCATCTGGGATATAGCTTGTTATTTGGGTGTATGATTCTTGTTCACCCAGATATACCCTCCAGGGAACAACATACTCCACCAAAGAGGAAAAGGAAAATCATCGACTCAAAAGTGCCTTGAGAGGGGATATGTGATCGTTTCCAGGAGGGTAATATCTTCTGCTTGGTGGTTTCAATTGGAATTTTACACTAAGCAATGGGGAAGCTGAACTTGGACCTAAGTTGATCTGCGCTGAATTTTCGACAGATGGGGGATAAACCCACCAGATATGGGCAGACAGTTTCAGGACATCGCCCCTTTTGGGTGGAGCAGGTGAAATAGGTCTGACATTGTCCATCAAATTGATCAACATGTTGTGTAAGAGAAATCTTGCCCAAGAAAGAAAGTGAAAAGAAAAGGAAGACCTTCTTCAACATGCCTGTAATTTAGGTGGATGACCCATGTTTGTCAGATGCTTCCAAGAGGCTCACTCTAACCAAAAGTTCAGTCTATTTGATCGACTTAGCAGCTCCTAAAACGACACGTCTAACATGATTTGCCTGTGGATTTCTTTTTTGGGCGGAAATTTCTAGTGAATCCGCTGTTTTAAGGCGCTCCGACCCCCGGCCTGTTACACCTGTTTTTAGCTTTTCTGAATCTCCCGGGGCGTGTCACGTGAGTATCATTTGGCTAATTTGCATCACGAGCAAAAACGGCTAGTAGTCACTTCATTGATGGTAGAGAAATGCGGAATCCTTTCGAAATGGCCCAACACATCTGGTTTTGAAGATCAAATTAGCCTGGTTGCATTTTTCCAATGTCATTCGTTCGTGTTCGGGCGTGTAACCCCAGTAAACCCTACAAATCACACTAGTTGGATAGAAGTTGGTGTAACTGTGGATGTACAGTAATTGAAAAGTAGATGGCTAACCGTCCCTACATATTGGTTTATCTGTGGACCCTTTTCCTATCCCACCTTTGGGTATCGGCAAGCCATCTATTTTGACCCTAAGGTCTATATTTTACCCGAAATTTCACACCAGTGACTTTCGGGGCACATATTCCAAATCTCAGAGGTGTCGCCTGCTCGCCTGCGAAGACAGGAAGTGTTTGTCCAGTTGCAGATGGTTTGGCCTACGCACTGGTGCAGGTCACATTTGACGTTGACGTGTGGGTCGGAAACGAAGATTTTTGTCGGTGAAGTTAGCATAACAGATCCGGGTTGAGGAATTTCCTTCCCAACAAGTTCTAGTTACTAGTTTATCTACTTGGATTTGTCATTTTTGTTAAAAAAAATGGATTTTACCATAGTAAGCACATGTTTCGAAGTCAAATCGTCGAATCGTCGAATCCACCAATCCCCCAAAAAAGGGATTCATGGAAATCCATGGATGTCATCCAGAAAGATGCGTGCATGTGATGAAAAGCCACAGACCTTGGGGGGAATGCCCATCTACGTCATCAAATCAAACGGACCCGTTTTTTGCTCGGGGAATCAAACGATAGAAATCCAGGGCAATTTTGAGGGATTTCCCTTTTTCACAATGCATTGTTTGGGTTGGTAATATAATGACCCCTGATCTACTTTTCCAGCTTGTACCCTTGGGTTCAATGTCACACAAGTCCGAAATTGTTGAAGAGTTCAGTCAAAATTCCCGAAATTGGGAGAATGGTACTCCGAAAAAGAACATTTTGGCCAGGAATCATCAAGATGTTTGTTGTTTCCCACTTGAACATGAGGGATGTTCCATTGTCATGTAACTCTACCCGAGGGTAAACATGCAAAGCACACACCTTGACGCCATAGGCAGGTGGCATAGGTCAGCCAAGCGTCTATGCTGGGGGAATGCATGGAAAAGACAAGACTATTACACACTCCGGCCAACTAAGATAGCAACGGGAAAATTCATCATGAAAATAAATACAATTTTGCAGATGTATATGCTTATTGAAAAAGTGTGATCTTTTGATTGTTTTTTTACAATAGATTTTCAGGTCCGAGCTGGAGTTTTTTTTTAAATGAACTGCCCTAATTTTGGGGTGAATGCTTCCTAACACATTCCACCAACCCAAGCTTTTAGGTGCTTCAGATTCGACTTTTGAGACAGCAGATTTTCCTTTATTAGTTGCTGTTTTTCGGAAGGTGAAACTGTTGATGGTTCGGAAATCCCAAGGCCAACCACCTCACATGGTGGTTAAACCCTGTAAATAATGGGATATTTCTTCCATCAACAGAATCACTGTGTCATTGGTCTAAATCTCCCTTTCTTACCGCAGAAAATATGAAACGTACCTTGGCATCCAGATGTGTTGTGGCGAGTGAGTAGGTTGACCCCAGCTTTTGTCCGTCAAAATTTTCACTTCCGCCATTTCATTCCAGTGGTTTTCAAAACAAAAATTCATGTAGGTCGTTGCTGGTCTTGCAGCAGGGCTGTTAGTATCAGTACCTTGGATTTGTTGGAAACACATCCCCCATGCTTGGATGTGTTGTTGTGATTTTTTGTTTTAACGGATTGAGATCCCAGGGGATAAAAAACACCATCAAAACATCTACCTTGGGATTTCATATGTTTGGTTCACTTTTTCCTTCAGCATTTTCATATCAAATCCAAGCATGTTGCACTGTTGCAGAGGTCGACATGTTTGTTGCAATGTATGGATTGATCCTCATTTTTCCGTGTGAAGGTCAAGGATATTAAAGCCAGATACCGTTTGTTGGAAGAAATCCCAAGGCCAACCACCGTTTGGATGTTTTTGAAACCCTATAAATAATGGTATATTTGGCATATCGTAACAAGTGAGTTTACTGGATTTCTGAACCATCCGCAGTATGTTAGTTTACTGGAGGGTACTTAAATCACTTGGGCAGGAAACAATATTGACAATCTATATACATATTTCACACAAGTCTTCTGAGCTAAAGAAAATTTTCAACCACTTGGGAACAAGTTCCTGTGAAGTGGTGGATGAAAAATCCCCCAAGCATCGTGAAAACTGTATCAATGATTTCTTGGGTTTAAGATATCATTCAAGTGAAGACAAGCATTGAAAAAAAATGCATGAAACTGCTTGCAGTTTGCAAAAAAAACCCAGCACTACAACCTATCCATCAGATAGCCACGTACCATCCCAAATGGAGATAAACCAACAAAATCTAAGAAAACCTGTGACTTTGATCCACCCCCTAGCTCGCAAAACGCGACGCATTTTTGCGACGCTTTTTAATAGACGTTTTCTGCCGACTTTAGCGTTAGGGTACCGGTGTTTTTGTTTAAAGATTCCTTGTCTTACTTTTGAAACCTGGACTCCTGGGCGGAGTTTGATTTAAAAAACCCGCAGATTTCCTAATCGGAGGATGATGCCAGACTTTGACTGATTGGGATGTCTGACTGGGATGTCTGTGGAAATGGTTTTTGTACCCCCGAACAATTTTCCATGTAACCTGAAACATGGTGGTTGCAAGACTACTTTCCTTGAAAACAAATGTTCTGTTTTAGGGGACATTCGTTCATTGTCGGGGGTGTAGTACCCCCAGGAAACACTCCATTGATTTCAGGGAACGCATCGAAAATCACCATTGATCCCAACTTTATGGTTGAGGCAGCATCACACACTAGGATTAACTTGGATTAAAGGTAGAATGAGGCATGTTCATATTTAAGAGAGGAACAGAATGACATGAACATTGAGAACGAGAATGACATGAACATTTCTTGCCTTGGCTGAATTCTTGACTTTTCACATGTTTTCTGTCGAGGGGCGATTGAAGTACATTCCAATACTGCACTAGAAATTTCTGATTCTTACATGGAAAGGGTTTGCTATATGTCCCTCTTGAATTATCACAAAAACAGGTGGATGAAACCATCAGTCCAAGCCCTGTGGAATACATAATGTTTAAAAAAATCCCGGAAAAGGGACAAACATCACAAACCCTGTGGAAAGAACTGGATTGTTGGGGCCTTTCATACATACCAATTGGTGCAGTATACCTTTTATCCTAGTCGCCACATGGTGCTCAAATGGTGCTCAAATTTTTGGAGCTTCAAATGGATGATTTCAACTAGTGGATCATTTTGGGGTTACACAAAAGGTACCACCCCCAATTTCATCTTCCAACCATCGATTTTCAGATGCTTGTTACCTTTTTTTTCTTGGGGGGGGGTAGTAATATGAGGGTAATCTTTTTTTTCGCCGCTGCCCTCAGGTCTACCACATGAATGGGCCATTTGCCTTCTTGTCACTGACTCCCTTACCCTTTAAACCATGGCAGCCTGTCCAAGCATGGCTGGTGGGTTTGTGATTGCGGAGGTTTATCTAGTATCGCAAATAGTTCCAAAAAAACCTCTGCAATGTGTAGGGGGGAGGTGGTTTGGGGTACGATTTTTGTGTTCATCTTAGGATTATTTATTTCTTGGGGGGTTAGTAAATGTGACATGAATGTTGCCTTGGAAATTTCCAACATCTCTTAGATGGAGCCATTTATTGAACATGGAAAAACATCCATTTCGATGTTGAAACGTAAACGTAGACCGGTATTTGGGTGAACTTCTCTGTGCGATGTCAACATCAATCCGCCATAAATCCTGGGTGGGAAAGTAGCTGGGGGCTATTGTAGCCATTTGCTTGGATGGAAGTCTGAATTATGATGGCTTCCTTCGTATTCAACGATTTCGATAGATGATTTTGCTGAAACAACCATCCGTTCTTTCGGTATCTTGAATGAACGCATTAAACGCATTTCTATAATTTTGGGATGGGATAGATTTAAGTATATACTCCTGCATTCACACAGCACACACACAACCCCAAAGATGTATTGCCAAGATATCTCGGCCTACATTTCCATGAAAGGCCGTTTTCACAAAATCAGTTCTGCCACAACGCACCCCTGTTTCACCATCAAGATTTTACGTTGGTTCACCTGGATCTCCAAGTTTCGGGTTGGTTCCTGCTGGACCAAATTCCATTGCTTGAGGACTGACTATGGTGTGGTAACAGTTCCTTGGCCTCAACGATTTGCATCTTAATTGCCCCGGCACCAGAATCATTGGGAACATTTTTCCAACACATTTGTTGTGACCTGTCCCCCCAACAAAGAAAAAAAAACAAAAAACTTCCCTTGGAAGCTGAAGGAAATTTTGAGTGGGCCAGAAATTTCTGTGAAGCTTGTAGACTCCCCCATTTGGTGATGAAAAAGCACAACAAAAAACAACAACCATAGCATTGTTGATACACCCCCGCGAAGTTGAAGAGTTCACCTCTGAAAACTGCTGGCAAAGGAAGACGAGCCGCCTTTCCTAGTGGGGCCCGGTAACTTTTCAAGGGGCCAACTGGTTACTTTGGATGGGATGGGATGCCTCAACAAAAAATCCGTGCAAAGTCACTGACCCGTGTACTTTTTGAAAACAGGTACACCCCAGAAAACAAACCATGAACCCTTAAAATCATGATTTCCAATAGGGATATCCTTTTCCAGGTGTCTATTTTCAGGTGCCATGTTATTTTTCGGGGGGTGTATCCAAAATAATCCGAAAGAATCCATGTCAAAAAGGTGACAACAATTCTTTTTTGCCCCAAGACAACGGAACTGGGTGAAGAATTGTTAAAGGCAATCCTGTAAAGATGCTTTAATACCCTCCCTGAAAATCAATGGTTGGAAGATGAACAATTTCCATGCGACGCCCGGCCTATTTTGCAGGGCGAAATTGTAAACCTTAACCACCTCGAGGTGGGACTATATGATATGGGATCATTAATGGGAACTTGTTTTGGCAGGGGATCAAACAAGCAACAAGCAGCCAAATGTACGGGAAATTTTGGGTGGATTTCCACTTTTTATTTGTGTATTTGGATTGGTCAAAAATGCTAACCCCTGTATAGCATCTCAAAAGTGTTAATAATCTATTCATGGAACCATGAGCTCGGGAACCTGGAACTTAACCTTCAAGATTTCCACTGGTGAATTGGCAGGGCTCAAGGATTACCTTCAGTTCATTTCCCCCGACAGGTGAGAGTTGCAAAAAATTGACGCCGAAGTATATGAGGTGATCCTTAGTGGTTACAAGCCAGTGTAGCGCCCAAGCATGTCGGCTTCGAGAAATGGTTCTACCACTAATCTAGGCAATTTTATAGCGACCTTTTTTTACGCCGAGGGTAATTCCCCCAAAAGGTAGTGAGTTTAGTGAGGGGAATCCGGACCCCAAAATGGCCTGATCATTCAGGTTAAGGATTCATAACGAATTGCCCAGATCAATAACCAAGGTTGGCATCGCTGAAGGAGTCTTCACTTTTGTGTTCCTTGGCACTTTTTCATCAGATAAGTGGAATCCAAGCATGGAGATTTTGAAGGAATGCGTCGTGCAAATAGGAAGCTTCAAGTTTACTGATAAAGAAATCAGTCTCAAGATGAACTTTTTGAAGCTGAGATTTGATTACCTAAGCTAATCTCCACTTAAACAAGCAGATTGCATTGTGAAGATGCTGACAGCACTAGTTCTTTAAATGGAGTTATATATTTCACCCCTCTTTTCATGGCCGAAAATACACGCGTTTTTAGGGGTTATTTCACCCTCCTTATTTCACTGGGTTTTTGGGGCGCTTCACGAGTTGAATCCGATGAATCTTTGATGGATGTTTTTTTTTGTGATGATTCGCGGCCCTTGGAAAAGTTTATATCCTTTAAAAGAGCCACACAAAGAAACAAAAAGCATTAAAAAAAAGCACACACACTTCTTCTTTCTGGATTGTAGGAGATTCTCAAATCCTTTGCCCTTCTCAAATTTCGGGATTCTGAAAAAAACTCCCACCCTCGATAAAAAAGGACTCCCCGCCCCCAAACAAACTCAGGAATTCAGCTTTGTGGGAGGTTTAAGTTTTCCTCTAACCTAATAGAATGTTTATGGGGTGGATGGATGATGTAAACACCTGAGCAATGAAAAAAGCCTTGGTTGTTCAGGGTATTTAGGGGATTCTACTACCCAGTTGTGTGGGGATTATAATAAACAATTATAAGGATCCCTATTAAACAACCAGGATAATGGAAAGTAAGAGTTTTTTTTCTGTCGCTCACCTATCAATCCAGGTTACTTTTCGGGTTACTGCAGTTTTGGGTAGTGGGGAAATTGTGTGAGCCCCTTTTTTTGGAAGGGGGAAGTTGGAGGTAAGAGTGACTTTTTTTACATCTGAAATGATTGAGATTGGCCCTTTGGTGAACTAGGGACCACAACAAGCTGCGAGCCATGAACCATTTATAGAGCTCTCAGGAGACAGTGAGTCGCAGTCATATCGTAACCTTACATGGGAGGCCGTTTGGAGCACAATTCTCCCAAAATCACTTGCAGAGATCAGTGAGCTGCTTTACTCTGACACCCTTTCAGGACTGTCAAATCTAAGTAGCTCACCATAAGGGGCAGCAGAGTCGCAGTTGCAATGGATTCCAAAACAAATGATGATATTTGTGTTGCCGAAGCTTTCATTGAACTAATTTCAGATGGCTTCGGCAGTTTCTCGTAAATCCTTCTCTGTGGGTTGCGGGTTGCACCCTGTTGATAGAAACCCTGTAAATGAGATTCCGTTTCAGCACGTTGTTGAGGGAGAAAACCCCTTGTAATCAGGATGGACATACTTTCTACATATGCTCCAAAAAATCCAACATCGCAATAGAAGATCCACCATTTTTGGCCCGTATTTCCGATTGAAATGGTGGGGCATTTCCATCGCGACTGGTATGTTTGTCTTACGGTTATCCTTTCAATTTTGTTTTGGGGTGTCTGTTTCGTGATCATACTCATGATGGAAGACATCCTAAACAACCACCTGGGATGTATAAAACCTTGTAAATAATGGGATAAACTGCCAACCTCAACAGGTTGGCTGAACCTGGTCCATTTTCCAGTAAATCATCCGCAAAATTCGCACAATTTGCCCATCAGGCTCGCCTATGCCGTGCTGGCGTGTTCCACCGCAAAATCCGGGCGGTCACGACAGGTGTGACCCTCCCTAACCCAAGAATAAAACTTCGGCCCCTAATATAGTCATCTTCCAAGCATTGATGTCTATTGGGACCAAAATGCTGTTAGCTCTGTTAGCTGTTCGTCTTGGGGAGTGGGAACCTAAGGCATTGTTTGATAGGAAAATGGTGGGACAATGACCATCTATGAAACCCTGTGTGGTGGTAGCCTTAAGGGTTTGGATTTGGAACAAGAATAACTGGATGGATGAGATGGGAATGTGGATTTACCCATGTTTCGGAAGGTCGCCCCTAATTACCCCCGAAAAGAGATCACTTGGGCTGTAGGTACATTATATATATATACTATATACACATTATATATTCATACAATGCAAAGATTGAATCATTCAAGAACAATCACAAAGATCTAGATTTTGATGACTGAAATTCGGTTGAAATTCCTTTCACAATTTGTCAGCGGCAATTCCCCCACTTTTTGGACCATCAACTACCAGCACCTTCCAACGTCTTTCAATGAAAAACCCTAAGGAATGGTGAAAACTGACATTTTGTAACGAAACCATTTGGTAGCCAAACTGGAAGATCCAGCGATCCAGAATTACGAAAAACGGCCTGAAAAATCTGGAAGCCCCAAACTTGAGGGTGTTTTTATTTCTAGATTCTCTTTGTTGCTCGGACTTCAAGGGTTTTTACCAACCCCCTTAAACCAGGGTTTGGTGTGTTGATATGGATCGTTTCCTTCATCCCTTCATCCTACAGTTGATGGAAGAAAATATAAAACCCTGTAAATGATGGGATAAACTACCTATCAACTGGTGCAGGATTTCAACCATCAACAGTACCACCTTTTTTTGTAGGGATCATTTTGTTTCGAAATTGGGCGAACATTTTCGCCAGGCAAGCCATTGCATAGGATAATGAAATCCCCGTCAACAAGGATTCCCGATATCAAAATTGCCATGTCAGGTAAATGCCTATTAAAGAGAGGATTAAATGAGTTTTATACATCACCTTTTTTTTGTGTTTACAAAAAAAATGCTTCAATTTCAGGGGGGCATTCAAACATCTCTCGCAGATTGTTGGTGGGTAAATTGTTGCACCAAAAAAACCATGGGCAGAACATCTTCTTCGGCTTGGTAGAGGGTTTTTGCATCATGACTGGTGGCTGCGCTGTTGGTTCTGTGTCTGGTGGTATGATGAATCCTGCCGTGGCAGTGACGTGGCTGAAGTTGTCCCGGGAATGGGTGGCGCTTGTTTTTTTTCTTTTGGACCGGATTACCTTGACAAAAGTTACCATGAGTGCTGGGAAATGAAAACGTATGGGTTTTTCAGAACAAGCTTGGTATCCTTTTAAGTGGTTAACATTGGATGATTAGGCATTGCAACAGGGAAATGCATTGCGCATCTATGAACGGAAAAGAATGCCATCTATATATACTGTATATTCTGTGTCTATACTTTAAACTTCCCTTGTACATGGCTAGCTTGTGACCCACACATGTATATACGCGTACATATTTTTTCCATCTAAAAAACTTCTGGCCATTCAAGTGTAGGCTACCAGTGATTACTCGTAGTTACTCCTAGCACTATACCATCTCAACAAATGGTTTTGTAATTGGTGGTTAGGGTTGGTGGTCTGGATTCCTGGGATCCCCTCAGTACCCCTAGAATCCCAAACCACCAACCCAAACAAACCAATTTACCATTTGAATAATCCAGGGTTACCATGCATCTTCGGCTTCCAAAACATCCTGAGGGAATCATGATGCAACTGTGATACAAAAAAGCACAATTCAATTTCTCACATGTGGTTCATTTAGCAGCCCCATCAGCCCATAGTTTTCAGGAGATTCAGAATTTTGGTGATTTTGCTGAATTTTGCTAGTATACTCTTAATCTTGAAATGGGTGCCCAATCATCAGATTTGTAGAAGTTTGGTTGGGAAGAATTTATGCGGAGCCCGCGTGCCCTTCCTGCGAGTAGGGTTTTGAGAAATGCTGATAACCTTATGCTTTACTTGTCCATTCAGTCCAATACTCGGTGGTGGTTTCACAGATTTTTAATTTTCACCCCTACCTGGGGAAATGATTCAATTTGACTAATATTTTTCAGATGGGTTGAAACCACCAACCAGAATATCAATTTCACAGGTGCAATATCATGAGTTGTTTTTTTCAAAGCGTCATCTTTCAACAACTTGAGATTTTCCAGCCAAATTTTCAACACTCATCGATTCGTCGATTCAACGTCAATGTCTTTCTCAGTATCCGCAAAGATCTTGGAGACGAAACAATTTTTGGAAGACTGGGCGGTGGTTTCAAATATTTTTTTATCTTCACCCCGAAACTTGGGGAAGATTTTCACCCAATGTGACGTCCGCATGATATGTTTCAGATGGGTTTGTTTGAAGTTCAACGACCAACCAGAAAAGACGTCCAACTGCCCGGACCATGCTTTAGGGTTTTGCTTGGGATCCCCCAACTCAAAGATGGATATAAGTCTCCTGTTGACCACTGGAGCCGGGAGGAGGGGTAGCGGCATCCCAAGTCTTCAACTCTCATTTTGGTTTTAAAAAACAAAGAGTTATTGGAAAAAGATGTTGGGGACGAATATCCACTTGAAATCGTCAGGAATAGATACCTTAAACTCTAAACACTGTTTTTATTGGAACATTTTGTCGTTTTGAATTTCAAACCTTGTTTGACCTTTTTCAAAATTTCCCAACAATAAACTTCCTCCCTGGTATGGGGACTTGATCCCCAACTAAGAGATTTTTATTTTTCAACGAAGGTCCAAGGTCCAGGTTCGGGAAATGACACTATACTGGGTGGTGGCAACTCAAAGATTTTTTGATTTTCATCCCGAAACTTGGAGAAATAATTCAATTTGACTAATATTTTGCAGATGGGTTGGTTCAACCACCAACTAGTATATAAATCGACCATAGTGATTCAATGATGAATGAATGAAGTATGCAGGTTTTTTTTCCACGTTTTGCCTTTGCAAAAGTTGGGGATTTGTCCTTCCAAAAAAACTCCACATGTTTCATTCCCGCCTTGGCTTACAGGCGGGTGTGTGGCTGTTAAATCTGGCGGAATTGAGCTCCTTCAAGGATCCAATGGGAAGACAGGGGGGAACTCTTGAAGTTGCACATTCCCAGGAAGTCCAAGTCGACCAAACTTTGCGCATTGGTAGTCGGGAATCCTTGATCCATGGATCATCCTAAAACCCAGCCTCTTTGTTTGGTTGACTGGACTTCCAGGCTATTTTTCACTGTGACCGCCTTTGTTTTCTAGGTGAGGGTTGGGGATCTTTGACCTTTCCCTCAATGGTGCATTGTTTGAGTTTGGGTTGGCAATATAATGACCCTTGTTGAAGTTGGAAATCCATATTGTGATCCTCTTTTTTCTCTTGGGGGGAGTTTGACTGAACTGTTTCTAAGTTTTTGGGGTCATTTGTGTTTTGTTGTAGACATATGTATCAATATATATATATATATATACATCTAAATGTAGACGTAAAGATATTGGGTGTGGCCCCCTGCCAGGAATAGCAAACCACTAGGATTATTCCATCTTTTAGTAGGAGATCCCAATATTCAAGCTTCCTTTAGTACCCTAATTTCGACCTGTAGCCATATGTACCGAAGGCCTCCCGTTGGTCGTGTGTAGGAGATTGGCATCTCACTGGTGACGTGTATGAAGTTCAGCACCTTTCAATGCACAGGAGGTGTGAAGGGGGGAGGTGTTGGCATTTGGCACGGCCTGGTTGTTTAGAACAATGTGCCCTAGGACGATGTCATTGAACTTGCGTCTAACCAAAAAAAAACGCGTGGGTTGGTTTTTAAAGGGAAGGGAGTTCTTGTAAACATTCGTCTTCGAGAGTGTATAGATTTAAGTATTAACAGCAGCCTTTCTGCATGAACCCATGGCTAGGAACTTTTCGATGTTGCTTTAGGCTTTGCTTTGGCTCCACTGTTTTGGTTGTATCCTACCAACATGATTCTTGATTTTCACTCACCGTTGGTGGGATCAGTGGGATTTTAGTATAGAATGAGTGATAATTATCATTCCACTCACAACCCTTCTGGAAGGTGAAAGACCCACAGTTTCAACCTTGGAGTGGGAGGATGTTTCCTTCATTCGTCACATTTCGTCATCGGGTTACACTCGAGCAGACTTGAACCCCAGAAGGCGGTTGTGAATAGTAAGGGAATCCTTTCCAAAACGTTTTTGACTGTAGTTGGTGAATCATGTTAAAACTGCGCAGAAGCAGATGGGTATGAATTTCCGAAAGGCACACACTCCCATTGATGCATGAAGGACTTGTTGCTGTATTTTTTTAAATGTGATTGAAACCAAGATGACGATGAGGAGCAAGGGCAACTAAGATGTTCATCTCATCTCACCTGCGAGGTGGTTAAAAGATTGAGGTCGTAAGCTCTATATCTATCACTATATCTCACACACCAAGTGGTTAGGAATTGAGGTTCGAAAATGTCACACTCCTGCTGGCCGTTAAATGGACCCTAAATGAAGATGTCGTATTTACTTTTTGAAAATGGGGATAGTTCATTGCTATGTTAGTCAACCACAGGGTATAAGTTGGATCTACCCAGCAACAGTCACCTTTTGAACTTTTGAACTTGTCGCCGGTGAGACCGGCGGTGCTTTCCACCAGCCGCAACGTGAAGAAAACACCACTACGTAAACAGGCAAAACAACGACATGCAAACCCAGCAACAGTCACCACCAGGATTATTACATTTTTAGGATCGGAAATCCCAACCTAAACCTTCATTTGCCACTGGCATCCTGGGTGGGGAAGGTATAATCCATTTCTTTTCCACTTTTACCAATCATGCTTCTCTCCTCCCCGTTATAAAACAAAAATCGGGGCCCTGTCAGCTCTGATCGCCGCGGTGATCTTTCGCATCACTCACCCCAGCGAGTATTGCAAGGCACAGTGGGAAGTGAGTATTTCAACGGATTTCGCCCTGCTGGTAGCGGAGTCATCGTTATTTAACTACTCTTGGTTATGGGGGTTCTTATATGGGGATTGTTGGAATGACTTTTTGGGTTTATACAAATTGTCCTTAAAAAAAAATCTTTCAGTGTCAGAAAGATTGGTTTGGAATGTCTCAGTCTCCAAAGTCTTTTTGGTGTTTTGCTATTAACGAATTCTAAAAGCGGCTTAAAATGCGGGATAAAGAATTATTTTTTTGAGGTTTGAAACATGGATCTCATTGATTCGAAGTAGTTTTTCACAACTCTCTTCTATGATGGGTAGGATATGACAATGCGTCAGATTTTTCGGGAATTTTGCAGATTGGTGAAATTCTATACTATAATCATGAAATGGAATTGTGTCCCCAATCCCTGCCCCCCATGAAAATCCTCATTCCTGGCTTATTCAGGACTCCAGAAAATAAACCCCAAAATAAAGATTTCGTGAGATGTTTGATGTAAACTCCTGAAACACGGAGGGCTAGAACCTGAAACTCATCCATTTGAAAAGTAAACACATCATCGTCGTCGTCGTCGTCGTCGTCGTCGTCGTCGTCATCATCATCATCATCATCATCCCCACCATCATCTATTTTATCATCATTTAATTTTTCAAATGAATATTCCCCGTTTTCATCATGTATCTTTTCTATATATAGCTGGCATCATCTACCTTCCTGGGGGACAACCATCTCATCCTCGTAGTGCTCACCATGAAACAAGGTGCCTTTGCTGGTGCGATGAGGGATCCGACTGAGGCCTAAAGACGATACAAGACGCAAAGAGAAGCGAAGACAAAAAAAAATCCAACTGCCCGTCCTACGGGTCCACGCGCTACGGGTTGGAAAGGGATGATGAACAGCTGGGAGTTTTGCAACTTGTGGTTTGTGGAAGTTCTTTTGTTTTTTTCAAAACAACTAGAAGATGGGCCCCGAGCCTAGTTATAAAGTTGTAGGGCCCCTGTTTATGAAGTTAAAACTACCCTACTCATAACTGGTAGGGGCCCACTTTGGAAGTTCTGTCTATAAGATTTCCAAACAATCTAGAAGGACCTCACCTTACAGGTGGCCTCGCAGACGCAAAAAGTCGTGATTTGGGGAGTTGGAGTTGGTAATATGTTGGAAATGAGGCCTAGTCTCTAGTCACCCTCCCTAAAACCAACATGGCCCGCCCCTAAAAATAGACCTTTTGACAAAGGGAAATAGTCTCCCAACCACCATTTTTCAGGGGTAAACTCGCTGTTGGTTTTTGGGAGTGTAGATCCTGTGATCTGCTGAGATCTTGTGACTTCTAAAAAACTTTTCTTTACGTGCTCTGTACTATGATTTTTCGGGAATATTTGGGGGTAATCCTTTAGGGCCTCCAAGAAGACACCTGAAATAATTGGTTCATATGGATTCATATGGGAGGTATAGATGGCTGGTGAAAATCCTTCCAGTTTGATAAGAATTGGCTTGGTTTCTCCTAGTATCATTGACAGCTGGGTTCACACTGGGAGTTGCATTTTGGCATTTTTATTATTGACAATAGGGGTTTACAAATTTCCATGTTAACATTGATTTACCCCCTCGGATTTCAACTTATGTCTACACTCCGGTAAACTAAACTGTGAATGGAAAATCACATATTTCCTGGTAAATGCCAGTTTTTCATGGGCCATTTTCGTTTACCGGAGTGTTTTCCTTTGACAACATCCCAAGCGGTGGGAAGCACCGAGGCAGACACCGAGAGTGCCCTCCACTTTGCTGCCAACGCTCGCAAGGTGCGACGTGCGAAAGTTTTGGGTCACCAAAGGAGGGAGGTGTGACTTCTTCCGAGGTCATTCCTGTATGGGTGTTTCCTTAAATGGTGGTACCCCCATTTCACACCCCAAAATGGATCATTTTTAGTAGGAAAACCCATGGTTGTTGCATGTTTTTGTATGTTTATTTTTTTAAACCAAAACATGCATTTCCAAAAAGCACACATACACAAAAAGATATTTAGTATAGATTTATAACAGCCACAAATGACTAAAAACCTCAAGCTGAGCTCTCCTGTACCACCTGGGATATTCAAAACCTGGCATCAACGTCCATGAATATGAGACTTGAGCGACCCATCAACTAGTGGATTTAAGTGGTTCAAGAGTAGGAAACTTCCCCTCCAAAAATCATCAGGATAGAATGGCTTCTCAAATCTCCAACCACTTGTTACCCGGGAAATACATCAATCTTCTGAATACTTGGATGTCCCAGGAAAAGGTTAGTAAGTGGGTTATTAACCCCAAGATACCCCATTTATAAATAGGCTATAACCAATTCACGAACCATGTGCTAACTTCCTGGGACCTCCAAGTAGTCTTATCTCCCAAGCCCCCGCGAGTTTTTTTGATTCGAAGAATGAGATGATGGACCAATGCCCCCAATGGATGTCGTACTTGAGATCCTTGGAACTCGCTATGACTCAAGGACATTTGTTTGAAGAGCCTTTAGGAAACGGGCTTTTGGTTTGTGTGTGCAGTTCTTTTCTTTTTTTAGATTGAATCAAATTTGCTATCATAGCCATATAATAAAATCTTTTAAACACTTGTATTTTCTTCATAGTTATATAGTACAAAACATATAATTTTTGCTATCATAGCCCATTGTGTACTTCCCTGCGTTTTCCGGAATCTCGACCCCCATTTCACGGGCAAACATTCAGGAACAGATGCATAGTACATCCTCCATTCAATTCTTAGTTACCCCCTAAAATATTAACCATAGATACAAAAACAGGTGACGTGGAAAAGTTAATTTACTGAACATACAGTTCATGGAAGAAATCCTCCACCAGTTGACTGGTAGTTTATCCTAAAGGTTCACAAGGTTTTATATATCCCAGGTGCTTGTTTGGGATTTCTTCCAACAACCGTATTGCATTATCCACGTTGAATTTACGGTGGCATGGTTGTGAAAGCCTTCGTGGGAATCGTATCGCGACGGTCGCGGATTCGAAACCCCCAGGTCTTCACCCATCCCATGAAGAACGAGGCACGAAACGGAAGCACAAATTGGAAAGGTGGAATTTCCGGAAATGGAAGGGTTGTGTGTCTCAAAAAAGAAAGGCAGGGCCTCCCCAAAAACAAGTCAGTGATTAACTGTAGTTTTTTTTCTACATTTTACAAAAGCAAGCAAGTATTTCTAGTGGAATTTCTTTGTGAGTGGTGGCTTTTTTTCGGGGCTTGTGAGACATTCCCCCCCCAAAAAAAACGTCACCTCCAAATATGACACTCCCAGGGTTGACAGACCCCCATGCTGGGGCCCTGAACGGGATTTGGGGTGAGAGCCTTGGATCCGACAGGATTGAAATTTTGCGGCCCGAAATTTTAGAGAATTGTTTTAATCATGGCTAGACGGCTACTGTAGAATTCCCTATGTTTGGAGAGTGGAGTTTTTCCACCTCTTTTGGTGTAAAGTCTCTTTCCGAAAATCTTGGAAGATTGGGTAAAAACCATGAAAACCATGACTAATTATAGACAATTTACGGAGGTTTTATCCAGGCAACCCTCTTCTTGGCATGGTTTAAATTAAACGACGGAACGACAAATCTGAGATATGTTACAATGTTGCTTGTTCGATTCACCTCCAGGTTGATCGGGGAGCCATAAAAATGGTGGGGTTTTAAGCGATTTCTTTTGAAAGGCTTTGGGGGGTCCCACAATTGCCTGGCCTGAAGATGATGATTTTGGTGAGAAAACCATGGGAAAATCCGTGTGTTTACAACCCGCGAAGGTGCAAGGGGGGTGTAGTCATTTTGGTTCCAGTGCGTGGGATGTCCCAAGAATTTAGGAGACACGGTGATTGAATCACCTGTTTGTTTCACACCTAACAGACCCACCATTTATTTCAATGGGGTGATCAGATCACCCTTCATCTCAAATTCCTAGTATCCCGATACTAGGGTCCAAGCATGTCGTGGGTTTGTATGATGGGTGCGTAAGCAGTGAGCATCTATATATAACTGCCTTAGGGATGATTTGGTGGCTCAAAGTTGTAAAGCGTAAAGATTTGATGCTTGGATTTTACAGAACGCGGAGCTTGTTTCCAAATACCTGACTTCCCCCCTAAAAAGTAACCATCGACATGGTTCACCTTCCTAGGACACCAATGAATCTCTTGTTTTTTTTGGGGGGGTTCTCACCCTTTAACTTCTTTTAAACATCACACACACACACAAATGTAGTACCAACATCCTCCATCGAACTGGACCACCGCCTGAATGGTGTCTTCTTTTAGGAGCCTAAGAACGAGACAGCCTATGCCCTTCGTCGGGAATTGGATCAGCAGGGATGCCCGGTGGGATGCCAGGTGTGTTTTCTTGTTTTTTTTTGGGGGGGGATTTTTAGACTTGGTGGATAGTATGGGGATGGTCCTCTCTCTGGGGTGTCCGCCGTTCTCGATAGTGTGGGAAGTGAAACCGACACCCCTGATTTGTGCTCAGTTTGGGGGATTTTATCTATACACTTATAGATTTATGAATATAAATATATACGTACATACAAGTAGTCTTTGTATTGTAATCTCTGTGTTTCAGACAATGCATCTTGAGTGCCTTGAGTAAGCGTGAACCTTTGAGAGAATGACATTTAGAGTGGCAAAGACATGAATTCAGTCAGGGATCATTGAATGGTACCCATTTTTGGGGGAGTCATTGTAGTAAGCTGCCAAAAAAATCACATTTTTTTTTTCCCAAAAAAATCGTGCAAACTGTTAGCTGCAAAAAAACACAAAAAATCCTGTTTGGGTTGGTGTCATACCCCCTATTTTTTTCTGTCTCAAAAAAGTCTCCAGATTTCAAAAACCGACTCGACTTACAGAGCTCTTTCCTAGGAACGTTCCTCCAACCACCAATTGGGAGTGTTGCAGTGGGTGGGGGATTTCTCAACTTATGATAAATCTATACAAAAGAAAGTACGTCATATTGTAAAAATGATGTATGATGAATATTTCTATTTCATTCTAGTGCCTGTTCCAACTGTGTTTGAATTTCAGCTTCAACAAATCCGTTCGTCTATGTATATATATATATATATACATAGATAATGTGCTCCTGTCTTCATATTGTTTTTTTGGATCCTGGGGTAGGGTCCGGGCCTGGTTGAGCCTATCTCCATCTCAGATTGGCACGGGAGCTGGCGACGTCGGAGAACACCGAAGTGAGGCGTTCCCTGGGAAGCTTTTAGGGAAGAGGTTTTTTTTCCTCGGATGTAAACTTGAGGTTTGTGAGTTGTGTAGAAAAATGGGAGACCCGGGAGAGTTCACAAAAATTCAGTTGCAAGTCAAAAATGGTTGAAAATCCAACAAAAACAACGTGGGCAGGTTATAGCAGATGTGTCTTAAAATGAAGGACCCCCCAAAAAAAACTGTTTGGAAAAATGTGCCTTGTTCAGCAGGAAACCAATGGATTAGATCCATCATTGGGGGACCATACCCTTCCTTCTGTAGCTTTCAAGCTTTTATTTGCATCACTCCGACTCGCATTTCACATCATTTTCCTTTGAAAGAAGCACAGCTGACGCTAGGTGACATCAGCCCCCGAAAGTGTGTTGATCCTAAGGATATTTCAGGATGTACATCCGGATGTTGAAATATCATGAATCAAAGTTTGTGTTCTGAAAAAGGGTGGTAGGAGTAGGTAGCATGGCTTTCTAAATATATGGACCATGTGTATATGCACATATCCGTGTATCTGGTACATACAGTAATAGGCGGTAGATGCTGCCAATTCTGTGATCATATTTAGAGTACCCACCACCTTGTATCAGAACCAGACACCTTCATTGATGGTCTAACTCGTCTAGATCTACAAACACCTAAACGGTCCTTCATGTCCAAGATCTTCCACATCACAGCTTCATCTTCTGGCATTTCCACATCAGAAGGGCAACTGGGCAACTCATTGTGGTCGAGATCCCCAAACACAAAAAAACAACAGCTGGGTTTTCATGTCCAAGGTGAATTTATGTAGTTGGGATTGGGTGGTTTGAAAAAACTAATTACTGCCATGAGACCATAATATAGATAGAATATAGAATGTATACATATATATATATATATATCATAAATATGTATATAGATAGTATATATTACAATCAAATATAAACAATGTCATGCATTTATATTATATATGGTTTAAGCCATGAAATTCAGAATCTTCCTTCAAAGCCAGGATTTTTCCAAAATCATGTCAGGCGCGAGCTCTCGGATCGACTCACCACAGCACAACTGTTGTCTGAACAACATGGCAGCATGGGATCTCAGTAAGGTCAGCAACCTTCCCACCAGTTGGGGGTAGGAAGGATGGTTTTGGGACTTTTTTTTTGCTGAGATCATAGACGAATCTAAGAATGGTATTGTTTCAGCAATTTTTGGGGAAGGATTGTATAAAACCTCTCAAATGTCAAATTTCATTCCTGAACTCGAGAAAGCAACAAACATCTCTAGTTGGGTCAACAAACAAAGATGTTTCACCCACATGATACACTCGGCTAGACTAGTATAGAGCTGGAAACAGTGACATTACTTTTCATAGAACCTCTCCCCCTTGTACTTTGCGGGGAAATATGAAATGACCCCTTAAGGCCAAAAAACAGCTAGGAATATGAGGAGCTCGATCCTAAATTGGAAAGATGACTTTTTGTAACCCCAACAGCCACAAAGTATCCCTATCAGTTGTACAGTACTTACCTTAGGAAGCCTTTTGCCAACTGAATCACCTTTGACACGGTTTCGGTTTCAGTGTGGTCAACTACGCTGGCAGTATCTGGCAGTTGCATCATAGTACATGTGAATTTTAGTTTCCCCCCAACAAACTAACATATCGCCTGAACATTGACAGTTGGAAGATGATTTTTGCGTTTAAACATGGTCCCTTTTCAGGAGACATGTTAATTTTCGCGGGGGTAAGTTCAAAAATGACTTACATAGATCAAATTAAGCCCCATTTTTTGTTCCACCAGCAGGTTGCTTGGCATGAAAACTGCTTGGACCCATCCGTCCAAATTATCCCTAAAGAAGGTAGCCTGGCCTTGGCATAAACAAATCATATTCGAAGATTCATGGAGTATATTTTGAGGATTTCATTGATATCTCATCTTTTCCAGTGCTTTCTGGATTTCTTTGATCAACAGTACAAAAATACCCTTAAGAATGGGATCTCACCTAGCCAGTGTTAATTTTGGTAGCTTCACTGGCTATAAAGTTCAGTGCTTTAATTTTCAGCTTTAGTTTTTCAACCCTGTGGATTTTTATCATCAGATTGTCTTGTTCGCAATGAAGACTCCAAAATGACATCTTGAGGGTACAATAAACGGCCCCAAAAAGAACTTGGTGAAGGGGGACGCATGACATCTTGCAACTCATTCGTGCAGTCCACCAAAAAGAACAGAGGTTGTTTGATTCCCGTTCATCAGGTGCTACAACCCCCTACGGTAATAACGATGAAGTTTTCCATCATGGGAGATCCAATAAAAAACATCCCAGAACAACCAACAAGGGTTTTATTGAAGATGGGAAGTCAACAACATCTTAGCTTCTTGGCATAGCATTTACTCAAATCCACTGAACGGCAACGCAACACATCGCAACTGGACCACACCAACGTGTTGATTTATGCAGGGAAAGAATTATCTCCCATGAGCAAACAACTCTATCTCGAGCTTGGGCATTTGTTGTTCACACATAATTTCTAGGTGGTGGTTTCACATATTTTTGTATTTTTATCCCTACCTGGGGAGATGAACCGTGTGGTGACTAATATTGGGTTGAAACCCCCAACTAGATTTGTTCTGGAAGTTTAAAGATCTAAGGGGACAATGATAACCCAAAATAACAGATACATCTTCATTCATGTGGGGAGAATTTTTAGGTATGTAGATGATCATCTTTAGACATGGATACAATGTTTAAATTGAAAAGGAAGGTCACATCTTGGATGAATGATGCTGTGATGTCACGGAACCAAACCAATTGCTGTACTTCAGAACTGGGAAATCCTTCCCAAAGTGACATCACATTGTATGAAATTCCTTCATGCAAACCATGCAAAACTATCAAAACATATCATCACCTTCACCCAGTTTGATTTTTAAATTTGATGATTTCCAACTGATTTCTGTGTTTTAAACACACAATTCACAATTCCATGTGTTTTTTTAAAGATCCCCTACTTTTTCTGCAGTTTTTTTTTTTTTCGGCTTTCCTTTAAAGATCACCCCAACAACCCCAACACATCTCACGGAGACCCCTCCGAGGCTGGGAAGAGTTGGAAGCAAAGTCCAAGGAGTTGGAAGTGGAACGTCGACATTTACTGAACAGCTTCTTGGACCGATGCGGTACCGGCTGTATGTGGAAAAAACCTCGCATTTTTTAGCTGGCTGGAAATTCCACCATAGCAATGTAGGATTCGTTACACTCCTAGCAATGGAAAAGGTGAAGTTCCATTGCTACGTTTTTTTTTTTTCCAGTTGTCGATTGCTTACATCCCCGGAAGATTGAACGCACGCCTGGTTCACCTGAGAGTTTTCGGGCCCCAAATTGAAAAGGAAACTTCCATCTGAAGCAAACCATCGTTTTCCAGGTTGTATGTGAATCTTCGGGGGTTGTACGGGTTCAAATGATGGGTTGGAGTTTTGTTTGTCGGGAAAATTGCAGGTGGTTCATGGAACTCACAGGGTTGACGGGTTGACGGGTTGTTGATGGTGGTGAAGGAGCTGTTGTTTGTTTTTGTTGGGGCTCACAGGCGGGTTCAGCTATAAACCCAGCGTGATTTGAAGACAAACTTTGAAAACGAGAAGGGACATCTAGTGATACTGGTGATTCAGGTGGTGATCGCCGGATTTCTGAACCATCACCAGTACTGTTGATGGAAGAAATCCCAAACAACGGATGTATAAGACCTTTCAAAGAATGGGATAAACTACCAGCCCCAACTGGTGATCGCCGGATTTCTGAACCATCAACAGTATGAGTATGAGCTTATGATCATACTTGGCTTCGTCACATCCTCTCAAGATGGGCCCCTTCTATAAATGGCTGAAAATCAATGGGTTTCACTGTTTCTTTTTCACCCCTACTATTGATGGTTCGATCGACATCCGGTAAACTCACCAGTTGATATGGGAAATATCCTCATTATTTACAGGGTTTCACCACCATGTCTGGTGGTTGGCCTCTGGATTTCTAAACCATCAACAGTATCACTTATGTATACCTGGTATGAGCCCACTCTGCTGCAACTTGGAACAATGGCCATCCCTCCAACCTCAGAGTTCCACATATTTCGGGCTTCAGATGCTTTAATGAAAGTTGAAGATGAATCATTTGAATGACCCTTCCTCCCATAAGCATGGAAGTGGAACATGTGTTTTTTTTGAAAGGTAACGATCCTATTGGAGATACACCCATTTTTCACTGAAATGTTTATGGGAGGAAGGGTACTCTCCCGAAAATGAACGAACGTCGCGTAAAAATGGACAATTTCAAAAGGAAAGGCAATGCTCTTCCAACCATTTTTGAGGGGTAAACTGCAGTTGAAGCATTCAGAAACCCCAGTCTTCCAACCCTACCGGCTTTGGCAAAAATCTTGAATTAGTCAAGATCTTGAGATGCAAAACATACCCAAAGTTTTTTCTTTTTCCGGAAGAAATGCTTTGTTGCGAAAAAAACATCTACTCCTGATTTCAGAATTTCAGATATTTTTCCCAGAAATTTTCCACGTTAAGTTTCGAAGAGGAATCGAGTACCCTTCCTCCCATAATCATTGGAACTAAAAAAATGGGCCCTCCACTAGTCCAATAGTAGTTACCTTTCAAATATCCCGCCATATTCGACTTCCAAGATTATGGGGGAAAGAGTAGTACCCTTCCAAAGTTTACTATCAATTCGCCGCTGAAATGTCACCTTCCCAATAGGAAAGGCTTTCGTCTTCCTTTGCCACCATTTTTCAGGGGCGAGTTGTACACCTTCGGGGGTGTATCCCCAATTTTTTTCAAACCACCCCGGATGTGATCGATTTTCCAGAAATTCCGTTAAGGCTTGGGCCTCGTGGGGTCAGGAGTTTGGCTGTTTTGGGTGGGTTGGTGGTTTTGACTTTGGGACCAACTGCCAACCTGTTTGAAGTGGTCTGGGATGTTTAGGGAATTTGGTTGTATCCTCCCTAAAACTAACTGGGCCGGGCCGCAAGAAGGAAAAGGCAATCATCTCCCTTAGAATCCATTTTTCAGGGGTTTTTACTCGCTGTTAGTTTTAGGGAGCGTATCCCAAAATGGATCAAATCTTCAGATGGGCCAATCGCAAATCGTGATTGCTCGCAGTCCTGCGAAATGGAGGATTATTTTCCTTACGAAAAATGGTCCTCTTGCCAATGATTGAGCAAATGTTTCCAAACGGGGTTTCGGAAATCCAAGGGTTGAAGGATTTTTTGGCAAACGATTAGGGGAAGGATTTTTAGGGATGAAATTTTACTTGAGGATCTGTTGGTTGGATTGATGAGGGATCTCTTGGTTGGCCCCATGTTTTTTCGATGTGCCAATGAGTCTTCATGCCTGGATCCGAATCTATCAAAAAATATTTCTTAAAGTAGCTTATGTTTGAATTGGTTTCGTTGGTTTGTTATGTGTTTTATGAAGAGAACAAAACGTGTCCAAATGTGACTTTTCATTTTTTTTGCCTGAAACTGTTCTTTTCTCAACTTCTCGCAGTGGAAAAATTTTTGACTTTCCCAATTTGTAAGCCACCACCTTGAGGCAGCTCGTCTCAGGATCGAATGTCGTCATACCGCAACAGCTTACTTGGCACCAACCCGGTTTGTCAGGACTCACACGCAATGCGAGCACCACATCTACCAAGACAGCGCGAGGCGGAAAATCCAGCGAGTGGAGATCATGAAGATGTTCTGTTGAGAGATGTTACTTGCTTAGGATCGGTGCTTTCACGGATCATGAATGAATTGGATCCATTTTTTTTTTGGGCGGGGATCAAACAAGCAGCAAATGTATGGTATTTATAGCGCTCCAGTGAAAAAAGTGAAACCTGGTTGTGGCTGGCTCCCCCCAGGTTTCCACCATGATATGTCATATGCGTACAATTGTATAATTAATACAATACTAAGTATATATACTAACTACAATCAGGGTACGTATTCATGGTCAGAATGGAATTGAATGTGTTCCTTTTCTGTGGCCCACTGAAAAAAATCAAGGTTATACATCTATACATGGGTATGTCTCAAAATAAATCGTGCCGGCATTAAATCCCAGTGGTTTCCTACCAAACATTCAGCCAGTCTTGAGGGGTTTGTGTTTGGGGGTGTCGCTTAATTTCTGAGTTTTTTGGCCAGCATTCCTGGCATTCTTGGCATTCTAGCACCCTCCTCCTAAACAAGAAAACATGGTAAGTCTGTTGTGAATCTGTTGTGAATCTGTGTGTTTCTTGGACCCAGAAAACCTCAAAAAACCCACGAAACTTGCATGGTTCGTATTTTGGCCTTCGAGCTCTCCATATCTCTCTGCATGTCCATGGTACGTAGGTAAATGGAAGTACCCACCGCTTTATGGGTAGGTTGTAAGTTTTCGTAAATAGGTTATGAACCTAAAACCAACTTACTAACTAGATACTAACTTCCATGGACACCCTAGTGGGTTTTTCCTTCCTGTCAGCACCTGTCTTGGCCATTCGCCAGGCACTCAAACATCACGCAAGTTTCCCTCGGGAGGCAACACGGTGTGTTAAAGGGGGTAGGATGAAGATAGCTGATGAGGCATAGTGGCCACCCTGTAGGTAAAAGTTGATATGTAGAATCTTAAGCAATGGTTAGGTGCTGATTTGTGGGAGGAAACGTTTAAGATAGGAGACCATCAACCCTTAACCAACCAACCAACTGAAAATCCACCGACTTGGCAAACCCGAATCAATCTCATCTTGGGATTTTTGTCGATATGATTTGACTCGAGTTAGCAACCTTGATAACCTTGTTACACATGGAACCCCAAAATCAAGGTTTGGTTCAGATAATTTTCCCTTTCAATTGGGGTGATTTTTAGGTTCCATGTCAATTTGCAGGTTTTTTTTTGGCCCTTTAGAAAAAAGAAGATTAAGCAACGACCTCTTAGTTCACTCCCGTATGTCAAACCCCATGGTTGAACTACCAAGGGAGCTTGCACCTGAAATTAAGAAACATATTTGATCAGATCTGATTCGTGACAGACCTGGAAGATGTCTCCCTTGGGAGGAGCCCTCCCCGAAACTAACAGCAAACGCCCGTGAAAATAGGCCATTCCAAAAGGAAACTACTATTCCAACCATCCATTTTCATGAACTTGATGAAGTACTTAGCCTCCCATTTTCCTCTTTGGTAATAGTTTTTAACTTTAGACATCCTTGTATTACACTCCCCAAAACTAACAGTTCGCACCTGCCAGGAGGGTGAAACACAAAAGGAAACTCATCGACTCCAACCCCCTGTGATTCAAGGTGCTATGTTAGTTTTGAGGAGGGTAGACTTCTATTCAACTTTTTCTGGGTGTTGAAACTTCACATATTTTTGGAATTTTCACCCCGAAACTTGGGGAAGATGACCCCAATTTTGACTTTTGCATATTTTTCAAAGGGGGTGGTGAAAAACCACCCAACTAGTTTTTTTTTGAATGGCTTAAACTCGAGTCATCTTTTTTTTGCGCCACGAAGAACCACCGGTTTTGCGCGCCAGGACTTCCCACGAATTCCGGTAGCTCGGGATCTCAACAGTTTCCATGGCACGACGTCAGAGGTATCCGAAAAATTCGCCCCAAAAACTTGTTGCAGCTGTTGGTTTCTTATTTTCCAAATTGGCTTGAAAATTCGAAAAAAGATCTTCGAAATCTGGTGAATTTAATTGAACAAGTCAAATATACCATAGAATGACACAGGATTGGTGAATCATAAGCCTGCAAAAATGACATATATGACATTTATGATAGCTTTTGGAAAGTCCTAAGAGGTCCATCTTATTTGGAGCTATACTGATGTAACGGCCCGAGGCCTGCGTGCAGACGAGGAGTTGGTTAGTTGGTGAAAAGGGGAAGGTGATGGTTTTCAGGCCTCTCAACGTTGGAAAGTGCTTGGAAAATCATGAAGCCTTTCTGCTTTATATACTACCACCTGGAAAGTAGATGGCGCAACTCCCATATATTGGTTTATCATGGCCCCTTACTAATCCACCTTTTGGGGGTTGCGCCATCTACTTTCACACTACGGTGTAAGTTGAACAAAAGGAAGTGAAATTCCGAGTCCGGGCAATTCTGCTGGTGACCTGTTTGGGATGGTGAGTTCACGTGACCCGAAATCAAAGGTTGTTGGTGACCTCCAACGTTTGGGGATAAACAGGTCACTTTGAATCACATGGTTGATATATGTTGGACTTCCTGGTTTTATAGGAGTGTTTTCTTTCAAGTCATATTTTCTGAAATATTATATAGACCGTTTTTGTTGTTGCACCCTTATGTTGGGTGCCTTCTTTTTTTTTTTCAAATTCTGTTGAAACATCATCCCTTTTGGATGGGTTTTTTGCAAAACATCATCCCTGTAGGGGTTGAATCAACCTTTCTTCAAACATGTGGATGTATCACATCGTCTCTGTTTTTCCTGGAAGTTCTTTGCAATCCATTCTCCCCAAATTCTCCACAGGCACCGGTTCATCAGGCACCTCTCATCTCCTCAATAGATTTTTCGGACCGTTCTCCTAACAGGCGGGCTAGAGAGCATATAATCACCCGATTGGCAGTGGATACCATTTATATACAAGGTATATATTTAATATATACGGATTGTATACGGTACCGTATATATGCATCATAAAATGATTATACATGCCTTGGTTCGAGGGTTATGCCAGGGTTATATGATCCCCACCAACTTTCCTTGGGAGTCGAAATTTTGATCTCCAAAATCAACGTGGACTACCACTACTTTCAGGCCCGGCCCCACTTGTTAAGAATGATGGTTTCGGGGATGAACCTCCGCCGCAATTTTACGACACATTTGTTGCTACCGAAACAACGGACCGTGACAGACCCCAGCAGGAAACCACTCCACTAAAAGAAGATACGTTGTAAAGCGGGGGGCCATTTTTGTTGCGACATCCCGTTTTACATATTTCCCGAGGTTTATCTCTGGAAATGCTTTGGGTTGCTGAGATTTGTTTCACCAGATCTTCAGTTGCACGTTAGGAGCCTTGCCTTGTGAACATTTGTGACGATCCTTTACTCACAGGTCGAGTTGTATTAGTGGGTGAGGTGGAAGGAAGGAAGTTGTGGTTTTATGTGGATTGTTTTGTTCATAGATTCTACCAGGGCTTCTGAAATAAATACTTACAACACACATCACCGCAACACTAATGGTTGGTTGACAGGTGATACTTTATTGATAGATTCCCTACAAGATAACTGTTAGTGGTCAAAATCACCAAAAAAGCACAGCCGCCCAAGAGTTTTTTTGAGTACATGACCAATATATTATAAATGGATGTAGGATGCCAGGCATTTTCCAAGTTGGTTGGTCAAACGAGTTACATATAGATCAGAATTGATGTAACTTTTTCAGACCCTTCGTTCGGTGGGATGCATTGGGGAAGCATGATGGCTCCACCAAACATTTCCAAATCAGGCTGGTGAATGATTGTCAAATCCAGGGTGAATGCTCAGCTGGTTAAATTGCTTAACAAATAAACCTACAGTTCCAGGAAAGGTTGGTTGGTTGCTTTCGACCATTTGAGTAAAATGACCCTCATATTTTCTGGGCTGTGCTAATATCCATGAGCAAATGATGCAATGGATGTCTGTTTTTCCGAAATGACCAGCACTTGAAACAACAAGGTGGGGGTGGTTCGCACCAACCTCTTGAAACAACCAGGAAAATATACTAACCAAACATTCATTGGTGAATCACTGGGCACCTGGAACCTCAACCTCAAGTTCTTTCAGGTTGCCTTCGCTACTCCCTTCCAGCGCAACGGTTGGTCATAACGCTCAAGATGTGGAAATTTGGGGGGGTTTATTTGGAGGGTCATCCCCATGACTTGGATATGTGGTTCATAAAGCATGGTGATCGTTTTCGACCCCTGAGGATCGGGTTGATCTACTTTTAAATGGCTCGGGATTACCCCGTTAAGAAAACCGCGTATCCTAAGTGGGGTCGCATCCTCCAAGTACTTGGCTTCCAGGATGGGTGAAAAATAATTGAAAAATACACCCAGGTAAGGCCCCCTCCAAGAACACACCCGAAAAAAAAGACAAATGCATAGGTGTTTTGGGGTGGAAAATGATCACAGCAACTGAGGCTTGAGTATCATTGTTATGAGCTGTTGACAGGTGTTGTCAGTGAAGATAGTTGGTGATATACCATACATATATATATATACACAATTTGATGAGTCCTTTCAAACCACATACTCCCCCGAAAACGAATGAATGTCCCTGCAAAATAGTTCCTGTTGACATGGTGCCTTTCTAGGGGACATTCGTTAGTTTTCAGGGGTCTATTTTGAACTCATGCAACACAAGTTACTTTATTTCAGGTGTGGGTTTTCTTATACTTAGGAAGTTGAAACAACAAATCCAAGTCAATCTATGATGGACACCCAAACTTGCGGCATTTTTGTTTTCAAATGCAGCTTTTTGCTAAAAAAAATGAGGTCAGCAACCTGGAGTTCTAATGATGATAGGAGAGTTTTCTGCGGTTCCTGTTTTCAGGTTATGAATTCACCCTATTTCACTTTGCTTATGAAATGAATTCAACAGGTCCCAGTTTTTAGGGGTTCCATGTTTCAGGGGTGTTGGAAATATACACATTTTTAAAAGTTTTAACGGAGATGCTTTTTCTTCCGAAAAGGTTGGTGTGCCATCCCCAGGGATGGAGAGAACAGCATGACTTGGGGGGTCACAAGCTGAAAAATCCCAAACTTCATATGGCATGCCATGGGTTGCAGGATTCTTTTTTTTGATTTTGGAAGGTAGGATAATGAGTCTTGGAGTGCTCCCATTTTTGAACCCGAGGTTCATATTGGCAGTAGCTCGTGGGGACACCCACCTAGTGCGTGAGAACGAGGCGTTCGACCAGGTAGCATCCAGTCATAGTGGCTTGTCAAGTTTTCTCCAAGTTTCTCTAAAGGCGAGGCACCTTTTTCTAGGGGAATCCCATCATGATGTTCAGGTAATGTTTTTTCTGACTTGGGGATCAAAAAGCCTCCAAAATCTACACTCCGGTACCATTTGAAGATGTATCTCCTATTGAAAATGGTGGTTTTCCATTGCTATGTTTGTTTACCAGAAGGGTGTCCTTTATATCATTCTATACAATATTCAATAGTCCTTGTTATTTTTTTTCCGCAATTTCTCGGGTGAGCTTGGGCTCTCACTCCCTACCCTGAATGGTACCAATTGATGGTATTTAAGGCCAAAAACCACTCAACTTTACAGTTCCAAGAAACACGGTGATGAATATTCTCTCTTGTTGCAGGTGCACTCATTACCGATATGTGTTTACTCGGAATGAACAAAAACACCCGGCCAGTGTTTGTTTGGAGGTGTTTGAAATTCCCCTCAACCGTGTCAGAAAAGATACGCTCCCTAGAACTAATACAGCCCCTGAAGATAGCCCTTCCCAAAGGAAAGGCTTGTTTCCCAACCACCATTTTTCAGAGACTATGTCGGTTTTATGGAGAGCAACACCTCCAGTGCCATCGCTTCCTTCAGATGAATAACCATCATGTGCGCTGGGGTCTAAACTCCCTAATTATAGGGGATGGTCATCAACCCAATAATAGGGGTTTATATACCCTCCTGGGAACGATCACATATCCTTTTCCCACGGCAGAACTCTGAGCCGATGATGTTCCTTTTCCCGTTTGGTGGGACATGTTAGTTCCCGGATGAACCTTCCCCCTTCACCCCCAAAAAAAACGCGACGACTTTTGACTCCTGGCACGAACGTCTGTAAGAGTCCCCAACACAATCACCCTTTTGCTTTTTTTTTCTTGTTGGACCTTCCTATTCACCTCCTTTTTCGCCACCCAATCCTAGCTGCGTTTATGCAATTTGGGGGGGGCTCGGCTTGAGGTCCTGTCAAGTACATGTGGATGGCCTTGGAATCAAACCAGCCAGGGCATCCCAGGGGAAATTTATGGAAAAAGGGAAGGGGGAGATCCATCCTTCAAGGAGAGACCTGAATTTTTCACCTCCAATGAAAATGGATATGAAATACAGGGTGAATGGGAAACAAAGAATAAATCACCATTATTGATCATTCTTGCATTACTGTAAAGAAAATCCTTCATAGCTAGCCTTATGCTTCACCTGGGCTATCATTTCTGGGGTAGCTGGGTCGGACCCAGCTGGTTCCGGGGACGATGAGGTGATCCGAAAAGCTCCAGAAGTGGAAAACAAAATCCACCTCAAATTGTGGATCGTATGAAGCATTCTCAATCTTAGCTGCCCACACCAACCCTGTTAGCAAATTTGGAGAGTGGGGAAAAGGCTGGTTCTGGAGGTGTAATAACGTATTCATGGAGAAAAGCTTGCAATTTGCGTTAGAAATATGAGATAGGATAGGCCCGACAAATAAGATGCCATTCGATAAAGGGGCAAGTCATCCTTGCAAACCAGTTTTTTGCAGGTGACACGTCATTTGCCAGAGGTCATCAAATTACCTATTTGGGAGGGGATCAAAAAGAACAAATTTACGGTATTTTTGAGGGATTTCCCGAAAAAAAAAAGTGCATGAAGTTTGGGTTGGTAATATTTCTATGTTTTCCTGAAAATTTTCAGGAAACGTGGACACTGAAAGTTTCAGCATCTCCCGAAAAAAGAAAAACAACAACAAAAACAAACAACCTCCCAAACACACAGTTCCCACCTTGAAGTTTCGTTCCCGAGAGCCTTGCAGGAGATGTGTTCTGTGATGTGGCGTCCAGGACATGATGTGGAAGTGCAGGTCAGGGGCTGCAGCAGGGAGTGGTACTGTTGATGGTTCCTTCGAAATCCGGCGATATAACCAGTTGAGGAAAAGGTAGTTGGCCCATCCCCTTATTTACAACGGGGTTTCAAAAACATCCAATAAGGTGGTTGTTTCGGATTTCTTCCATCAACTGTAGGAATTCTTTTCCCAACAATTGTCCTCACCAGAAAAAAAACAAAACACAACAACACCTGACACCAAGTAATTTCATCATGGATTTTGAAACATGGAATACTTATTGCCACGTGTGGGGTTTGATATCAACATATCATGGGGGACATCATTTTTTTCCATGCTGAGGTGGACTCAAGTGATCCTTGGCACAGCCACAGGCTTGGGTCCACAGGGCTGGCTGGTGGCTGGGAAACTAAGGATTATGGGGGGTATATAAAACCGCGAAACCTAACGTTAAGGAGCGAAATCGCCGGCCTTATGAAGGGGATTCTTAAGGGACAATGATGGTTAAGATTCCCTTGACTACGTCGTGGCAACTCAAATATTTTTTGGATTTTTTCACCCCGATCCTTGGGGAAGATGAACCCAATTTTGACGATAATATTTTTTCAAATGGGTTGAATATCACAAACGAGAGGAGCTATTTTTTCCTCCCAGGTTTTTGATCAGCACATCTTTTCGGTCCAAGTTTTTTGTTGAAAAATTCCAGGTTTGGGACCCCCTTTTTCAGGTTTGGAGAGTTTGGATACAAAGACAGTTGCGCTTGCATCCCTCCAGTGTCAAACTTGGGGTAGGACGGAGTGCAAACGGTCGCAGATTTGGAGTGTATACTTGCTATTGTAGGGATTGTTTTTTTTTCAGGCCTTTCTGACAACTTGTAGCAAGCATGGCATTAAAAACGGAAGTTTTCCTATTTTTTGTGGAATTTGGGGGGGGCAGCAGGTATCCTGATAGTCCTGCCCAAAAAGCCCTGTTGTGGTACCTAAAAAGTTGAAAACGGCCCCACTTGACTGGGCAGGAAAATCGGGTCCCAATTTCGCGCCAGGTCCCAGGCCAAACACATAAAATATCCTGTCAAAGGGAGCCAATTTGAGTCTCTCTCTTTTGGTAATTATTTTTCGAAATGTAAGCCGCTAGAAGTTTCTAAATTTTTATCACGGGGGGCCAAAGGTTTCACCTTGATATACTGTATATACAGTATGTAGATTGTATTACTCGTATTTCTATACATATAAATCTACAAAAATGGTTGTGATCACTAGGCTCTTTACGCAAACGATACATAGGTGTTGCCGTATGGGCTTGTGGGCCAAATGACCTAAACGACCTCCTTCCAAATTCGGAGCCTTTACATATATCACATACAATACAGATGCGTACATACACCATATATATATATATACATATTTACATCTAAAAATGCATGATATACAATTTGTAATTTTTATAATGTAATTAAATTAATATATCATATCCTCAATTACGATTGCCATTGATTCTTTTCCACCCTGTTTTTGGTCATGGCCATTTTTCGCAGGTCCACTGGCGCCTTGTACAAGATTGGACCTCCCAAGGCGCCGGGGGTGTCGACCTTTTAGTAAAAGGGAAAATGATGGGAAAATCCTGGGGATGGGGGCCCCTTAATAACCCATATAAACCTTATATCACGTGGCTATTTATTGGGCTCCAACAGCGGGGGTTAAACAGCGGGCCCGGGCCCGGGCCCCTCCCAGGTACCAGCATTTTCCCTATGAAAAATGGACACAACTTGCGAGATTGTTCGTAGAACATGTTGTCATATGTTGTCATGTCAATTTGTGGCTTACTTGACCACCAAGGATTCAAACAAGTAAGAGAAAGTAACCAAAATTGAGATGTCAATTGATACAAGGATGGGCCCCTACTAGTTAGACATGAAATTATTCCGATAAATCGGTAACTGGGGTTCTAGAACTAAAACTTTTAAGTGGAGTTAAACCTTACGTAATACGTATAACTAGTAGAGGCCCACTTTGTGTATCGTATGGACCCCTAAGAATGATGCTTTGGAATGGGATTATCATTTCAATCATGAGGATTTTTGTATCTTCTATTGGAATTCCTTGACCTTTCTGTACCTTTTTTGGATCGACCTTCTCCAGTGGCATGGTGATGTATTCATTGGAACGACCACCCACCCAGCAGTCACCACCAGCATTATTTCATTTTTAGGATCGGGAATCCCAACCCAAACCTTCATTTGTGACTGTTACTGGAGGGTAGACCGAAAGTATTCATTTTCAAGATTAAAGACTTGACATAACAGTCCCATGATGTCCCATGGATCCTATGGGTTTGACATGGCTGTTTTTCCTATGGAAAAAAAACAGTCACAAATCCGAAGAATTCAACTTATATAGCCTTAGAAAAGGTTTATGGGCTCTTCAAGGTACCCTGATGTATCCTCACCCCTTCGAAATAAGGGTTTAATAAAGGCTACTCAACCACTGGTGTCCCCCAAAAAAGCAGGCCGGTACAAAAAACCTATCATGTCACCAGAAAATTTGAGTTGATCAATGGACGTTCGTTCCAAGAAACTCCAGTTGAGCAGTCAGCATTTCACCAAGGTTGGTTGGGTTATATAAAGGATTATACTACCCAGTTATGTAATTCGCCAACCAGGATTTAATGGAATGTCCTGTCAGGGTTTTGATCATTGCTCACTTCTAAAAAGATTCCAAAATTGGGGGTTTGACAGTTGACACAAAAACGAGGTGAACATCACTTGGTAAATCTTTGGTAGTCCCTTATACCGTTATACCCTTAGCCCCTTTTAGATTTGGTGAGTTTTAGTGTAACTCAACAAAAGTTAAACCTCCAGTCCCGGGGACCTAAGTGTTGCCTAGATCAGCAGGGTGTACTCCCCCGGAAAATTAACGGCTGGAACCCAAAAATCACCCAACCGAAAAGGAAAAACCATCTAAACCAAACCTCCAATTGTTGGGGTCCAAAATGTAACATTTTCCAGCTTATAACCCATTGATAAGGCAAATTTATAGGGGTCAATAACCAATTTATAGGTACAACCCCTTCAAAAAGGGATGTATCCATTCCCTCCATCTTTGGTTCATGTTCCAGGGTGTATCCCCCCTTTACATTTGAACCACAACGTTTGCCCCCGTTGGAAGGTCCTGATCAACGGGCAGCAGGTCACCGAGTTTGCNGATTAACGGCTGGAACCCAAAATCACCCAACCGAAAGGAAAACCATCTAAACCAAACCTCCAATTGTTGGGGTCCAAAATGTAACATTTTCCAGCTTATAACCCATTGATAAGGCAAATTTATAGGGGTCAATAACCAATTTATAGGTACAACCCCTTCAAAAAGGGATGTATCCATTCCCTCCATCTTTGGTTCATGTTCCAGGGTGTATCCCCCCTTTACATTTGAACCACAACGTTTGCCCCCGTTGGAAGGTCCTGATCAACGGGCAGCAGGTCACCGAGTTTGCCCGACTGCGGAACCTCGGGTTTTGGATGTCCCAGGAAGTTGGGTATAGTAATTGAATGGGACTTATAAAGGGGGTATATTGGGGTTATAACCCACCTACTAATCTGAAATAAGTCCATGTTTTTGTTTTTGTTGGGTTACAATTTTCTCCGATTGATCATGGTTCAGTGGAAGATTGCCCTAAATGAAAGGAAACTAATATTGGAGATATAGCCATTTTCATCCATTTTCCACTTTCATGATTATGGGAGGAAGGGTAAAAAGAACAGTTTGAGTGAAATATGATGCAACAAATTCACCAGATCAAATTCAAGTGAAAAGAAGTCTTTACTGCAATAGTCAAGAATGGGACAGTTGTTTAATTTTGATTGTTTGACTTTGATTTTTATTATTGGTAGGATTATACCCGCTGGCATGGGATTCATCAATGATTTGGGCTATTTAATTTTTTAAACCTGGATAACATGCGGTATTTACGTGTTGTATTTACTTCTGAAGCTGTTGCCGTTACGTGGAGCTGCTAATGCCAACAGAAACCCTTAAACTTGACATATCTACAGAATCCTGAGTTTCGGATAGCTGTGTCTTTGCTGCGCATTCTATATAAAATCTCCCTCCACACACACCCTGCCCGTGAGATTTGAGCGCTTAAGAAACAAGCGCTCTCGAAATTGGTCGAGGAATCATGAAGTCCGTAAAATAAACAAGAGTTGATACTGTTGATGGAAGAAATCCTGCACCAGTCGGTATAGAGACTCTACCATTATTCACATGGTTTTATCTATCTCAGATGGTGCAGGATTTCTTCCATCAATAGTATGGAGGAAATAATGTCCGTGGACATAATATATTTTTCTTTTTTCCATAGGGTTTCATCACTTTTTTCTTACCTACATGTTCCGCGGCCTTGCACCAGATTTTCTGAAGCAAGATAAGTCTATCCTCTGGCAGTTCTGGTGTCATGGCCCTTCGTTTTCATGTTGAAGTCTTTCTACATCCCATACGTCCTCATTCTTTCCAAGATGTTTTCCTGTAGGATGCGTGGGTTCTTTTTTTGCCTTTGCTAAGACTAGGTTTAGGATGCGTGGGTTCTTTTTTTGCCTTTGCTAAGACTAGGTTTTTTTAGGGCAAGGATACTGTTGATGGAAGACATCTGGCTAAATCAGTTGTTATAGATCACCTCCCACTAAAAATAACGGATTTCATATACTATCTTAACTCCTTTGATCTTTTCTTCATCAATATTCAAAAGAGCCCTTTATCCCTGTGGGGTCCTGCGATTAGCCCTTTGGACCTTGGGCCACTTAACCTTTTGCCTATCATTTGAGCCACCAAAAAGGCCACGGGTTGGTTGTTTTCGTCTGTTGGAAACCAGGATTTCGATGGGATGAGAAGTTTCCTTTTTTCCTTTCTGTCAAGGTACCTTCTCTATCTTCACACTCTTGGCATTGCGAGACAGGAACACACTCAACAAACAGGTTGGGTGATACTGTTGATGGAAGAAATCCTTCCCCAGCTGTTATATTAATATTCTATTAAAAATATGCATATACACATGAAACTGCTGTTAATTCTGTGCATGGACTATTTTCTGGACCATCAACATATCAACAGAAAACAGCCCTGAAAATTTGACATATCCAACAATTTTTGTCCTCTTTGAAGCTGAAGAAAACCAAGTTTTCAAGGCACCGTATCGTATCACTGAGTGATACTAAGGACTGGTGATGTACTTCAAGTAGGCCACGGGCACGTGTTTGAGCATCCCAGAGAATGGCAATGGCTGTGTTTTTTTTTGAAACCCTTTGACGTTCCCTCAATTCTGTCTCATAAAACATGGCAGACAGAGTTTTTTCCAGGACAGATTTTTGTTTAGCTTACTTGGACCTTGAATCATGTTGGACTATAAAGGGACATATGGATTTGACATATGGATTGGTTCCTCCGGTTCATCCTGTCGATAAACCCTCTTAAACTGGGATGTTTTTTCACAGTGGATTTTTTTTTGGGGGTTGATCCTTGGGCCAATGCAAATCATGGAGGGCTAGAATGAACTTGGACTGCTTGATGGGTTTTGCAAGTCCCATCCTGAGATGCAGGATTTGATATTATCAAATGAATCTAAGGGCACCCCGCGAATGCCACCTGGCCAGGAAATATGGCCTTATTAACAAGGGATTACTAAGGAACAATGGTGGTGGTTAATAAGCCCTTTCCAAACCCTGCCGGGGGTTGGCATTGCTGGAGTTGCCCAAAAAGATTCTCATGAATATTTGTCATATGTGTGGAATATGACAGGTTGACAGAGTTCAATACCTGGACCTAAATATTCACGATTTGTATGTACAAAACAGGTTGTTCCTATTGGAAAAGGAGGAATTGAAATTTGTTCGACGGTATGCGTGACCACGAACCTCAACCGCCAACCAACCAGCGAGTGAAAAATGAACAAAATTTGAAACGAAACGAGTGTTGGAGGCATCCCTCATGGTCCATCAAATTTCTAGGTGGTGGTTTCAAAGACTTTTGAATTGATCCCTGACCCTTAGGGAAATGATCCAATTAGACAAGCATATTTTTGAAACGGGTGGTTCAACCACCAACCAGTTTTCTGCTGAAGCATGATCAGTGAATTAAGAGTACCCTCCTGGCAACTAACATATTCCCTACCAACGCTCTTTTGAAGATGGTTTTCTTTTCGGGTGGGATATGAACTCGTTCCCGGGAGAATTTCTCCATGTGCCAAACTGAGGTTTCAATTGCTCTCACAACCCTCTCGTGGCGTTTGTAGCCGAGCGAAGCCAAGAGAAGGACTGTTCGATTGATCAAGCAAGACCCCTTTTTTTCCAAAATGTGTTAATACAAAGCTCTCAACAATCCCGTGGTAAGATGGAAGTTGTATTTTTTGAATTATTGGAAATTGTTCGAGTTTAGTGACTGATTGTAGTCACATGAACTTACTTGAAATAATGCTTGGCAGGGGGCCGACTATCAAATTGGGCAAGAGCAAGTTGTTGAACTAGTATTGTATATAGAATATGATAGATTTACCTTGAGTTGTTGTATTACCCAATACATTTGATACGTGCTCGACCCGGGATGCGGACTTTCCGCAACTTTTCGGAGAAACCACTGAGCAGGTACATTTGCAAGGGGTTCCCGGTTCCTTCAGGAGTTTTTGGAGTGGTACTTGTGGGTAGTTGATATATCAAATATTCCAACCATGCACAGAGTTTTATATACACTCCCTTACACTAACAGTGTTCGCCCCTAAAAGAATCTGGTGATTGAAAGACATTGCCTTTCCTTTTGAGAGTTTGCCAATTTTCAGGGATAAACTTGCCATTAGTTTTTTTGGGGTATCTCAAAAGAGGTGTGCCGCCCGCATTTCGAACTTATTAACAGCCATGGAGCCATGGAAGTTCAGGACACTCCATGGTGGATCCGGGACTTATTGAAGATTTAGAGGTGCCGACTCCGAAATTTTTCGGGGGAGGATGAGGATTTTTTTTCTTTCGCGACTGGGAGAGCTGGGAAAAAATCGTTGCGACTCTCATTGGTTTCTGTCCCATAATCTTCAGACATTGGGTCAAAAATGGAGGTTAGAACATCCAATGAATCCTCAAAAGGGGATAGAAGATGAATGTAGATGGTGTGATTTTGTTGGAGCATGTTTTCCAAAATCTTGACTGGCACCCATTTGTAAGGAGTTTATCGACCCCTAATCCTAGCTTCCAACCTTGGGGCATCAGGATGCTGATTCCTCGTCACCACCAGGATGGACATCCTAGGATTTTAGGCGCTTGGAAAGCCTAAGAACGCCTAAACCTTAACCTTTATTTGCCTCGATTGCATCCTGGGTGGGGTGGTACAAGATGGACCCCCTACAGTTGTAAATGGAGTTATAACCGTTCGAACCCCAATTACATGGCCTAATAATTGTGTAACTGGGGACTGGGGTTATAACCTCTATAACTGGAGTTATTTACACCCTACTTATAACTGGCAGGGGACACTTTGTAGAGCCAACTTATATTCAAGGGACAATTGGGTGGACCCCTAACAGCGCACCCATGAGGATTCTTGGGGATTGTAACCCATAAATACACACTATATAGGGCTTTTATAGGGATTTCGGATTTCCCATAGAGGTACGTTGGGATCGGGGTACATCCAACCATCCCCTGAGTATAGTAGGTATAGTATATATATATATCAATGTATGTAACAGTCACATGTGAAGGTTTTTTTGGGCTTATAGGGATTCCCGATCCTAAAAATGGAATCATCATGAAAAAGGTGACTGTCATTGGGTGGGGGATAGTTCCAATATATATACCTTTCCAGGTTAGCTGACTCAATGTTCCCAGGCCGAGCTCGGTCTCCAAAGCGCTTCGGGTGTTGTCAGGGACTCTCAGATGGCGGGGAGAACATGTGACACCAAAAAGCGTCAAAAAAAAACACGTTCTACAAAGAGCGGAATAGAAAAAAGAGGCCTTTGGTTAGGATGTGATAGAATTTATTGTTTTTCAATATATATATATATACATATAATTACTTCGTTTTTTTTGTGAATTAAACGAAGATACAGGGGATTTTGAGAATGTTCACATGAAAATTGAGAGAGTGAAAACATGGAAAACATCGTTGCACGCCCAACATTCTATTCACCAACAGATGAACTTGAGGGCATTGGAGGTGCCTTTGATGCAGTTCGAAAGAAATTTTGCGTTGGTTTTGACTTGTACGACAAGCCACAACCGTTCGCGAATGACAGCGCTGGCAATGTCTTGGTTGAAAGAATTGCGGTAGCAGCGAAGCCTCGTAGCGATTCGGACATGAGATTGAACCAACGAAAGAGGGAGAAAGAAAAGATCAGAAAGGCGCAGCACGCAGAAAAGATTACTGATGAGCTTTTGAAGAAGGTAGGAATCGACTTCAAGCCAGTTGCGGCCGAGTTAGGCGTCAAGGCCCAGTTTGATTCAATTAAGGCCAATTGTGCCAAGGCCTTAGTTGATCGGTTTGCAGCGACTCCTGCCCAATTGAGGGCCTTTGAGACTATTCATTATGATCCATGTGACCCCATCTGTTTGAGCAACGAGGAGGAGGTGTCTTGTGAGATTGCAAGTGCAATCAATCACATGGACAAAAGTAAAAGTTCAGGATCTGATGGCTTTGCGCGAGGCGAATCACATAAGGGCCCTTTCTTATCCAATGATCTTCACCTTATCGAAGCTGCTGCAAAGAGGAGGTTGAAGAGACTCCAGATTGTTGGAGGCGGGATCGAACTGGTGCAACTTGGTTTGCGGGGGACAATGTTCCCCGCGATCAAGGATGAATGGCACGCTGAACGGAAGGTCTTCAAAATGAAGAAAAACAAAGACAGCAGCGAAACGCCTGGTTTGGACGACAAGGGGAACCGGGTAAGGGCTGAATGCCCTCATCGCTGGAGATCCATACTCATGCAGTCTACTATTGAGTATGTCGTCCAATATTGCCTATTCAAAAGGCAAGTGGCGGCACAGGTGCGCTTGTTGCAAGAGGGATCCCCTTTGGACGAGAGGGATATCGAAGTAAGGAAGATCGATGAGCCCATTGATTTCCTTGGCCGTTATTTTCAGCAAGATGAGAGGGAAAGCAGGGAGACTCTCAAGTATGAATTGAAACTCTGGGAGAACTCTATCGCCAGCATTGTTGAGCCAAGAATCCTTGGCGAGTTGAAGGAGAAGGAAATTGCAATCATCGCGCAGCAGATTGCTTCCTTCTTCCCACACCAATGCCCGTGTCGACAAGCTGGCGCCCTTCTTGAAGCCATCGGCGAACTTGAGGACAGCGTCGAATCCTTGAAGGCCAACTCACAGTGCATGAGTCACGGCTCAATGCACGCCGACAAAGATGCCGCGGCTATCGACAGCCAAGGCAATCCAACCAGCGCATCCGGGAATGGGGCAGGCAGTTGCCCCTCCATGATCATGATGACCTTGACCAGCTTTCTAGCGCGTGAAACTGCACCCCCAAGTGGCCCTCCACCTCCTGCGCTCCTGCGCCGGGCACGCTCGCATCGTCCACAGCATCCGCTGCACACCTCTAGCCGCCCATGCTTCAGCTCCTTCTCGGGGATCCACCTTGACAGCGCTCAGTGGGAACAAGCTACCCGATCCTTCGCGCAGGCTGGGCTGGGCCTTCGCTCTGCTGCTCGTGATGCCTCAGCTGCATATCTAGCTTCTGTCGGGAGCACCTCTGGGCGGGCTGCTGGCCTGCATCCCGTCCACGCCAACCAGAGCCCCAGCCACCAGGCTGCCGTTCAAGATGCATTGTCCTCCTTCAACACTTTGCTCTCTCTGCCGATACGGCCCTGTCCAAAACCCAGCGTGCCCCCACCCAGCTGGCGGACAAAGCCAGCTGGGAGCAGCAACTCTGCAATGCCCCAATTTCTACCCAAGGAGATACTTTGTTCAATCAGTGTATTGGTGGGATGAACTACCTTCGTAACTTTTGAAAGAAAAGAGTGAATAAAAAATCCTGCTTAAAACATTCCTGGTGCCCCAAAATTCCCTGTGTCTACAGAATTTTTCTGAAACGAAACTCCTTGGCGGTATGAACAAAACCTTCATTTACCACCATTGCATCCTGGGTGGGAGTAGATCCAACCTTAACTTCAGCACCTTGGGTGGCCAGGTTGTAATTTTTTTTATATTTTCATAACTCCGTATTTCAAAATATGATGTCATCCTGGTGGTGACGATTGCATCCACAGGTGGCTGTTCTACAGGAGCATCAGGGATGATGGGGAAGGGGGAAGGTCATTTTTTTATAGGGTATGGTTATCTTTAGAATATGTGGCAGTAAAACCTCGTATTGAAAGGATAATTTCGTCCCCGCACTGTAGGGAATTAGATTTATACTTGTACCTGATAGTCTTCACACTTCAGAAACTTAGACCATGACGGATTTTGAGCAACACATGCCAATTTTTTTCATATACAGATGTCACGTACCTAGTGGATCATGGCGTGGAAAAAAAATCCACAAATCTGAGCTTCCAATGTTTTCGCCCGACCTCCGTCCAAAATGCTGGCTTTGTTACTAGTGGATTCCGTCCAAGTTTGCCCAAATTGAGGTATAGGTGAAGGAGGGTATAGATACATCCCCCGAAACACCGTTCTGAAATTGTCATGGTTCATCTAGATTGTAAGGCCAGAAAACCAGGTGCAAATGAGCATTTGAGTACTGCAAATGTTTTGGAACCGGTGATACTGCGATACAAATAAAACTGGGCGTGGTTGGAATGCTAAATTATGACGAAGCTGGCATCCATTGATCTTACGTTCTCACAACATTGCAGTATGCTCGAATTTGTTATTTTTGTTCTGGATAAAACAGCAACTCTAACGCAAGCAACAAAATGTCTCGACGAATTTCTTGGACCTGAAACCAACAAAGTTAAAATCTTTCAAGGACTTGAAACTGACATACCCATAGGATCCATATTTTATAGAAATCCACCAAATGTGAGGACATCTTAGAATACAAACAGCGTTCTTGGTGTGGGTGGTGGTCAGTGGAAGTCCCTGAAAACTACAGTAATTCATATCCCCTGAAAATTGATGCTTGGAATATGGAATATGATTCATTTCCTTTGGAAAAAATAGTCCCTTTTCAGGGTGACATTCGTTCATTTTCGTTGATTCTTTTACTTTCTACCATGATGCATCACCATTAAACCACCATTTGGATCATATTATACACATTTTTGTTCCAACCACTTAAGTCCAAGCAAATCTAAGTTCACAAACCCCCTGTGATCCTTGCGATTTTCGAACACCTCATCTCCACATATCTCCGTGACCGACCGGAGCTGCCAGGAGCTTCAACCACTGCTGGATGAGGCCACGGATCTGACGAAGGAGTTGCGTGGTCGGCGATGGGTGAGGGAGCTCAGATATAGGGCACCACTACGAGACCACGACACGAGGATGTAGGATGGGCTACCAGGACGGACGGATCTCACGTGGCTTATTTCATAACCATGGTGAGTTTTTTCTTGTCCGCTAAGGATCAGGTTTTTTCGGATCATCACATGTAGGAAGTCATAACTCATAACCATGGTGAGTATATAAGTCCCAGTAGGATCGGGGTGATTCCCCCTTCCAAATGGGCTTTTCATGGCTTATAAATGGGGGTTGCTACTAACATTTTTTTTTAGGTTCCGTGTTAACTTTTGGGGGGTGTATAGTGGTTAGCATCACCCTCATTTTTTCAGGCCCATCATTTTGGGCCATCCAGCCGTTAGCATTGGGTTTACTGGGAAGGGCCACCAGGAGGCTGGCTCGTGGCAAATGAAGGTTTAGGTTGGGATGCCCAAACCCAAAAATGTTTCATGTCATCCTGGTGGTGACTGTCATCCTGGGTTGGGGGGGTACATCCAATTCATAGCAACATTTTGCGCAGTTCAGCTTCCCAGTCTGTTCCAGGTCTTTCAAGCAGAAGTACTCCACAGGTGCTTGTTGTGCTTGTTGTGTTGAGGAAACTGCATCCAATTCTGTAGAAGTAAGAACCCAGAGTGCCTGAGATGTTGCGAGTGGAAAAGGACCTTTACAGGAATGTGATGCCAAACCATTTTTGTTTCGAATCAACATATTGTTTTTGGCAGCATTCTGAAAGGATCTTTTGATCCACCAATGATCGTGGAAGCTTCGAAGCTGACACATTTTCATACGCCATCTTAAGCAAGAGTCGAGTTGTTGACAGGAACTGCTTTGTTTCAAAAGGAATGGCTACTTTCCTGGGATTTTAACCCCCCCTATGCCGGCCTTAGCAAGGCCTTATCAAGGGATCATGGTGGTTAATAGTCCCTTAAGAAGGCTTTATTTCTGGGGGGAGCATCGGGGGAGTACCGTCAAAATCCCATGATACCACGATACTTGGTTGTCTCGTAGTTTTCGGAAACCAACTTGCAGGGATTCTGCTACATTTCTCCCAATATTCTGTCTGCACATGTTGCCTACTGAAAGCTAGAGTTTTGTTGATGTCTACAACTGAAATTGCAAACATGTTTCAATTTCAAATTTCAATTCAATCCTTTTTGCCTTTTTTGTTTTGCCCCATTTCTCTGATAGAATTCTCTTACTCCGTTTGTGGCGAAAGGGATGTTGAAGATAAGCTTCTGGTAAACTTGAACATACAAAAACAGGCTGGAAAATTAAGAATCTGCAATACGAAATATTACTCCCCCCAAAATTAACGAATGTCCTGAACGCCATCAATTTTGAGGGGATGTATAAATATATTGGTTTTCAGGGGTGTAATCTATATTAATGTTTCGCTTTTTCCAATTGCTATCTTGGTTTTACCAGAAAGTACGGTATATCCCTACAGTTTCACATGGCTCCTGAAAACCTGCTTTGAAGACACTGGCACTTGTTTTCATGCATCATCTTTTTTTTTGGGGGGCAAACAAAGATTGGTTAGTTTCACAAAGGGGAGGCTTCTAAATAACCTAAAGGATGAAACAATGCAGATCTGTTTTACTGTTGAGTGCTTTGCCCTTGAACTCGGATTGTTTGGGTTGGCAATATCACACCTGGTTTTTGTAGACCGGCCCAAGACTACTCGCTCGCCCCTGAAAGGATGCTTGGTTCCATTTTTCGATGGGAAAAAGTTCAGGGGAGGGTAGGTGATATGGGAGGCGGACAACTACTCGAATGTATAGTCCAGGATTCTTTAACACTACTGTTCGTGGAAGAAATCCTGCACCACCTGGGATGTGTAAACCCCTGTAAATCATGGGATATTTACCATATCAACTGGTGCAGGATTTCTTCCATCAACAGTACGACATGACATCAGGATCACTGGTCATAGAAGTAACCAGGATGTCATTCTTTCATGGAATCCAAAGTAAGTGGGGTAATTGTTTCTACGTTGCCCAAAACCAAGAGTCAAACATGGTGAATCCTCGATCGGTTGGCTATACAAATGATCTTGGGAAAGGTTTGTAGGAAAAACCGTCCAGTAAACTAACATGGCCATGGAAAATCACCATTCTCAATGCGAAATACATCTTCAATCCGGGTCCATTTTCCATCCAGCTATGTTAGTTTGCAAGGGGTAGTTTCTGATTCTTTTGTTTGGATGTTCATCATCTGAATAGCACATTTGGGAAACATCAACTTTTTCCAAATATATTCAAGGGTACATCTGAGTTTTGCTTGCTGCGTCCCATCCCCAAAATTTCGGCATCGTATTCTTGCGTTTCTTTGGAAAGGCCTGTGGAGCCTGAGATTGTTGTTGCTTTGCGTTCGGAAGGACGGGGCATGGTCAATAGCTGTTTCTGGTTCCCTTGGTAGGTGGTAGGTGATATATGATCACCCAATAGGCAATATATATTCTAAGTGGTGTATAAGTGGTATATACTGCCTATTGCGTGATTACATATCACCTACCACCTATTAAGGGAACCAGAAACAGCTATTGACATGGTGGGACGGGGCGTGGCTGAATTCTGGCCCGGCTGCACGGTTTCCATGTCTGCTTCGCCGCTACGAGCCGTTAATAAATGGAGGGATGTTCCGGGGCCCTATAAGTGGCCTGATAAATGGATAAATAGGGTTGTAACCCCTATATAAGTAGAGTTATTTCACCCTACTTTTAACTGGCCACCAAAAAAGTGTCCAAGTGACATTAGAGCAAATACAGAAAAAGGCCTGAACCTGGCAATTCTGCTGGTGACCTGTTTGAAGGATGATGAAACCGTGACCCTGCTTAGAGTTTCTTGGTGACCTCCAACGTTTGGGGATCTTTCGTTGGGTCACGCATTTGAATTGCCTGGTGATGAGAAACTCCATTCTATGATCAACCTTCCCAACTAATCTAGGTGGTGGTTTCAAACATTTTTTATTTTCACTCCTATTTCGGGAAGATTTCCAACTTGACGAGCATATTTTTCAAATGGGTTGGTTCAACCACCAACCAGATATATAATGCCTTGATTTTTTTTCACCATCTACCTTGGTTTGCTGTTGCCACCTATGACCTCAATCACCGAGTTTGCTGAGTGTTTTTTTTTCCCGATGAGATTGAACCAAGAAGCCTCCCCAAGAGGGAAGGTTGTTCTGTTGAAAACAGGAAACGTAGACATGCAAAATGACACAAAATACGGGGGAGGGGGTTGATTGGGAAGTCTGGATGGAAAGGTTAAGATGGTTTTGGATTGGAACTCAGTAAATATCTCAGTACTTATAACCCATATATGGTATCCTTGCCCATGCTTGCTATGAAAAGCAACCATTTTATATAGGCAAATATGCCAGTCCCATTCTTTTGGAGCATTGAAACCACAGGCTCAGATGAACCAGCAGACCAGTCGAGAGGCAGCAGCTGAGTAGCGAGGGCAGAAGGATTACATTTCACCTTCGTGTTCCCAGGCGTTTTTTCCCACAAATTTACCCTTCCTGCCATAATCATAGAAGTTGAAAATGGGTCCCTCCAATAGTAGTTTAGTAGTTGTCTTTCAAATAAAGGACCATGATTGTGGGAGAAAGAGTACCGGCTTTGGTTGTTTGGTGATTGAGGCAAGACTAAGTATAGTCCACAATGTACGGATGATTACTTCCAGGATTTTTTAGGATGTCATTTGAGGATGCTGTCATTGATCAACCTTGCATGAAGGCATGAATGAATCGCATGCATTTTCTCTCTGCTTTCACATTGATGCATGGCGTTTCCGCGGTATTTTTTTGAACTCTATATGGAGTGCGGCTGAAATTTGGGCAAATTCAACAGATGCTTTTGAAAACGAACCACTGATTGTTTTTGGAAGAAGTCATCACCACCCGCAATGAACTGAAAAACAAAATCATGTTCATTTTGCTTGCAGATCTGTATGGAAGGTCGTTTTTTTTCGTTCGAATTCTTTTTTTCCCCCCGACATGTGTGGATCACCAATGACCTCCAACGACGCGTGCAGGGGCACTTGACCACAGCGCACAGCTCTTGACAGTCTGCTGCTCCCGGATCCTGTGTCGAAGTCACGGGCAAATTGCAACGACCAAACCGCCGAGTAGTCACCCCACATGGTGGTTTAGTACGGGTGCATCATCCCAAAATGCCCCAAAATTCAGGTTTAGGAATTATATAGTAATTTGCCCAGATAGAGTGTAACATGTGTAACTGGGTGATTTCTCGCCTTTAACGGTGCCTTTCACAAAACTAATGGGATCCATGTGTTGTAGATTTTAAAACCGTTTATCCCCGCATGAATGGTTGATTTTTTCGGATGTAATAGGTGGATATACCGGTCCTCTGGATCATGTATCATACGGATCCCAAGGGAAAGTACTAAGTGGCTAAACTCTCGAAGGGAGAACTGGGTTCATTTCATCCAGTCGTACAATCACCAATCTAATCATAACCTTTCTGGGACGTCCAAGGAGTGTTGGTGCTACGTGCTGTGGTCCAATCTTTCGAATTATCACTGGGATATATAAGATCCCTACGTACATGATAGGATAAGCTAAACTGGTCGGCCAAAACCCAACTTTCTATCTTTATGAAACTATTGGGCAAGACTCGTTTTAAACTTTCATCGTACAACCTTGAGAAGGTTTTTTTTTCAAAGTATATTCATCCAATAAAATGAGGGAATTGTCTAAGCACTAGTAAACTTTCCAACAACAAAAATCCAATGATTCTGGTCAAATATAGCGACCTCAAACGACCTGGGCCCCCAAATGGTGGTTTAGTAAGGGAAATGGGACCCCGAAAATTTCAGGGAATCCTCGGTTGGTGGCATATTATTATAACTTGGCCAGAATGATGGATTTTCCCAGGTTTTTTGAGTCTCAAAAGCTTCAACTGTTCACTGGTTTTACCATGCCATTTTCGGCTTGTGGACATCTGTGAGGTGATAGGTCAAATTTAAGGTGAGGTGAGCCAGGTACTCCTGAAGCCTCAGTGGACTGAAACACCTAGTAGATGCTTACATATTTGGAATCTCCCAAACGGTTTTCCTAAATGGGGCTGATATTGTCCTACATGGGGCTGATATAAGAAGGGAACCTAGGTGTCATCCCAGGGTGGTATAGAAAAAGTCTCTGAAAACCTGGGTTGCGCATATTTCGGAAAAACGGCGCAAAACTCCGGTGAAAAACCAGGCTTACAAAACGACAGTTTGATGACCTTGAAAGGTGGTGGTGAAAGATTAAGATTTTTTGGGATTTTTTACCCGAGAAAATGATGAACAATTTGACAAGCACGCATATTTGTGTGTGAAATGGGTGGGGGAAAAAATCCATCAACTAGTGATGATTTTGGTGTCACACCCAAACTATTATCCCTTTCAATAACATGATACCGCTGCTACAAACCTGTTGCGCAAATGGCTCTTGTAGCAATGGTTTCTCAAGACCTTTCACTTGGTATTTAATTTCCAACAAAGCTTGACCAAGGGTGTAAGAACGTTCCCTATTGACCCAGTGGAGAGATGCATTGTGAAAGGACCGCTGAGTGAAAATGCCTCCAATGGTGATGATTCAAAGTGGGATACATGACATCATGACCAGGTTTCCCTCAGCCCGGCACTGGAATCATGGAAAAAACACCCCTGGAAGGTGTTAAGCTTTAAACCCTAAGAGTCTTTCTCAAATTTCATTGAACTTGGGCATAGGAACTAAAGTAACTAAAGCAAACATAAGCTCTGGTTAGGAGACTATATAGTTTCCTTTTTGGCAAGGCCTATTACCAGGGACTATGCTAGTTGTAGAGAGTTGAAACTAGTGACTGGAACAGATGATATTCTCTTTTCATTTCGGTTGGACATGTTCAGGTTCCGTTCGCCCTTCGTTTTCAGGGAGTGCAATATGTAATTCCTGGGATGTCCTCGAGGTTAGCTTCGTGGTTTGTAAACAAATGAGTTCCAACTTTTTCTTATTGACTTATATTGGCTCTGGTGGTGGTAAATTGTTCGTTGCTTAATGTGTTATTCGCAACTTACAAATTAGATTACTTCAGTTGCATTTTGACCCCAAAAGGAAAGAATTCTTTCCCTTTAAACTCACTTTTAATTGCCGAGAGTGTAGCCATTCTCAGAAGGGTTTCATCCAAATATCCAAATATCCAAATAAACTCACCTGGGTGGTGGTTTCAAACATTTTTTATTTTTCACCCCGAACCCTGGGAAAAATGATCCAATTTGACTTGCGCATATTTTTCAAACTGATTCAACTGGGTGGGTTGGAACCACCAAATAAACTCACTGTTAGTTGCAGGGGCCCGGTACCTTCCTTCAGAAATTTTCGTGGATCCCAAAAAATTTCAGGTTTGGTCCATCGAGAAGTTCAACGAGCGCCTTGAGGTGGATCCCCCCTGGGAGGGAAGTCATGGCTGGGAGTCTTCCTGTTCAAAATGTTGGGAGAGGAACAGTTGGGGGGCAAGTTTTTTGGCATCCAAAATATTGTTTTTTAATTGGGGTTGTTCTAGAGGTCAGGATTTCATTTTAGTGGTGTTTGGTGTTTGGTATTCGTTGTTTTCTTCCTGTTATGGTAAATCATCAATATGGAATGTGACTTTTGTTTATTTTTTTGTTGCAAATTGAAGGACATGAGCTTGGTGAAACAAGGGATTCTCAGGTGAGTTTCATGGTGGCGGACTCGCTTTTCCCCCAAGAACCTGGAAGAAAACATGGCCTTTGAATTCATACCTGGACCTTCCAGTTTGGGTGCCAAATATGGTTCCGTTGCAGGGTGTCAATTCACCATCCCTTAGGGTCTAATTGGCACCCCTTAGAAGGTGCTGGTATACACATCTCCAATGTTTTATTTGAAAAAAACAACATGTTTGACAATGCTCTCAGATGCTGAAAAAAACCGGCATGTTTCAAGAGCTTCAGGTGACTTTCTGTCAGATACCCTCCCTGGGAACTAACACATCTCCCCCACCCAAGGTATGTTTGAGTCGATGATTTTCCCACCTTCCCAAGGTGTGTTAGTTCCCTAGTGCTTCGGATTTTTAGGCTCCCCAGATGTTCATGGTGGTTGAACAACGCTTTTTTGAAGCTTCTCCGCTGACTTATTATCCAAATGTTACTTCCCTGAAAACTAACATAGCACCTGAAAAGTGGGGGTTGAAGATGATTTTGCCTTCACAATGGCATTTTTCGAGGTGCGAACTGTCAGTTTCAGGGAGGGTAATATCCACAAATTGGTCAGTCAACGATTTGCTTGGCCATTGTCTCCGGTTGGGATTTTATCGAAAGAATCCTACATGAAGCTGGGATCATCACGGGGATGAAAGGCCTACAATCACCATTGGCTAACCACCAACCTCAGAAATGGGCAGAGGTAAATACCATGGTAACACACCACAAACTCGGAAGTCTGCGGAGGAAGAAGAGTAATTAGGGCTTACTTTGGATCTTCAAACGGTATACATTTTGTTGCTGGATTTCTATTGGGCAAACACCCAGATCATGCACTATCTGGATAGTTCTTCCCCTTTCAATTCACCCTGTCAACCTTGTTCCGGCAGAAGCCATGGCTCAAAAGCTTTTTCTTGTTGCCACCATACTATTCTGCACCATTTTCGCTTTCATGCCGTTTTGGAGAAAACAACAAAACAATCCAAACTGCCAAGTACCACGACCGTGGAACCAAGTGTTTTTCTCCACAAACAACGTATATACACAATATATATAGACATACACTGACATATGTATATATATATATAGAATGTATACCTTTGAAAGCAGAACTTGTCTGATAGAACCTGCGGACGTGAAAATACAGGGTTTGAGATTTTGTTTTGTTGATCTTGGATGCATGACGAATCCCACTTTGGGTTGTGATCGGGAACGATCAGCTCCCTAGAAGGCCACGGCCCGAAGGATGTAACTATATCATATTGAAGTATTAAAGATGAAATATCCTAAGATAACTTGTGTATGGAAAGGGGGTGATGCTTTTTGTGAGGGAATATGTTCCGATCAATTTCAGCAATGAATCGAGAAATGAGTGGCAATGAATCAAGCAATTTCTTCAAGCATTCACTCCTATTTCGACATCAGTGGACAAGATTTCCCATTTGAATCCGTGTATTTTCAAGATTGAAACCACCTAACCTACACCAAAAAAACACTTGGGATATTTCCACCGGAATCCGCCATGGAGAGCTATGGCACCCCCCGTGCCCGTCCGGTCGAACCCGTCTCTCCCAGCCGTGATGTCCCTGCTACGACTGGTCCATCCACCATGGCCGATGCCACAGCATCACGGGAGGGATGGCCATGGCAGTTCCAGCTGCTCCTTGGTCCAACTTTCGTGGTCAACAGAAATTTTCTTAAGAACCCAAAAGATTACACCGATCAAATCCTAAGGATGAGATTTTTAGAACCCTCAATCCTGATTCTTAGGGTATCATACTAAACTAGCAGAGTTGCTAAACCTGCTATTTTTTGGAATATCTCTGTGAAATTTCAGAATATATATAATATATTCTCAAAAAGCAACATGGACCTTGCTCGGAATCTACTTCCAATTCATCAGATTATCAGGTTACAACCCCTTTAATTTTGGGGGTTGCACATTGTCTGGGTGGTGAGTGCGGCATGAGCCAATTCTGCAATTGGTTGGGGGTTAAGCACGATTGCCAATTGCGCTTTCTTTTCTATGATACTGTTGATGGAAGAAATCCTGAACAACCACTTGGGATGTATAAAACCCTGTAAATAATGGGATGAACTACCTATCAACTGGTGCAGGATTTTGTCCATCAACAGTACATGAGGATTTCTATCATACTTGCTTTGTATGGCTGTTTCTTTGGAAGTCTGCGAAATTCATGCATCTTGAAGCACCAGGCTTTGAGTTTGCTCGTGTTCAACATGTACCTCTCTTACTAGACACTGCCATGTTCAATACCGAAACTTTTTTTTATTCGTGTACTGCGTATGCCCAAAAATGGATAGAAATTGCTTCGTATCTTCCTGCAAGATGTGACTTTGCATTGATTTGAAAACTCAAAAAAATCCCTCCCTCATCACACAGCTCCAAGCAACAAAATCACACCACATTTTGCTGTGGTCCATTTTAGAGTTTGATCGAATATCATACGATCATACGTCGTACATGAATTGTATATTGATATGTAATATTTACATAATCAAAACGCTGTAGATACTGAAGCGGTTCTGTCATACCACGCAATGATTGACCACTTGCGGTTTCAAACCTGTTCTTCTAAATGTTCACCCTACTTGCGGAGATGATAGAAATTTGAGGAATATGTTTCAAATAAAAAAGGAAAACCACTACCTTGCAACTCATGCATCAGGAACTCAAGCTGATCACTCTACCTCCTCGGTGACTTTTTGAAGATTAGACTGATTACATTGGAAAACAAAACCGTTGTCTTCCATCCATTTTAAGTGGCTTGAGTAAAGTTACTCTTTCCATCTCTTTCCCAACAATCATGGAAGTGGACAATGACCATATTTGGAATCTCAAGTCACCTGTCAGCATGTTTTACACTTCACATGGATTATGGGAAGAGTAAACATCAGGGATTTTATACCTGACTGGTTATTTGCTTCAGGGGATGAAATCCTACCCATTGTAATATATAAGCCAAAGGATCCCATCATGAACCAATACTGTATAATGAAATGTGATAAGTGATAAGGTTTTTAGATTGTGGGTATTCAACCTTACCTAACCCCCCCTTATCTACCCAGAAGAATCAACCCCATATGGGTGTTTCCAAAAATAGGGGTACCCCAAAATGGATGGTTTATAATGGAAAAGCCTATTGAAATGGATGATTTGGGGTATCCCTATTTTTGGAAACACCCAAAAACACGCCTTTTTTTGGTGGGTATTTATTGGGTATATATCCACTTTATTAAGGGCTCCTGGAGGGGGGTGAAACACCTAGGAATGCACGACGGGAGGCGGGACAGCAGGGACGAGGGACAAGTCCCATGGCACAGCAACTTAGAGCCTTGAGTTTCTTGGCAAATCGGAAGGGTACAAACTCACTACTTATACCCTCCAAGAATCTAATACTAGTAATGGAAATGGTGGGAAATATTTGGATGGTTCTAGGGTGCATTCTTTTTTTGAAATGTTGATGGCAAATTTACGGCTAAGCCAATGGAATTGAAGGAATATGAATTGGAAATAGGATGGAAAGAATGGCAATGGCAATTACATGCAAAAAATCATCTTGGACTTCTCTTTCTCCAAACGAACCGGGATTGATACGGGTGATGGAAGGAATCCCGCTTTTGTTTCTTAGTAAACATGAGACAGAGACTCACCGTAAACCAGGATTTGGGTATACATCTTGACATGTACAGTATACATTGCAGATACATGCCGTTGATGGAAGAAATCCCAAACAACAACCTGGGATATATAAAACCCTGTAAATAATGGGAAGATAGTAAAGCACTAACTTAAACCAGCATCCAACTCTGAAAAGGACTACGTAGAAGAGTTCAAGGGAATTTACTCTTGTTTGCACTTGACGCTTGCATCTGTTCCTCCCTTCAATGAACTAACTTTTCTTCACCCTGCGATTGTTTTTTTAATCGGCTGCTAAGAGATTTCCTGCAGATGGTTTGGGAATATGACTGGCCGGGGGTATACCCTCCAACTTAACAGCTCGCCCCATGAACATACGTTTTTCCAAAAGGAAAACTAGGTGGTGGTTTTAGATATTTTTTTATTTTCACCCCTATTTGGGGAAATGATCCAATTTGACGAGCATATTTTTCAGATGGGTTGAAACTCAACCACCACCTTTCGGAAAGGCTTGTCTCCCAAGCACCATTTTTCAGGGGTAAACCCTCACCTTTTTGGCCTGGAAATCCAAGGCAAAGCACCCGGTTCCAGATATTTTTTTCCCGAGAAACTCAAAGGTTTGGAAGTTGAAAATGAAGGCAACCTGGAAGAGATGTCATTTTTGAAAGTGGCCTCATGTTTAAAAGTTTTCATGTTCAACGTTCTGATCCTAACAGTGTAACTTGTAATCATTTTAGTACCATGCTTGGATTATTTCGATTATCATTACAGCTTGGTAGCCTCCCACAGGTGAATTTCTAAGTTTCAGGGGCCTCCTCCCCCTTGGTTCAAAGAAAGTTTGGGTCAAAATTTTGCCACTCTTAGGTAGTGGCAGAACCAATGTGGTCAATGCTACGGCCCGAGCCTCTTACGACACTTGGAGGGTTGAACCGTTGAAACATGAAAACCTTTGGAGACGTTCGTTGGGTGAGAAAAATACTGGGTGTGATGTGACTTCATCCGGAAAAAACCCGCATAAAACACCATGGAAGTTGAGCTAGGTCCTAGGTGGCTGGTTTTTTCAGTATGTTACAGTATGTTCTTCCCAAGATGTTTTGTTAATGCCAGAAAAAAAACATGCTTATTCAACCATGTTTTGACAAAGATATGATATTTTTCAAACTTCCAAATTTGGGTCAAATTTCACCACCACCTCTAGAGACTTTCCAAAAAAAACCCTTGGAATCCTTCAGATTCATTGGAGGGGTTTAGGATGGTGAGCAGTGTCATTTTTGCGGTGGGGAAACTCCATCTTTTTGGAAGGGTTGGTTTTGACCTTGATCATGACTGTTGCTTGCAAACTACAACCCAAACACCGATTGCAAACCATTTGGGTGAAGTTCACACTATTTGGGGGTACTATTTTCAAGCAGCTTACAGGGGTTAATTGTATTTCAGAACCCAACTTATAACTACAACAGCCAGGTGATTCAAAGTGATCTTTTTATCCCCTAGTTGGAGGTCACCAACAACCCTTGAAAGGATCACTTAAGCATTGCAAAAAGGTCACACAGAATTGCCAGGACCAGTATGGTTTGAAAACAGCAATAAGCCGACGCCCATCAAAGAAATGATAGTTTTGTTGGAAGATGTCATGAGATGACCGGATGACCTTTTTTTTTGGTGGTAGGGACAGGAGAATATGTCTTTTAAAAGAGTCATTCCATCAAAGTGCCAACCAGAGCGAACATGGTGGATTTCACAACCCTTTATTGAAGATATTGAACCCTTATGCTGTATAGCTTTAGGTTTTCGTTTCGTTTTTTTTTTCTAACCAACCGAATTCTGCCCAAGATTTCGAGTTGTCCCAATTCACGTTGCCAACGGTCCGAGTTAGTTGGCGTTTTGGAGTTTCACCAGCTACTCAAACCACAAGAGGCAGTTTCACCACTTTTTTGTTGCATATCTTGGATTGGTTGGGGTGATTTTTTACGGATTCTACCATGGTAAATCATCATAAACCCACCATTTGGGAGATTTTTGTTTTACCTGTACCTTTTTTTCAAGCATCTTAAGCAAATCCAAGATAGACATAATGGCTTCTGAACCATTGGTTTCCCGTAACGCCGTCTATGAGACCCTTACTTCTGAGGGGAGTACGTTAGGGGTTGTTTGATTTGCCATCAAGAACAACCTTTTTACAGGCCTTAAAGTCGAGTGGTTGATATGTTAATGGTGGATGGTGAACTCCACACAAAGATGCGAAGATTCCCAATGGTCATTCGTGGGAATATTCGGATGGTAAGAACTTGACAACTAGATGATTATTCTTCAAAAAACACTTCAATCAGATGTCACAGATGTCACTTACAACATCTTATAACTGAATCTGCACAAGGTGATGCTTTGCAACGATGTCATTTCAATCATGTTTTTCATATAACTGCCACATTTGTGCTACTTTTTCAAACCCTGCCATCCAAACCAACCTTTTCACCAAGGAGAGTGCCTTATTGTCGGCGGTGCGGCGACAGATGGATGCCTTTGAAGAAAAATGGGAGAAGAAGTTACTCAGTGGCGATGATGAGTACTGGCTCAATTTGCCTCCCAGGCCACCCCGCCAATTCCCACAGCAATTCTTCCAAGCTGCCCACGTTGAGTGCCCACCATTGTTGGGAGTTACAGTAAACCCCTGCCAACGTGGCAAAAGTGAAGGTAATTTGTATAGTGATCCCGAAAAAACATAAACATAAACTGAAAGCAGGTTTGATAAGTTTTTGTGATGAGACACCATTGCATTCAAGGTGGGAAAATCCTTCCAAAGTTGGGAGATACGTTGCCAAATTCAATGGGAGAAACAGTAACCCCCCCCAACCAACTCCCCAACCAACAAAACATTGGATCCTGGTGGGATGTTTACCTTGATTTCATCGCCATGGACCCTAGAAAACCCTTGCAGATTCAGCCCTTGAACTCTACCACTTACTTGGAGGATGGGAAGCCCCACTTAGAATGTCACTGGTTTGTTAAGGGGGTAAACCGGTTGGCATTTATAACTCCAAGCCGATCCTTAGGGGACTTTTAACTATGGTCATTAACCACTTACTAAATGGGATGATCCTCCAAGTAGGGGGCTTTTTAAGAGGAAGCTTTCAAACAAGAATCTCCTTGAGGTTTTCCTCCGTCCCTCCCTTTGTGCCCATGAAGTACTGATGCTATCCTCGGCTTCTTTTGAAATTCTATGAAGGGAAAGTTCCAGATCCCTCCCTACTTGGATGTCCCAGGAAGTTAGTAAATGGTTAGTAAATGGGTTAGTTATACCCCCAATATACCCCATGTGTAAGTAGGTTATAACCAATTTACTAACCATTTCCTAACTTTGTGGGACATCCACCATCCAAGTAAGTGTCATGAACATTATGAATTATCCACATAGAAGGAACGTAGTGTCTGAGTGGTGGTACCCTCTGTCATGGAAAAATGGGATTTCCCATCGCCATGTTAGACATGTTTTGAAACTACCCCACCCACCCTGGAACAGTGGAAGGGTGAAGGTCAACAAGGATCCTCTACTAAACATGCAATGTCGTGGTGACTGTTACAAGGTCGGGAAGGTTGCATCTAAGACATGTTGGATTACTGGGTCGTTAAGATTCAGAACTCCTGTTTTTTGTTATATCGTCTCTGATGACTCATCTTTTGTGACAGAGAATGGTGCTCTGTTGACCCACGGTTTGCCACGAATCACTGGAGGTTGGTAGTCATATTATCATATCCGCTTGGAGGGTTCATCACTATCAACAGGAATCAATGGAGACCTGGATCTTCCATGTTCAAAATTTCTGCCAACATTGCTTATATAGCTGTTTGAGGTGAAAAAGGCTGAAATCTTACATACTTGGAAGATCCAAGTATACAACAGGTAGATGGATATGTCCAAAAAGGGTAGATGGGATATCTCCATCGAATGTGCCCTTTTTTGCATCATTTTTTGTCCAAAGATTCAGATGATTATAGCGGTGCGGATCCTGGACATTTTTATATCAGAACTCCTAGAGAGGTTTGGAAAGCAAAGTTTCGACTTTTATAGCATGGGGTAGAAACTCTCAAATGTAGAGTCACTCCCTGAAATGTGTTGAGCAACAAAAACCTCTGGAAAGTTGGTTCCCAGTTGGTTTGGTTCACCAAAAACTGAGCAGTGACCAAAACCTGGGTTATCTGCTGTATACAGGGGATGATACTACCCAGTTCTATAGGGATTTATAAGCCATTATAAGGATCCCTATTAACCAACCAGAACCACTATAACGGAATGTCACTTGAGGGTGTTTGAACGTTGCTCAACCCTTCATTTAGGGGTTGATGTGTTTTTCCACACCCTGAAGCACTCCGGAAACTCGCGGAGGTTGAGACAAGAGCGGAGAGATCCCTCCACCATTGAAGCTTGGATGCCGAAACGTTCAGCAAGACGGCTACTGAGAACATGAAGCATGGACATCATGAAATCCTCGTTGGTGAAGTGGTGAATGATGGGAGTCTTATATTTATGCATATGCATACTGTATATGAAATGATTTGATATACATATGATATAACATGATTTACATACACATACAATCACATACATAAATATATATATATATATATGTACATACAACATTTACATACATATACATTTACACATACATGTTTTGTTGCAGTCGCTAAACCACCGTTACAACTGAGCTCTTCACCTCCTGTGAGGAAAATGGTCGGGAAGGTCCTCTAGGTTTTTCTCAATCAAAATGATTTGGAACAGAAAGGCCGTGTTAAAGAATGGCCATTGTGTGGAAATCCACCCGTCTTTTCTGATATGTATACATATTCATTTGTCTATTTCAATTCCACAATAGTTTTTCAAAACTCATGCTGTTTGTTTCACACACCTTTCTTAACCCACATCATCCCTTCTCCTGATTTCACTGAGGATCGTTTAGTGGAACGAGTGAGTGCATTAGAAGCACCACAACCGCGATTGGAGAAACGACTTGCAGAATTGGATGGGAAGGTGACATGGGAGGAAGTGGAGTGGGATGTTGCGGATGTTTTTTTCCCTTGATGAATCTTTGATCCCACTTTTTTTTTTGAAATCCATGGGTTGTTTCATGAAAACCCATGAAATCTCTCAACATTTGGTGTTTTTCAGAAGATGTTTTTCACGAAGTTTTTTTCCATTTGTCGAAGAAGCAAAGCAGTGGAGTGGATTTTTGGGTGGTGGGAAGTTTGGGGAAGACATGGGACAGGTCTCATTACTCCGGGAATGATTTTCCAAGAAAACTCCAACAGGACCCACTGAATGGACCCCTAAACCTGAGTATCTAATAGCTCTAGCACCTTACTTAGGGGTCCGTTGGTAAGGTCCCCATTCAATTTTTGATGGAGATTTGCCTGCAAAGAAACAGGGTTAGCTGAGGCTGCTAGCAAGAAATTTCTCTAGACTTTTCAAGAGGAAACAACATTTTGCAAATAGGGTGTGGACGGGATGTGGGAATTTGGGAGGAATTGAGGGGATGCTTGGAGCCCGGGTGGGGGTTTTCCGATCATCTTGAAAAACCAAGCCGATTTTTCTTGTTGTTTCCCTCGTTTCAGGTCAAAGGTCTATCGGATGAATTGCAGGGGCAAATTCGACAGGTGCCAAAATCAGATGAAGCCCGGGGGGATTGGTTGGATGTTTTTTGTTGGGGTGTTGGGTTTTTTGGGAGGTTTTTTTTGAAATGCTTGGAATTGTTGAAGGTAACTTTTAGCTCTTCTGTAGTCATCACCGTTTGCTCGGAGCCTGTTTTATATTTTTTTCCCTACGCATTGTAAGCAAAGCGCAAGCGTGGATTTGCCAAAAAATTGATGGTGCTTCAGTTTAGTGTTCCCCTGCCCTTTTCTCAGTTGATCAGCGACCCGTTGACCCTGGTTAACCAGCTTATGTATGAGGGGATTGTACTACCCAGTTAATATAGGGATTATAATAAAGCCATGCTTAGCATCCAGATTATAAACCAACCAGTACAATTCAATGTTACTGTACACTTCTAAGTTGAACATGTTTTGTTGTTTTCAGCCATCTGTTTGAACCAATTTCCTACTGGGTCTACTGATATCGGTCAAGCATGACCATTGCTCGGAGCTGGGCGTGATAATCAGTTCAAAGTATCCCGAAGGTGGTCCACTGTGAGATATCTCCATGAAGCTGCAAACCCCCTAATGTCGACTGAGAGTCGCACCTTTTATTGGAGGGTTTGTTTGGTTTTGCTTCCATTTTTTGAAGTTCGGAATCATGATATTGCAAACGTTTGTTGGAGAAAAAAAGGCAATCAATTTTTAGTGGACCTACTGGCACCAAATTTAGACCCCTTGATGTTCAAATGTTTACCTTGGTGGAATGGACATATTAAGCCTCAATATACTTGGATTTCTTCAAGAGTAATTAAGAGGATGTCTTTTTTACCTGTCTACCATGGTGAGTCACTACTTAATCATCATTTGGATAATATTTTTCAACCATTTTCACATCAAATCTACATATATATAAGTGGCAGCAACAAAACGACCATGTCCAATCTGCCTTTTCATTTTGAGTGGTTTTGAAAGATTTTCCCCAGCAACCAGGCGGGGTCAAGATGTAGAAACGCCTTAAAGTCCAACTTAGATGAAAGGTATGCATCCAGATTTGCTGAATTGGATATGAACAAAAAGATCCATGAGTCGATACTGTTGATGGAAAACACAACTCCGAGACACCACGGAATCGGATGCCCCAAAGTGTTGGCTAAAATCCCATGGCTTAATACCAGTATTACGACCTTTTGGGGCATCCCAAGTGGTGTCTCGGATTTGTTCCTAGAATTTCACGAGACGATTCTGGCGATTTCTGGGTGTAAGAATGCAGTGAGTCTATGGGGAGGATCTCAGTCTCAGTCGTGTTTTATCGGTTCATGGGGAGATTGGCGAGCTCAGTGGTGATCAGAAGTGGAAGATGCATGCTACGTATGCATAAAATATGCACATAGGACCGGTCTATGAGGTTGTGGTGTGTTTCAACCCACAACTTAACGCATATTGGCAAACCGTCACGGGATGATTCAAGTCATTCACCATCTATTCAAAATTCAGAAAGTTGTGTTTGTTCACTTTCTCAAGCACGAACTCTGATGGCTAGCCGCCTCGTGGCTTTATTTCAGTGAGATTCAATTTGCATACAGTAATATAATCCTGGCCACTCGGAAGTTAGCCCCAAAGAGAGTGTATATACAGTAAAGATTATCGTTTGAAGGTTACCAACCGAACCTCCATGTCGCAAAAAACACGGCATGGCCGTTCAAGAGATCCCAAAGTGGCCATGTTCTAAAACGGATCTCCCCCCTTCATCAAAACAAGCCCTGTTTTTCTTTTAAAGAACAGGGAACACACATATATATACATATATATATATATTATATATATATATACAATTTTATATATGACCTTCTTGTTCACCCTGGATATGTCTGTGTACTTTTAAACCTCGTAACTGTCTCGTTGAAGATTACCTTTCGCCATCTTTCGGTCGCGAGGTGCACTTGTTAGATGACCGACGATGGGAATGGAAACAAAAGATGGAAGAGGACGATGAAAAGTGTGATGGGAGTGAAAACACAGGGATAGAACAGGGGAACTGCGAAATGTGAAGTTTGGAGTATTACCCTCCTGGGAACTAACAAAAAACCCCGCGGAAAAAGTCGTCAATTTTGAGTCGATGATCACATGGTGGGGAAACTTCCATTTTTTTTTGACTTTCTTTACCCGGGTTCCCTTGTTGTAAATGATTAAATTTGATCAAATCTAAAGCCGTAAAAACCGGGTTGAAACCACCGAGTCGGTAAAAGGCTGTGGGTCATCGGATACCTGAAACAGATTACCATTTTGACTCGAACCTGACCTCTAGCGCATTGGGAAAGCTTGTTGGATATATATTTTGAAATGCGAGTTTGCCCCCCCAGGATGCAACTGCCAGGGTCCAAGGTCCGAGTAGATATTTTTTTGATGCAGAATTGGTCGTCATCCTGGTGGTGAAGATTGCATCCATCTGAAAGGCTTCGGGGAGCATTTCGGAGCTCACCAAGTAGCCTTCCAAGTAGCCTTCCCCAAAGTTCTTAACAAACATAGGCAGCTTGGGCTCAGAAAAAGATGACGATGGAGACTTTTTCGGACAGTCCTTTTTGGGATAGCGCATTTTTTGCGAGCACGAGATCTCACATCAATTTTGAAATATAAAAAAGCCTAGTTCATTGCAATAGCCTTATCTTTAAATCGTTGATATCTCCACATTTTCCATCATATCATCCTCCTTGATCTTGGCTCTCCGGCTTTTTGTGAAATTTTCTATCCAACCAGCCAGCGGATTCCACCAGGACTTGATGGCCAAATGCCAAGGGCTGCAGCAACAAATGCAAGCCTTGGTCGCTAGCAGTCGCACCCTTTCCTTAGAGGAGCAGATACGTGGATGTCCCGGGACCGGAAGTGGATGGATCAATGGTGATCGGATCAGTGGGTTGGGATGCCTACGGGGCCTACACTGGGGGATTCATTGGGGTTACAACCTACTGATCCTTTTTCTGACTTCCAACGGGACATCCAAGTACCCTCTAGTAAACGAACATAACACCTGAAAAAGGAAACAATCGTATTTCAACCTTCCATTTTCAGGTGCAGTGTTAGTTTCAGGGAGGGTATTTGTATTTTGTTTTTTTGAGATGGTGATGTGAGCAGTGCTCAAGCAAGCCTTGGTTATTTTGGGTGTGATTTTACGTTATGTACAATTTTTCGAAGCCGTTGTAGGAATCCTTACAAATCCGCCAGGTTTTTATGGAATGTCGGAGTTGGTTTCTTTTTCCTCCAATGGCCCGTTGGTAAGCTAATATTGCTGGCTGCAAAAGCCAGCCTTCTCAGGTGTATGAGTCTTTGACCAATCTTTTTTGGAAACAACACTTTCTCCCAAATCCAGCCGATTGCTCTCTTGAAAATATATAGTGGCATAGGTCCTAGGTAGCATGATTTATTGGTGCAGAGTCTTTAGAACTTCCTTTTAGGTCCTGAACATACTTTTCGCCCGGAAAGATGTCAATTTCAAGCGGTAATTCTTGAGGGAACTAATATTTCAAACCAATTCAGGAGGACTCCAGACAGCAGCGAAACTGGCACAGTGCGTTGGGGATGCTCGGGTTTTTTGGGAAACACCTTTTAGTTAAATGGCACATACCCTGTGGTAAACTAACATAGCCATGGAAAATCCCCATTTTCAATAGGAAATACATCTTCAATCAGGGTCCATTTTCCATTGCTATGTTAGTTTACCGGAGGGTAACTTTGTATGGGCATGGGCACGCCACAATTAGACTAACAATATTGATGTGGAATTGTGGGTACCCTTGGGAAGTACCCAGGTACATAATATATACCAACTATATGGGTTGTGTTGGGCAATCATGATGGGGCAATATTCAGGGAACAATTGTACGCCTGATACCCTGCCAAAAGCAAGTATTTCAAATAGTATTTTCTCTATGATCACCCTCCAGCCATCAACATCTGAAGTTGCTTCACATGATCAAAGGAGAAACCCAGATTGTTTGGTTTATATAGAGATTATACCACCCTTTTCTTTGTAGGATTCTATGTAGGATTGTGAAATCGTCGGTTAAAGGAAATTCCTGATTAAGCAGTCAATTTAATGGAATGGGATTGGATTTTTGTTTGTTTTCCTCGCATATATGCACTGCACCTCAATATTTCAACTCCGTGCTGGCCATTCTCTGAATTAGGTTTCATCTCTATCCCGATGTATCTTCAGCTGTCCCCCGCGAGCGAAGCGCAAGCACGGAACATGTAATGCAATTTCTCAATGTGTTGCAAAACTTCAAGAGCTTTGCCTAGAACCCTCTGGCCTTCAGAATGAAACGGTCGAAATTTTTAGGACTGGTGACTGGCTGGTCCTGAGTCATAAGTGCCCCTGTAATGAATGGTCCACTTCTACTTACAACTGGTGTCCAACTTGTTAAACTAAGGATAGAACCAGCCCTCTCTATAAGTCTATAAGTGCTAAGATGTTTTTCTTGGCTAAAAACTGGACCTGAAGTACTACCTTTTTTAAAGATAACTCTTTTTTCAAAGCTTTTCTAACAATTACCCAAATACTATTTTTTTAAAACTAAACCAAGTACAATTTTTCAACACTTTGGTAACCCACCCCACAAAGATCAATTGATTTTACTTAGGAAACCCCAATGGATTTTTAACAAAACAACACCAATCCCAGGTTAGAAGATGGCCTTTCTGCCGCTGCCAGAGAACGCAATGCCATGCAACAGGCGGGTGGGTTGTCTCGTTTTTATAGGGAGCTTGCACAGCCGAACATTGAGTTGCGGCATTAAGGATCAATTTTTAAAAAAGTTTACTTTATATCGGGGATTATAGGATTATACTACCCAATTTGCTAGGGGTATTTCTGAAATCATTTCATTTTACATCCCCTGGAAAAAAAAACAACACCCGGCGATTTCTCCACCCATCCTGATGACGTGACTTGACGGACTCGTTCGACGTCTCCAGGAAGTGCATGAAGGCTTCGTGAATGTCTGTGAACGTTTGGCTGCCTTGGAAGTAAAGTCTCTGGAGGTCGAGTTGGGAAGTTGCCGAACCGAACCCCTTGGATGGATCATTTGGCAGTCCAAATTGGTGGTGGTTTAAAGGCATTGAAAAAACGGCCTAAGGTGAGGGGTCTAAATGTTTAAAGATGGTTTTAGAATAATATGTGCCATGTATATAGAATTATATGCTAAATCGGAAAGCACCAAGCCAAGACTAGGGTTTGAGATTAGGTCCTTAGAGATTTTTGCAACTGACTTTGATGTTTTTAAGGGAACTGTGATTCTTTTTTCATCAGCTTTCTGGCTGACCTCATTCGAAATGGTGCCCTTGGGATTGGAAAATTGGCATACCAAAAATTGATCAATAAGGTCTATCCATGACTGGTAGGAACCATGCCAATTTATGGGAGGTTGAGTGGAAGCTGGAAACTGCTAATTTTCAGGCATCCTCTTTTGGTCTTTCATGTACATCCCTTGCTTCGTAACAATGGGTGAAGGCAAACAGGGGCCTTGCAAAGAAGAGGGATTGAAAAGTCCTCACTCTTGGAAACTGCAAGTGGAGTGACAAGAAGTCAACTGGCATCAACCAACCAAGGAACAGAGGGTTTTGAAAAAGGGTCTTTTAATCAACTGGATCAAACACTGCAAATGTATCCCGTACCATCCATGTACCTACATTTACTTAAAAAATCAACCATCCATGCAGGTAAATATAACAGTCCCATGGATGGTATGGGTATGTTAATCTTGACTGATTTCTCATATAATTAATGAATTGTTTGGGTTGATTGTTGTTGGTATATAATATTGGCAATACTGTTGATGGAAGAACTCCCAAACAACCACCTGACATGTATGAAACCTTGGATGAACAATGGGATATTTACAATATTTTACCATATCAACAGGTGATCGCCGGATTTTTTTCCATCAACCGTATCATGACTCGGATCTTTCTGTTGGTTTTCTTCTGCCAACAGGATCTACACAGACCAGTGGCCACCGACTTGGCGAACCTAGATTCGCCAGGTGAAATGACACAAAATGGTGGTTCGCAGATTTGTCGGTTTTGACTGATCTAGGCAATTTATAGCGACCAGTTCCCGCCGAGGGAATTCCCCCACATGGTGGGTTTTGGAAAGGAATCCATTCAGGTTTAAGGATTTATAATGAATTGCCCAGAACTGATGGTTTCCTGTTTCCTCGTGGCCCTTTATATTTTGAAAGCACGGGAAAAAATTGGAGACACAATGCAAGATAGGGATCCTTTTTTGTTTGGTATGTTCAATATTGGTTGGGTATGGGAAAGATCCTCCTGCCCATTTTTTCAAGACCTCCAAACCAGCTTCAGTGATTCCAGGAATCATGATACAGTTGGTGGCATGTTACCCTTCCTCCCATAATCATAGAAGTGACAAATGGGTCCCTCCAATAGTAGTTTCCTTTCATTTGGGGTAGTTTTCCACTTCCATGATTATGGGAAAACGGGTATATAATTCAATTTACATAATATGTTGTTTGTTTCAATCATTTGAATGAACAGTGGTGTTGCAGCTTTTACTTCAAGAGGCTGCAATTTTAATCCGCTTTGCCAATGAAACAAGTCCGAGGAATCAGTTTCCTGTGAGATGACATCATATATATATATATATATATATACGTTGACGCCCGGGGATGAACGAAACTACCAACAAACCCTACAGTAACTGGTTACAATTCGCCAGAATCAACAGTACACGGTGGACCCCCAACCAGTTATGAATGGAGTTATAACCCCTATAAGTAGGGTTATTTCATCCCAGTTCCCCATTTATTTTCGGCCATCGTAGGGCCTAGTCGCCACCTTGAAGATAGTGGGTTTGTCAGTTTTCCATTTTTCGAAGGAAGAATGTTACTAGGAACAAGGGTATGAAGAATATGATTCATGACATGAATGACATGACAAAATCAGGTTTTAGGAGATTAGCTGTAGATATATCATATAATTAGCCGTTTTATGTATTACGATTTTATAAAGTCCCAGACTTATTCAGCAAATGAACCTAGATGCAGGTGTGTGTGTATATATATATATATCTATAGCATACGCGAGGTGTGTTGGGTTCACCAACAAAAAACAGTTTCCTCTTGCTACGAAGCGCATGGACAGGTAATGACGTTGTAGGGGTGCTTGGGGGGATTGAGGAATCATCGAGCTTCAACAATGGTACCCGAAGGTTTTTTCCTGTGAGAACATTGATCTTCCTGACTATGTTCTGAAGTCACAGAATGACAAGGGTAGAATTAAACTGGTTTTTATTATACAAGCAATTCCAATGATGCTTGCACAAGACCATGGTAAAAAAGAAGTTGTTAAGTAATTTCTTTATGAATCGTTGCAAGGAACAATGCAACAAGTATGTAAAGATTGTGCAGTAGATTTGTTCGTTTTGAGCTTCCTTCAAGGTTGGCATATAGGCTGAGACATTTTCACTATGGAGCGACAAACGAAATGTTTCTGTCATGACAACCTTCATCCTTCTGCTTCCCAGACTGTTGATCTTCACTGCTGCACCACGTTGGTTAATTTCAGTCCTGTCTTCAAAGACAGAATGCTTCACTTCTGACTTTAAGCTCTAGTGCCAATTGAAGATAGCTTGGGGTACACATGCCATCTTCAAGTGCCACTTTCGCGATGCCGCTCATTGGAATCCCTCAGCCCATCGAAAGAAAGGTCAGGTCATAACTTCTTGAATTCAATCATTTATGGAATTGCATATGAAGACCAATGAAATCTATGTGACTATGCGATCAGTTCACCCTGATTTGTTGGTGATTAACAGCTGGTTATACTACTTTCTCATAGGGATTATTAGTCATCATCCCTTGAAATTCAAGTGGTCCCTACAAAGTGGGCCCAAAAACCAGTACAAGTGGGTTGAAATAACTCCACCTATAGGCTTTTTTTGGGTGTTTCACAACCTCAGTGAAACCCATATATTATTTTCGGCCAATTTATAAGGGCCCGGGCTACCCATAACTCTATGTCCCGACGATCGGCTTGAAACGTTCCTCCAACCCTTTTCCTGGCGGCCCATCAAGGCCACTGAAATGCTTTCCAAACGTCTGGAGGTTGGGGTCACCCTGGGGGAAGAGGTAGGACCCACCCCGTTAAACGGTGGTCGCGAGAGAGTCTCCAAGTGAAATGACGGGAAGGTTCTTTACCAGCTGGTTGTTTCCTTTTTTCACCATTTCAGTTTTGGAAGTGTTTTACAGGTGCTTGTGAAAGTTGTAATTTTTACTCTTGAACCTTTCCGGTCAACTCGGAAATAATCAAACCTCCAGACTGTAGAGGAGTTCATGATTCTTGGTTTCAGTATGACAACAGATCAGATGACAAATCATACCAAAAGGCGATTTGTTATGAAGCATTTGGGTCATGCTGGTTCCACCCATGCTTCGACAAATACCACAGGGATCTGCCCTTTTGTCACAGGCCAAACCGCCGACCCCCTCCCTCACCGTATGTTGGTCCATTTCACCGCCACGTTCAGGATCTCGAGAAGAAACTAGAAGACGCTGTGCAGGAGATGGATAATTGATGGCTGAAATTGTGCAATTTTTTACGGTAAAACTGACAAAGCACCTGCAAAAATGATGGTTCAGAGACTACTTTAGGGGTGAACTGCTAGTTTTGCAGAGTGTATACTTGATTGTTTTGGGGGTGTTTTTTAGATCCACTGAAAATAGGCCGAAACCCTTTCAAAAGGAATCTTTATCTTCCAAAAAAATCCATTTCTCAGGTGCAAACTTGCTGTTAGTTTCAGGGAGGGTATCATTCTGACATGTTTCTTCCAAAACATATTCTGACATGTTTTTTTGATGTAGATATGTTTAGACAAAACCCAACTCAAGTGACAACGTTTCCAAAAAGAAAACCTTGCTCGACCTGACTCTAGAATCCAACAATCACAGGACAACTTTGATATTCACCAACGTCATGCTGCACAAGAGGACCACCGTGGATATGAGGTTGATACAATTTTCATGACATCACACAACTGAGTCGATCCCTAAAAGACCGTGGCTCGAAGGCACTCCCTTTACATACTACTGGCATCTACTGGCTAGAAAAGGAAAATGCAGATTAGGAGTTGTGAGCTGGGCTCCCACAAATAAAATTACCAATGTTGGAAAGGTACATGTGGCTTGCTTTACATGTCTTGGGAAACATGGCCATGGCCATGGTGCAGCACCATCTTGAAAGAAATTCGCTAGAACAGGGTAGTGATGGGTGGTGAGGAACTGATTTTATACGCGGATGTTTTTTCACTCACGCACTGTTTCGCATGTTTTTGTTGTGATTTGGGATCAGTACTGGGATGTTCCGTTGGAACTCAGGATCAATGGCTTACTAAGACTGGTTGCAAAGCCAATTTGTAGGAGTAGATTGGAGTTATAACCAACGCACTGCTCGTAACGATGGACATCAAAAATATGTGGAGGGGGATACCCTATCCCTGGGCTTCCACCACCATTAAAATAATGGTTGACCCAATTTCGATGATTACAACCCTTAGGGTAATCAATGGTGGTTATATTAACACCCATTGTTTTAATGGTGGTTGGAATCCCAGGGCTATTCCTACCCTGAGATGGATTTTTTGTTCATGATCCATATCGGGTATGTCTCAATATTCAAGGCTGGGGCCCTTCCAAACCCCGGAAGAAATGACAACTTCCAGGAAGCGTTTTTGCGGTGCGATTTGTTAGTTTCAGGGAGGGTGTATATATATATATATATATATTTAAATATATATGAATTTTATGATGTTTTCCAATTCTGTATTAAATACATTCTTTTGATGGTTCAGAAATCCCAAACAACCAAAGAACCACCGTTTGGATGTTTATCAAACCCGTAAACAATGGGATTTTAACCACCTTTTCCTCAAAAGGTGATTCTTCCGTATTGCTGAACCGTCAACAGTATGATGACCTCAACTGCTGTCGATTCGTTTCAAAAAGGTCACGTCCATGCAGATTGGTTGCCACTGTTGCAGGAACAGATACGCAGCCTCCGCACACGCTTTGAGAATCGGGAGGTCTAAAGGGGGTGGTTGTGTGATGGTGATGGTGGTTGTAGTTGTTGTAGTTGTAGTTGTAGTTGTAGTTGTAGTTGTAGTTGTAGTTGTAGTTGTAGTAGTAGTAGTAGTAGTAGTAGTAGTAGTTGTTGTTGTTGCTGCTGTTGTTGCTGCTGGAGTTGTTGTTGTTGTT
>DF239159.1:201964-320586 GCA_000507305.1 Breviolum minutum Mf 1.05b.01
GTAGTTGTTGTTGTAGTAGTAGTAGTAGTAGTAGTAGTAGTAGTAGTAGTAGTAGTAGTTGTTGTTGTTGTTGTTGTTGTTGTTGTTGTTGTTGTTGTTGTTGTTGTAGATGTTGTAGATGTTGTAGATGTTGTAGATGTTGTAGATGTTGCAGATGTTGTTGTTGCTGGAGGAGGAGGGTGTAAGAGGTGGTATTCAGCCAACCAGATTTCAAGCACACAAGGAACAATTTGGGATGTTCAGCCTTTCAGGATGCAAGGATGACCACTAGGAGGCCATACTGTTGATGGTTCAGAACTCAGGCGATCACCAGTTGATAGATAGTTTTTCCCATTCTTTTTAGGGTTTCATACATCTTAGGTGCAGGATTTCTTCCATCAACCTATATCATTTCTAATAGGAGTATCCCGATTTCCAATGCTAAAAAAAACAACTTGCCACTGGCATCCTGGGATGGGGCAGCATTAGGGAGATCCGCATGACTTAGGGATGATAACAATTCAAATTCAAGCTTCATCCAGGTGCCTGTGGATTTTTTTTGTCCCAAACATCGATCTGAGTTTTGTGTTGTAATATCAATGTTGATCACCTTGAACAGATTGCACAGAACCACGTAACAACTGTAACGTAAAAAGGATCTTCAATCAAGAAACAATAATGGTTCATGACTTTCTTCCCATTTATCACATATTTATCACCATTCCTAGACTTGCTGTTGTTTTTTTGTTTGGGTCGTTTTGGGCACCTTTGCTGAGTTCTGGGGCATCTACCCCCACCCAGGATGCTGGCTCGTAGCAAATGAATGTTTAGGAATCTGCATCCTTGGTGGGGTGTGAACCCAACCGACTCCAATTGCTGAGAACCATTGCTAGGTGGTTTCAAATATGTTTTATTTTCATTCCGAAAATTGAGAAAATGGTCCAATTTGACTGATAACTGATATTTTTCAGATGGGTGGCTCAACCACCAACTATCAGCTATAATGGTTAATTGATGGTTTGGGGCCTGGTGGTTTGGATTCCTGGGATTCCCTTTGTTGCTTACGGGCACCCCGATTCAAATCCCAAACCACCGGGCCCCAAACCACCAATTTACGATTAGTTGAAACTAGATTGGCATGTTTTTTTCTCAAGAGGAGCAGCTGCGGGCCTTGGGCGAACGCGTGGAACGCAGCGATTGGGATGTAAAGCTTTCACAGATCAGACAGGCCAGCGGCCAGGTGAGTTTGTGGATGGTATTTTTTGCAAATTGATGGAACCTGAAAATCAAAATCACCTATTTGAAAAGGAAAATAATCTGAAGCGCACCTTCATTTTTGGGTTCCATGTTAATTTTCAGGGGTGTATTCACTGAGAGAAATGGTTAGATTTGCAAAATTTACAACTTCTTGGTTGGGTTGTCTTCCCCTTTCTAGCATGCAAAAACAATTTTTAGTAGGGAATTCCATGGGATTTCCCAACCTAAACCTGCATTTTCTACTCTTACTGGGACGGGGGACTACCCAACTTTTTGGGAGGATTACAGTGATTACATCATCATATCACATCCACCAAAAGACAAATTTACTTTCTGTATCTCAAGGTCTGAATCTACTTGTTCAAAAGGGCCCAATGTCAAGTTTCCCATGTGAAATTTCAGGGATGTACACATTTGGTAGGTAGTCTTGGGGAACTAAAAGGCACTACCTTTGGCGGCTAGTGAGGTAACCGTAGCTCCTCCGGAAAATCCGGATCCGGCGTGCTTTGGGTTTATATGATAGATATCCCATTCCTTTTACTGTTTTCAGGATCCCAAGTGGTGCAGATGTGTTTTTTTGGTCGATGGGTTTTTCATCCCCTGAAATGAATCTTTATCTTTTGCATCCTAGGATTGGGATATACTCTCCCTGAAACCAAGAAATTGCAGCTGAAAATGGATGTTTGTTGGAATACAAGGCGTTCCTTTTTGGGGCTTGGACCATTTTTTGGGGGGACCTGTCACTTTTAAGGAGGGTACACACACCCAGTTTTTTTTTGGATGACTCCCTTAGCGCCCCTTTCGCCGTATCGCCGTATGGCCAAGTTTGCATGAATCATTCTTCGCCCTTTGCGAAATCCAACAAAAAGCTGGTTGCGTTGCATCCGTCAAGGGAATCTGAGATTCTGGTTCTGACAGTCTAAACCTCGAAATTGAAGTGATTTACTCCCCCGAAAACCAACGAATGTCCCCTGAAAGATAGTGGTTGGAAGATGAAAGTTCCCCTTTTTTTGGGGACATGTTCATTTTCAAGGGGGTAGACTCCCACTTTTGGGTGATTCCCGAAATTGAACGATTGGAACCCGAAATTCACCTCAAGGCTCTGAGGTTTGGAAAATCCTCTTCTAAACCTCCATTTTTTTTCCTTTGCAGTCGTTTTTTTTGTAAAACTCGGGAGGGTTTCCTGGCCTCACAGTTTTTCTCAGCCAGGCTTTACAGGAGCATCACCAGGAGCGTACACTTCACAGTGAAAAGTTGGAACTCCTATCAAAGAGGCACGTTTTGGGAAAGTTATCCTCCCTGCAACTGCAAGTTCACACCCGAAAATGTGGATGTTGTTGGAAGGCCTTATTTGTTTCCTTTTTGGGTGTAAAAGGCCTTTGTTCAGAGCTTTTGCTGTTGGTTTCAGGGAGTGTAAAAATCGAGATTTGGGAAATGGGGGAGGAATGAAGGGGGAGAAGTTTGGTTTCAACATTCCCACTAAAAAAGACATAGTGGCAGAAAACGGGCAGAAAAGGGAGGTTGCATCCCCAAGAAATGTAATCTATGGATGATGGGAAATCAGACTTATCCGATTTTCTTTGTTCAGATGAAGAGTTTTGATCTTGGATGAGGAGATGTTTTGATGGTTCACTGTACCAAGTCAAGAAGGAAGAGGACAGTTTTCTAAATAAATAGACTAAGCAAGGGATTTCCGCTCAAAAATGCGCTGAGAATTCAAGTTGTTCAACAAATCATCCATCCCTATGTCCAATTTCCCAAAGGTGTGTAACCCCCTCTCCAAAGCGAAAAAACAAGTTCACCCACACCATCTTGGCCGATTTTTTTTTTTTGGCACCAACAAAAAACAACTCAACTGAAGCAACTGAAGTAATCCATTTGGTTTTTCAGGTGGGAAGCTGTTGGTTTTGTCTTATCAGGGGAAATATCTCTACTGTTGTTGGACACTCAGGGTGGAGTACCAAGAGCACATGCTGGAAGATGCACGTTTCAACGGAGTGGGGAACCTCATAAATCATGAATGGCAAGAGGTACCATGCATGAAGTAAGAGGAATACTGAAATACCCCCTCAAATAGGCAAATGTTTCAAAAATTTGGAGGTGGACGCGTATTTCTTCTAAAAAGCCTAGATAGTTCAAAGGAATGAAGCACGAACATTTGCAACTCCTTTTTGGAATGCTTATCCGATATCCACCAATGATTGAAGGTTACTTTTTGATGGGGTTGCTACTATTTGCTACTAGAATGAATCTTCTGGTGGGATCGGAGACATGTCCTTTTTCAATGTCACACATTTCATGTCCTTACAAACCTCAGGAGGGGAACCTCGCCCCTTGGCGATGTGTGAGGTTGATGAATCTGATGGGTATCCACATAACCTACCCAACAATAGATGATCATCGGAGCACAGCTCACCCCAACGGATGGCCGCTACATTAAAGCCCTTAAACTTAAGGGACATCCGGGAAATTAGTTGATCCTTTAGCAAAGCCTTATTACTTGGATCTAGATCCAACCCTGCCCGGCAGCACCAGGATGACGGCCTACATTTTCAGGTTCAGGAATCCCAACCTTAACCCCCAAACCTTTATTTGCCACGATTGCATCCTGGGTGGGGGGTAGTTCCAACTGATTACAAACGATTATAAACCACCATCCTCCCAGAATGCCTTAAGGCCTCATTTCTTACCAGGCTGCGATTAGTCCTGAGCAATGGACCACAGAAACCATTGCGTTTTTTTTTCATTTAAGCATGTTTTTTTTCTTTTCGTATTTGCAAAGAAAAAATGAGTTTTTTTCTAGAGTCTCATACGTCATTTATATGAACCCATTTGCTACCAGGTGTTCTTTACCTGTTGTTGAAGGAGTGTCGCATGATTTCACACTTCAATTAATATCCTTATTGGGAACGATGTTCGCAACAACGTTTCAATGAAGATTCAAATTGGATTACGATTTGTTGCCCCAAAACAATCATCACCAACTTATAAAACATGAAACCTCCGTTATGTCCAGGCAATGATTTGCTTTGCAGTTCGGCTAGTCCCTTCAGACAGTAAGGTGCTACCTCCTCATTTCTGCGGAGGTACACTGTTGAAATCAAACTGTACTCAAACTTATCCACACTTGTTTTAGTTCAATCTGATCTTTTCTCGTGTAGATCTCCGTGAGTTCAATATGGAGAGAGATATTTTTTGTTGGGAATGTGTTCACTTCCACGTAGTTTCCAAGTAGACAACAAAAAAACACCTTTTTTTGAGTATGTTTTTTTACTATAGATACTAGGTGGTGGTTTCAATTTTTTTTATTTTCACCCCTACCTGGGGAAGATTCCCATTTTGACTAATATTTTTGAAAGGGGTTGAAACCACCAACTAGGATAGCATTTTCTGGAATTGGTTGATTGACTTGGCAGACTCCTTATGATAGAATTCGTTGAGATTCAACCAGGCACAGAGGCCTGAGACCTTAGTCGAGGAGATGGTTCCTATGGAGGCAGCTGGTGACTTTTTGAGATGAATTCCCTGATGTTCTGGTGTGATGCTGTCCTGCTGATTTCGTCAAAAATTTGGCAACAAAAACACATGTTATGCATTTATTGAGTATAACTAGGTGGTGAAACTTCAAATATTTTTAATTTTCACCCGTAGATGGGGAAATGATCCAATTTAACTAATATTTTTCGAATGGGTTGAAACCACCAAGCAGATAAACTGATTTCAAGGACTGGTTTTTTGGGTATACCTACATGGAGAAATGATCCTCTTTGACTATCTTTGACTAGCATAGCGCTTCAATCGGTGGTCCAACACCAACTAGAAACCCTATGAAAAAATCGGAATATTCTCCATATCAACTGGTTAACCAGATTTTGTATATCAACACTATCTTGTATTGCAAGCTGTTTTGAAAAGAAACATATCTGCTGACGGGGCCACTGCACCACCCGTTTTGTGAACAAAACGCACAAACAGATGTTTAGTTCATGAAGTTTTTTGCTGTTTTTGGTGAACACGTGGCCTTTTCATCGTTTATCTTAATCCTCAGCCTTTACAAAAATAGAAAATGGACCTCCTAGAGAAAACAGGGTTGAAATTAATCCTCTGTCTCCCCACTACCGGCTGGTGAAGCAGAGTTGATGTCATGAACTGGGAAATTTTCTTGATGAAATCGACAATGAAATTATTAATTATTTCACCAGGGTTTCCAACACTATTTACTTTATCAAATCCATGTTCCAACCAAGCAGTATGATGGATATATGGCTTACGCAGCTTTTTTGGGATTAATCCCCATCCCCCTGAAATAGCCAACAAAAACGTGACACAGTACGACGCAGGATGTCAGTCACCACGGAGGATGACATTACTTTCTTCACATTGACCTTTTACATTCCACTGTTGCTGCGAGGGGGCAGCCCCAAGAAATACCTTCAATCCTAGAACCAGCTTTTGTGCGATGATTTTCATGATCTTGCTTCATTTGCATCATGCTGTTCACAGAGGCTGCATGGTATCGCCTATGCTATATCAAGAGGTGTATCTCAAAATCAAGGGCCCTCCGCCAAATCCACTTGGGTTTTTCTACTAAAATGGTTTGTTTCTAGATGTTCTTTGTTTGGTGTCCCCAATTTTGAGACCACACCGATATAGTTACCCTCCCTGAGATTAACAGTTCGCCCTTGTAAATTGTTGCTTGGGAAACTAGTTTCCTTTTCGGGAGGGTAGATTTTTGTTAGATTTTGAGCCACAAAGTTAAAGCTCTCCCTGCACACATCTCTTTCCCTTTCACAGTTGCCTTGACAATAGACGTTTTTTGTATTCCTACCATTCTTATTTGCGACAGGCACCATCTAATTGGGTCAATTTCGAGTGATGAGACTGTGAAGCAATATCAATTATATTTCTCCAGATCAAGGTCTTGATTTGAAAAGAAACAGCCGGTAAAGCAACAAAACTTTCTGGTTTTCCGTTCTGGAGATTGAGTTGAAGGTATTTTTGGGACCAGATGACATGGCAGGACAAAATCAAGCTTTCTTCAAAGGCAGTGTGAATGAAGATGAATTAATATGGCGGTGTTTCACAACCCACCCACTTGATTTTTTAAGCAGGAACTCCATGGTTTTTTGCCACCTTAGCAGAACATGTTGTGTGAGCTCAAATCTAATGTCCAGCATCCGTTATGCTAAGGTGGCAGTGGAACGTAAAGAAATGATCTTCTCCCAAAAGGGGTTCCATTTTTTGGTTACACGTCCTCTTTCCGCAGGTGTTACGGGTTTACCAGCAGCTGTGATTTTTTGGGTCCTCCGAAATTTTTGAGACGAAAAACAGTTGTTGCTTTTCCGAGTGGAGACGCTGGAGTGGGTCTAACGAGTCTTCCGAGTCTTCTCGTTTGGGCCGTCCTGGAAATCCATCGCGGGTGGATTGACCTGGGAAACGTTCCAACAAAAATACAGCAAAAAACCCTGCTGTCCATATGGGTGTTTCCAAAAATAGTGGTACCCCAAAATGTATCGTTTATAATGGAAAACCCCTATTAAAATGGATAATTTGGGGGGAAAACCCACCATTTAATAAAGGAAACATCCATATACCTCCCAAACTCGCCGGGCCCCAAAAAAAGGTTTGTTGACTTTCGGGAAAAAACTCGGCCTCCCGAGTCTCCCGGAAACTTTTTGAGAGTCGATGTTTTTTTTTGTTGGACTCCAAGGTTGCCCAAGGTTTGATGAAGAGATGATTTCCCTTTGAAAAAAACAGGTGATTTTCATGGAACTCATGTTAATTTCTAGGGTGTAAGAGAAGAAAATTCCTAAGTTGCTATAGTACCGCTGCAGAATTTTAGTCAGATCTTTGATGATGATATTGCTCATGGACACATAAGAAACCTGTTTTCTATTAACCAAGAGTTGATGAGATAAAATAAAGGGTTTGATGGCTCGTGGCCAAATTAGAGTAGAAGGCAAGCACAGGAAAGGGTCAACATAGATTCAATAGATGGCATAACGCGCCAAAAGCTAGTTCATTACAGGGCTCAATGTAAACTTTGAAAAGTTTTCCATCTAGTTTTCAGATGGTGTATAGAAATCCTCGTAATTGTATGTACTTATAGATTGTAGGTAAACAATACAACCAGATATAACCATCAAATCTTCCAACAAGTATATGCGAATACAACCGGGTTCCCGTGGTGGATTCGTACAACCTCCGTCGCCTCTTCTCCTAAAACGACCTCTTCACCCGCTAAGTTGAAGGATTCGACTCGTGATGCAGGAAACATCGGTGGTGAACCTATATGTCGGAACGAGCGGTCATCCTAATGAACGAGGGGACCCACTGTACCTGTCTGCCGTGCCTGAAACCTGAAAGGGTGCCATGCGCGCAACAACATGGAATGTAAGAAGATGATGTGGTTGGCCGGGAGCAAACTTATTTCGGGTAAAAGTTGTTCAGGGCCTCTCTTAGCACAGAAGTGCCTGCTTGAACATGTAAAGGCGAGATGGTCCGAGTCTTGGAACAACTTGGCCTGTGACAGGATCTTGGTGTCGGCAGCTCTGCTGCTCTTGCGCTGCTGGAGGCCTGGCCTGGTGTGCAGTGTCCATTTCCAGCCAACCCTCTGTTCAGCCGCTGCAGGACCAAGTGAAAGTCATTGGAGCAGAGATCAAAGGGCTGCAGGCCAAGCTGTTGCAGCATTTTCTTGCGGCAGTCGAGACATGTTTGGGTTCAAGAAATCTTGATGAATGCTGAAGACATAACATTGGCCCCTGCATCATCCAAGCCAGTCCTGCCACCCCTGCACGAGGCTCAAGAAGACAAGTTGGGCCTCAGTTCGTTGGTGAATCAACTGAAGGAGCTGGGTTGATGTTGTAGGAATTTTTACAACTTGTGTGGAATGCTGTCTGGCTGTTTCTTTGGGTCCACAAGGCCAACACATCCACAGTTGCAACTTCAAAAGAGTGAAGTCCTTTGCTCCAGAACATGGAACATGACAAGGGTCCAGCCACTTCAGAAGGAAGGGACAGTACATACGCATTTTGCAAACCGTGATACAAGTTCTTGGAATCCTTTCTGCCGTTAAGACGTGGAGATATGGTCATACAAGGCAGGCCTTATGAGCAGGAACACGTCCAAGCAAAAAAACATATGAAACATGCAAAACACCCGGCTGGATTCTCCATGCAATCCCTCCCCACCAGTGAATTTCAGGCCCAATGGGAACACCAGCGTGGTAATTTGGATGGTTTGCTGAACTTCTTTGGTTGGAGAACACTTGGTTCTCTCGATTGTCCTTTGCAGGAAATTTCGCCCAAAGTGATCTCCCATGAAAAATCCATCAGGCGCAATGGAAACTGAGGGTTTTCTACTTTGTAAGGATGGTTGGTTTAGTTTCCAAACAAGTGTTTTTTGCAAAATTCCGCTCTGTGGGACCCTGAGCGCACCCCCAGCACATGGAAATTCAAATTCAAAGGTTCCATGGGAGATGGGGCGTTTTGTAGTTCTGACGATATCTGCGGTTTCACGTACCCCAGCCACGGTTTTTTTTCAAGAAATAATTTGCATATGTGTATGTTTGTCCTTGTTGAACATTAGAAACCCCAAAAAGTCAAGAATTGTTTTATTTTGCCATCATTGATCTTGAATAAGACCCTCATTCCCCCTCTTGTGAATGGTTAGGATCTCCATGATTTCAATGTATATCGATTGAAACCAAAAAAACGACAGATTTGCAGCCAGATGGTCCAACAGTCGGTTGGATATGAATTCCAGTGTCAAAAAACGTCCCCAAAATCCATGGGGATGAATGACACATTTTTTTTTGATGGGGAAAACGCGTTGAAATGAGCAATCTTTCAATGAACTGGTGGTGCTGAGTTGGTTGCAAAACCAAATAAAAACACTTGGAAGGTTTTTTTTCACACACCTCTCGCAAATGTGTTGGATGAATTATAGGGATGTCGTTTGTGACGACTTTGCAAAATAACAAGGTGCCCCTCCAAATGACCCAAGATTCCTACAATCAAAAAAGCAACCAATTTGAAGAAACATGTTCTATTGAAATTGAAACCATGGTTTTGCATCGCTGTGAGTTTCCCAGTGTGGTAGCAGAAAGACAAAAACAAACAAAGAACAATGGCAGTAGGCAACATCGCACTTCAATGTGTAATATCCTTGGAATAGTACAATCCAATTTCATACAGAAAGACATTGCCCCCATGGATGTTGCTCTCATTTTCTATGGAAGCTGTGTGTCCAATATGATATTTCAACAGTACACCAAATCGGCAATCAGATATTCTGGTCAAGTTATAGTGACGGCAGGAGACGTTACCCCAAAACGTATTTTGTGTACAAAGGCATCTTCATATACCCCCTCTGAAACCTATCTTAGCACATGGAAAATTCATGGTTGGAAGACTATATGTTGTGGCCCGGCCAATTTTCAGAGGCTTTTGCTGTGAGTTTCAGGGAGTGTAAAGGTTCTTATTTCAGATGTTTCTTTTTCAAGATTGGTGAATGGTCTATCGATCTGAGTAGATAGACTTGGCAAAATTCCGATAGTCAAACATTTTAGCTCCGGATGTCTCACCAGTTTTTTCCCCAGAAGCAGGTGTTTGAATGTGCTTGAAATCGCTGTGATGTATCAAGGGGATTTCCTCCATTCGTAAGGAACTTGCGACGTTGCAACCATCGGGGCAAACGATTTCACGACCAAACACGCCGACTTCGTGTATTTTTATTTGAGCAATTACTTTGGGATGAATTTTCATACCATTGTCTAGGTCCTGGTTTCAAATATTTGTTTATTTTCACCCCGACCCTTGGGGAAATGATCCAATTTGACTCATATTTTTCAACGGGGTTGGTTCAACCACCAACTAGTTGTAGTTTACCCAGATTCTTTGTATGTCAACAAATCTTTTTACATCCTAAGCGAGAAAAAACAACCAGAAAAAAAAAGCGCACCAAAAAACTGTGTAATTTCGACAAACACCATCTTCATAGCATCATTTATTATCCGCTGCGGATTCTCTAAAGCAAAGCTTTCCCCCCGCAGGCGTTTGGAAGAGCGAAATGCCAGTCAAAGTGAGGTGGATGAATCAAGTCTGAAGGGTTGGCATCTTTAGGATCTTGGGAGGGCAGGATGGCAATGGCTCAGTTGTAATCAGATGTATAACTTGTTGAGTACATATAGATATATACCCTCCAGGGAACTAACATGTCCGCCAAAAATGGCATTTTGAAGATGATTTTCCTTTTCCCAAGGTGGGATATGTTAGTTCCCTGGAGGGTATATATACTTTACTTAAGTATGATTTTGGTCTTATGATAATATGATCGTATAATTTTCTTTCTTTTAATGTAATTATTTTTACGGTCATACATATATATACCCCAGAAGTGGAAAGACTTTATTTGAATTCCGTAAAGACTATTGTCGTAGTAGTCGTAGAAAGGGTTTGCAATCAACAATTCCAGAGGACTATCTTCTTAATGGTCTTTGGCTTCCAGGGTATTTACCTGAGCAATCAAAAAAAACACCTGGTTGTTTAGAGTAAAAGTTTGGGATGAAAAATCCTACCCAGTTACAAATTGGATGATAACAAGCCATGACATAAGCATCCCGGATCCCTATTAACCAACCAGTATGGCTCATGGCAAGTAGGGCACCTCGGGTTTTTGACCGTGGCATGGTACTCTTTCGAGCCATGAACAGGCAAGAGTTGACAACAATTGCTAGCGCGTAGGATCTAACAGGATTCTAACAGGAACCTTGATTTCTTCTCCGTTTTTTTTGTCATTGGAAATGTAGATAAAACGTTTTTCAATGGAACCCTAGAATACCATGTTTTTTCTTTAGAACTCATCTTGCGAAATGAAACTTAAGTTTTCACCCAGAATGTTTCATGCGAATCTAAGGGTACCCTCCCCAATGCTCCCCCGCTCCGAAGAAATACGACCGTGATAAGGCCTTGTTATTGGAGAATGGTTGTTGTTAATCCCTTAGTAAGTTACGGCCTTGTTTTGTGTGGGGGGGTTGTCATTGGGGGTACCCTTAAATTCACATGATTTTTGTAGGTTAAAAAATAAATTCCCTGGGTAAACCGCAACATAGCCGAAAAAACCTCAAGGTGCAAACATTCTCAAGGTGGGATACCATAGTCCCAGCCGCAGTTATAGCTTGATTTCTGAAATGTTCAGATTTTGTCTTTTTCAGATGATTCAAACACATCCATTTGATCCCCAAGTCAATGAATAGAAGAAAACATGATGTTGAGATTTATCACATTGCGGGATTATGTAGAGGAAGCCAGTCCAAAAAACTGATACTAGTCGTGGATTCGTTGAAAATCCTGATCCAGTTGGTAGGTCAAGTATTCTATACATCGTGTTTGTCTTACCATCCAACTGATTCGCCAAATTCTGTCAGCAAGAACACGAATTTGAAGTGAAGAAAAATGAAAGGTCTCAGAACCTTGTAAAAATATCAATGAAAATTCAAAACTTGAACTGGAAGTTGTAGTAATCAATGTACTTGGCAGTCTAGTGAAATGACTTACGAACCTAAGTCAATTTCACTTGGAATATATCTCTCCAAGGATCCAGGTCCTGTACCAAACAAGGGATTTAAAAGAACTCCTACAAAGGTATTCTGGGGATAGGATTGAAACTCATCGACCTACAAAAATAAATGGTCTTGGTTTACCCCCTTAACAACTAACCACCTTTCCTAAGTGGGGACCCATCCTCCAAGTAGCGGTTCAACCGATTCTTAGGGACTCATTTTTTTTTTCCCTTGTAAGTCCACCAAAGTTTTTCCAGATGAGCTGCCCGAAAGCTGCAAACGATACTTTGAAAAAGGTTGGTATATGATATATGGATTTCCCATCACCAAGTGGTCCTTTTTCAAGCGCATAAATGAGAACTCTTCAAGACATTGCTGGTTATATCACTTATATATCCATCATATCCTCATTGTCCTGCATGTTATGGTAGGTTTTGCTTGGATCTACCAGGCACCCAGGATCCACGCCAGGGTTTAGGTTGTAATCCCCAAGCCTTAAGCTAAAGTATCCTGGTGAAGGTGTTGCACCACAATCATTTCAACGCGGCACCGTCCCACAGTCCAAGTTGACCGACACCTCGGCTGAGCTGGCGGCCAGTAAGGGGGCCTTGGCAGCTCCGGATGTCGTGTTGTGTGAATCCTCAAATTTATGAATCCCGAAAAGTCAACACATCCGAAAAACATGCCGAAAGGGAAGACTATGTTCCTTTTGAAACCGGTCCCTTTGTGAGATTTTTTGCTGGTATTCATCAAGAAAAATATGACAAGGGCATCTGGGCCTGATTTTTTTTTTCGCGACGCTTTTTGTCAGTCCAAAAGGTGGTGAAGTAAGGGAAAACAAAATTAGGAATTACCCTCCCGAAGATTAGCAGGCAAACGCCCCGGAAAAGTTACCGGGACCAAAAAAAAGGAAAGGATCGTCTTCCTTTCCCACCGTTTTTTCAGGGGCGAATTGTTGAACTTCGGGGGTGTATCAGTTATGATTTCTCATATATAGATTGGAAATTTCAACCTCCCTATCATAATCCCACCTTCATTGCATGAAATGCAATCATTTGGCACAAAATGTCTATTTCCTTCAATAAACAGATGCATCCGGAACTTGAGAATTGCCAAAGGGAAAAATGAGGCACAGCAAATTTAAAAATACTGGGATGTCCTGCTGATACTTAGTAAATGGATTATATAACCCCTATATAAGTAGATTGTAAGCCCCGTAGGTTATAAACCAACTTACTAACGATCGTTGCTAACTTCCATGGACATCCCAGTATCCTCAACATTCTTGGGTTGGTAATCAAACTACATGGCGCTTCCTGCCTTCACCCCCTTCCAAAAGTTTTAAACAGGTTCCTTCGCCCCCATCCAACATGAGAAATTTGTGCACCTACCTGTTTGTTTCAACAAGACCTTTCTAAGACTTCTAACTGCAGGGTCCCCAACCGTCGTTTTAAGTCTTATAGACTTCACTAGATGATTAGATGGATATATCATCAACGCCTCCATCTTCCTTGAGGTGAATTTCAGTACTGAAAAACCCACGCTGTCCAGGACAACGTGGTGCTTGATGATCTACTCACCCCCCAAAAGGCCCAAGAAATCACATTAAGAAGGCCTTATGATTGGAAGATGTTGGTTCATAGTCCCCTTCATATAAGATACTATATAAGGCTGTATGAGATATAAGGCCCTCATTTCCGGGGCAGACAAGTTGCTTTTTTTTTGGGCGGTTTAAAGGCCTTGTCAAGAGGCACTGCAAGGGTTTTTTGCTGCTTGATTTTCAGATTCCTATGACTGAAGCCAGGTCAAGAGGAATTGAAAGCCAGACTCGAGCTGCTAGAGCGACAAGCAGAGGCGTGGAAATATAACCAGCAGAAGATGGACTGAAAACCATGCTAACATGATCTGCAAAATTGAAATTGGGTGGAGATGAGTATTTTGATATTCTTGTGGAAAATACGATTTCAGAATGGTCAGTATTTGATTTAAAACCGTTCTATCTTCTTTTACAAACACGAAAAAATTACACACGACAGTTACAAGTGGGTGCAAGTCTGAAAAATCTGTTTTGTCAATGAATCTTGCTTGAGACCAAGCAGTGGGTTCAGCAGGTATGAAATACTTGGATGTCCCAGGAACTTAGGAAAAGATTAGAAAGTGGGTTATAGCCCCAGTATACCCCATTTATAAGTAGGTTATATAAGTTATAACCCATTTACTAACCCATTTCCTAACTTCCTGCAAACATCCAAGTAGAGCCCCTTCTTGAATCTCTTCAGATTGCTGTTTTTCGATGCATGAAAACCAAGGCGCTCCCCAGCACAGAGACCGACTTCGTGACGCGCCAGGATGGAATGAAAGGGAAAATCCAACGTTTTTTTTTCTTTCGGAAAAGAGCCTGGTAGAAAAGCACCTGAAACACTACTGTAATTGGAATGTATATTATGGGGATTTCCTAAAATGGTGATGGTGGTACCCAACAACCAGGGTTTTCCTACTAAAAATGATCATTTTGAGGTGTTTTGGAGGTACCACCATTTAAGGAAACACCCATATACACATAAACAATATATCTGTATTATATCCAGATACAACCATAATTTGAGCGAAATTGCTTTTGGAATCACATCAAACAAAGTACTTGATGCGGAGGGATCTTCTGAATTTCCGGCCCACGATCTGGGTCAGTGGCAATAAATGGTTGTTAGTTTTGAGTCCTGTTGTCTAGTTTGAGATGTGAATCAGAATCCATTTCCTCAAACTGGGTGGTAAATTTAATAGTAGCCTTCGCTGACCAAAAAAAGCCCTCACATGATGCTGATTTCGCCGGACCAGACACCTGTGAAAAAACAACAACAAGTGGTCAAAAAACACCTGTACTTTTTTAAAGGACACTTCATTACCAGGTGAATTGAAAGAATGCTACCAAAATTTGGCAAGAAAAAAACATGTCGGTTTTAAACTTGCCACACATTTTTACGGAAATATCATGTACCACCGACCTCCAGGTTTGCTTATTGTCCTTTAGTTGGGTCTTCCAAAATTATCCAGAAGACCGAGCTCCCCAGGGAGAGTAGGACAACAATCTCAACTTTAGAAACCACTCAACTTACACAAAAAGTCATTAAATTGCCTATTTTTTGGGGAATGAAACAATCGAAATCTATGGTAAATTTGAGGGATTTCCGGGAAATTATAATGCATTGTTTGGGTTGGTAATGTAATGACCCCTGTTATATGCATTCAACTCATCTTTTGTTAACATTTCAAGTTTGCCAACCACCTCAAATCAAAAAGACAACAGCTTTGGAGATGCCCAACTGATAACCTGAAGTCTAGTCATTTCACAAATATATAGTCACCTACCTGGCAATTCTGCTGAGTGACCTTTGTTTGAGGTGGTGAAAACATCATCCTTTCAAGGGTTGTTGGCGACCTCCAAGTGGATCAAAAGGTAACGAATTGAAAACCTGACACCCCCGAAGATGAAAAGGCGATCCTCTTGCAAGCATCATGGCTTTCCGGGGACATTGTTTGTTTTTTGGGGGAGGAGTAGCCCTAATCATTGCAGGGTATACAAGTTACCTAGAGGATGTCTTCTGTGCAAATTATAGCGACCTCACACGACCTCACCCCAAAAAGTAGCTGATGTCAGGAAATCCCCCTATTTCCAACGACCCGTCAGCGTTTGGTGAAATATTCTAATTTGGTCTAAAAATGTCCACCACCCGTGGAGACTTCAGCCAGTCTGCCCGTTGCGCAGGACATGGCCGATGAAGTTCGTGACTTGCGGCATCGAACTGAAGAGTATCTCAAGGTTCACCCCGAGTTGTGTTTTCTCAGCTGCCACATAGATGTAGGGGCGGCATAGCCGATCCATTTTTTATATGAAGGGGTTGGTTTCTTCCCAATAAAATGGTATGTGCAGCTAAGTTTTCTGATAGGATTTTGTGTTGAAATTTGAAGTAAGAGACTTCAGAAAAGAAATGAAACATGGACCATGAAGATTCAAGATGTATTTCACTGTATTTCCTAAGAAGCTTTGTGCTTTACGCAGTAAATCTAGTAAAGAACAAAATATCTACTGTAGCCATGCTTTCGATGGTGATAGCGTGTACCCTTTTGTATCTCGACGCAGCAGGTACCAGGGACTTGTCAGGGGTGTATAAACAAAGATCACAGTCACTTCATCCTCATTTCCCATATGTTGTGGTATAGATGTACTTGGTGACTACACGGTAGTTTGTAGGGTCGGGCATTGGGGGTGTACCCTCAGATTCCCATGAATATTGTGTGCGGTTTTTACAGAAATGGATAGGAATGGTTCCACCACGTCACAAACCTACGTCACTCCGATACGTCACAAACCGAAAAGTTCGATCGGGCAAGCCAATCATCGTCGGTTTATAGCCGAGCCATACTTCCATAGCCCATGTAGTAGTAGTACAAAAAAAAGAAAATACCACCCCTTGAAAACTAGGGAATGTCCCCTGAAAAGGGACCATTTTAAAAGGAAATGAATAATCTTTCAATCATCAATTTTCGGGGGATATGTTTGTTTTCAGGGCCGTAGATCCCTTAAAACCCCAGGTACTAGGGCAATATTAAGATAATATTAAGCAAAAAACAATCTTTCAATTAATGACCTCCATTGCCCCCAATTAAGTGAAGGAATTTGAATAAAACAATGTGACCCCCAGTATCAACACCACTTGGCAAATCTTTGGCAGTCCCTTATACCCTTAGCCCCTTTAAGTGTAGCGGGTCTTTCAATGCAACTCAACAAAAGTTAAACCTTTAGTCCCGGGGACCTAAGTTTTGCCTAGAAGAGTTCAGTTTGATTTCAACTTTTTGGTTGGTAAGATCTGGACCAAATTTATTGACCTTGGCCAAATTGTAGAAAACCGCCTATTGTTCCATTTTCTTCAAGTTTAGGACGTAGGAGGTAGTTATGGCTAGATCATGATACATATCATTTGTGCACCTTGTGTATATACATATATACATCAATATATTTATGCTTGTAACGTATATAATATATATTTGTTATGTTTTAGATTGTTTTATATTGCATACATACTATTATTTATTCATATATCTATTTGCAAGACCCCCAGGAAGTCGGATTTCTCTGCCAGGACTTGGCTTCGGAAGTGCATCGTCGCTTATCGCAGCTGGACAGCCTGAGAAACGAGACATCCTTGCAGAGCCAGGCGCGGTGAAATCGATGGAGCAATGCTTGAAATCAAGGGCCCATGGACCATTACAAAAAAAAAGCCGATCCAATTTAGGTGAAGATACCATGGATTCCCTTGGGAATTTTGTACTAGACCCAACAAAGCCCAATGATTTGTATACAGATCTACAGCCAGTTCCGATTTTTTTCTTTGCCATGGTTAGTTGATTTATAAATTAAGGGATTAATACTACCAATCCGGAATCCTAACTGCAAAATTTAAAGAGATGATGGAAACGTCCACGAAATGGGAATCTTGATTCATCAACTATACACCCCAAAACTAGCATGACAATGGAAAATCCACCATTTGAAGGTGTATTTCCTTTGGGGAAATGGGGATTTTCCAATGTCATGTTAGTTTTCCAGGGTGTATATAGGGGATGACATACTGTTCATGGTTCTGAAATTCGGCTCACCAGCCAATGCACGATTTTTCTCCCTCGATTTACAGGGCTGCACTCATTTGAGGTGGTGCAGAATTTCTTCCATCAACAGTACTGCCCAGTTATATTAGGAGATTATTTCATATTGTCACGGCTTTTTCAGTCTTCAAAGAAGCTTCTGGGATTCGGGTGTAATTTCGTTAGTATATATAAACTGCTCCAAACAATGCATCAAACAAGCATTCATTTACACAGGTATACAAACTGCTCCATCAGAATCACCAGTTCTCAATAGCTGTGCCTTATTAACAAGACGGCGGGCTTCATAACCCTATTTATAAATATATGAGTACATAGGTACAAATGTATTTTATATCTTTATGTGAAGATTCACATACTTATACATATTTTTGTTGATATGTGTAAATGTGTAGATATCTTTTTGCAAATGAACTCCTTAACCTTTGATACTTGATCACTTCCCATGGTGTTTTCTCCCTTGATGTCATCAACCCAATTCGTTTTCGGCCCCTGTGGTGATTTCCAGGATGATCATTTGGATGAGTCTCTTGGTCGAATAGCTGAATGAATCTCTCTCCAAGTTTCGGATGGAGAGACGGACGACCGATGTGAGGGTTTCCATTTTGCTGGTTGGTTCATGGGGATGGGGAATCCGAATATTACAATGGCTTATTATATATATATATATAATGCCCATATAACTGGGTAGATTGGGTAGTATATTCCCTGATATACAGCAAATAATCAGAATTTTTGGTCACTTCTCATGTGGTTTTTACTGATTTGATGTTTAGAGAAATATTTGAAGTTAGAACATTTAGATGATATGAAACGTATGAATACTACATTCATGTATTTTTCACTGATATACAATACAGATCTAAGTTGTTATTTGTACATTGGATATTTGTAGAGATTCTAGAATGGGTCATTCAATCATGTTTGGTCGCTTGTCGATCTTGACTTACATACATGCTTGCCCCAGCTCTTTTAAGTTTGTTTTTTCTTGCCATTGAGCAAATTTATGCAAGAGTCAAGCCTAACTTTTTAGCCACGGGATAAATGTCACTCCTACAGGGGAAGGTCCTATTTCAGGTGCCATTTTCTGGGTATACTTCCGTAATTCAGCAGACAGATGTTCTCACGCTTTTTAATTATATACTCGCTTTGTCTCGACAAAAGTCTGAATTGTGCCGAAATGAATTTCAAACAATTTGATTTGACCCAATTTCTCGATGCTAAAGAATCGTCATGGACTTTTATCCCACCAAAGGTACAATACCCTGGCGGTCCAAGCACCATAGTAATGGTTTATCATGATCCAACAGAACCAGCATTTTGCATATGGTGGGTGGCTTCCATGGAATGGAAGATACAGCAGGTCAAGTTTTTCCTTTGTTTTTTTCGTCTTCGATCTTTTTGAGGACATTACATTTCTTTAAAAAAAACGAAGCACCAAAAAAGGCAGGCCATCTTTCCATATTTTTCTTGTAAAGGATTCCAGTAGCAAATGAACGTTTTATAAAGATTTCCGAGCCTAAAAATGGGCTTCATGTCATCCTGGTGGTGATGAGGAATCCGCATCCTTGGGTGAACAGGGGGGGTAGATCCAAAACTCTACGAAAAGGTGCAACGGAAAAAAGCACGCGGCAACTCCGAAACGGCGCCCGCCCTGCAAAGGTTGAAACACAGCTGGGAGAAAAGATTTCAACAACTCCAAAACGATGGCGTCAAAGGTGCCGAAACAGCCGAGTGTCACCTTCGTTTGAGGGTGTGGAAACACAAAAGTGGAACCCACAGCAATCCCAATCATTGATTTGGTGCCTGGTGAGGCGTTATTTTATAAGCTATTTAATAAGGTGATTTCTGCGATCTCAAGAAAATGTATAAACGTCTTTGATGCGTTTATTATTTTGTTGGAACATATCCAGTTAACCGTAGTCAACCAGTTTAGCATTGGCATTGTCCTCCCATCATAGTTTATTTATTTTTGTTTCACTTCCGGGTACAAACAACCCTCCACTAGGCGACACCAATTTTTTTTCAGGATAGACATACTGTTGATGGAAGAAATCCTGCACCACCTGAAATGTATCAAACCCTGTAAATCATGGGATGAACTACCATATCAACTGGTGCAGGATACCAGTTGATAGGTAAATTATTCAGATTTTTTGCATCCCAGGTGGTTCTTTGGGATTTCTGAACCACCAACCGTATGGCTCGAGACTCCTATTTATCAACAGCCGCCTCAGACATGTTTTTCACAACTTTCAACTTGGATGATGGATCAGCACAATGGAACTCCAGGTGAGTAGTTTATATACATATACCCTGGAAGTCCAGAGACCACTAAAAAACATAGGTTTTCACAAAAGACTAGTTTTTAAGTAGTTTATGTAGGGAATTTTAAACATCCAAAATTGGGGACTATTATTTTAATGGTCTTTGAAGGGCCCATGGTTAGTTGATTTATATAAAATTTGACAATTAGGGGATTACTATTGTGTACCAATCTTACCTGCAAATTTTAAACAGATGATGGAATCGCACATGAAATGGGAATCTTGATTAATCAACTAGAAAAATTCGGAACTACCCCCAGCCCAGTAACAGTCACCAGCAGTACTATTCCATTTCTAGTAGGGAATCCATATAAACCTTCATTTGTGACTGTTTTCTGGGTGGGGGGTCGATCAAAAGTATAATGTGGAATGGGATAGTCCGAGTGTTTTTCTGCCTGTATGACTGTGGGGTGTCCAAGCCCACAAATAGGTTAGAGCCTTTTTTTGCTGAGGGAGGTGGGGGACCATACCAAGACGTCCCGCAATAGAATTTTAGTGAATTTCGCAAACACTTGACTTATAGAAAGTAGTAGTCAATTGGGAATTATTGTTAAAACAGGGGGGCTTGAAAATGATTAACTTGGAATAATTGGGGTCAACAGTTAGCAACCCCCATCATTATCCTACCATACGTATAGGTTTTTCCATGTTTCCCCGAGCAAATCCTGGGGTCATATCATCCAAGTAACCACTGACGTCATCCAAACTAGAAGGCTTGGATGTGGAGTATCGCTTGGACCGCTTGGAAGCACGCAACAAGGCCATGTTCAAAAAACGACGAGCCATGGGTGAAACAACGAGGATGAAACGGGAGGGGTATGTAATCCAGAACTGTTAGGTGAAGATGATTTAGAATCTGATAAATTCGGATAAGACAGGGTTGTGATCCTTCAAAAAGCAATGTCTAACACGGTCCGTTTATATGTTGGGTTTTTTGTGGGTTCAGACACGGATCTACTCATCAATGACCTCAAAGATGGTGATGCTCTTAGATTCAGTCATTCGCACGGCCCTCGGAACATTGCAGAGATCCAAAAAACTTTCAAAGTTTCACGGATGTCTTTGACTTCAAAAAGGGGAAGATGTCATCAAACGTTGCGTCAAAAAAACCCTTCCAGAAAACTAAGATGATTGGCTGGAAAAATCACCATTTTGAATAGGAGATACATCTTCAACGGGTTGTTTTTTCCATTGTCGTTTTAGTTTTCGGGGGTGAAAGATATTTCCTGAAGGAGTTGACAGCTATCGATCCTTTTGTTGTCTACGTGCAACAGTGATGCCATCCCGCGGACTGCATAGTGACAGAAAGACTTGGATTTGTTTGGATGATTTTGTTTTACGAATTCTACTATGAGATTCATCAATACTACATCATCATCATCTAGGGAATATGTTTGAAACGTTTTCCAGCCATCTTCACCAAGTTGGTTTTGCTGATAATTGGTGGGCCTTGTCAGAAAAGTTCATTATTCAGAACTCTAGGTACATTCGATTCGCCACATGCTTAGTGGTTTTCAATGATGTTTATTGTTTTTCTAGGGGTAAAAACCCATTCAACACTTGTAGATTTCAATGTGCCAAGGGGGGGCTTGCATAGCACTTACAAACATATGGAGCCCGAACTGAGCCGTGACGAAAACTTGACCCTGGTTATTGGCTGTATATACGGGAGGAAATCCTACCCAGTTATATTTAGGGCCTTAGGGATTATAAGAAGCCATTATAAGGATCCCTTCACGAACCAATCAGGATTCAATGGAATGTCAGCCTCGCGAGTTTTGAACGTTACTCAACGAACCTTTGGTTTCTTGAGGATGTTGACCCAACCCTTCGCCCTTCGCGACGCCCAACCAGGTGGAGGATGAAGAATTCTTGAACTTTCGTCAGGTGCGAGTCGTTTTCGTCGTTTTCGTCGTTTGGAATGTTGGAAAGTTTTTCGGAGAAGAAAACATCAAATCACCAGGTGCTTTTAAATGATTTTGTATGCTTACCATGGTTTACCCGGAATTCTTGAGGAAAATGATCCAATTTGGCCGAGATATAATGTTTTAAAGTGGATTTAACAAAACCACCAACTAGTCTTTCATATTATAGGGATATATAAGAATTGCCCCCTGTGGCAAACTCGACTTGAAGGATGATTCAATGGTTCAATCAACGACTCATCTTGGGGCTTTTCAAGCTTTAAGAATTTCGAAACTTTTGAAAGGTGAAAGATGGTGATATACTATGACGGCGAAGGTGATTGATTTTAGTTATATACAACTCCACCTGAAGGAACCAAACAAATGACTGGGGTTGAAGATGTTGGACCAGGTGAATGTTTCTTTGTCCTTGGAATGTAGATGTATATCTTCTAATTTGAAGCAAACAGAAACTGAGAAACCTGACAGAGTCGCAACTTCTACTTGAAAATAATTCGTTGGATGATATTTTCTATCTCATTGGCTAGCAGTTTTTCTGATAAAACAACGTTATTTCAAGTGCCATGGGTTCACCAAAAGGATTTATGCACATACAGGCATTGAGACACACCCCAAAAAAGGTGATTCGGTGATTCCATCAACCATGAGGAAGGATCCTTACTATTTAACCAGAGTGTGTGGATTATCGTATTTTTATATATGTGTTTATATGTATCTACTATGGAATGTCATAAGGAGCCACAATCGCGAATGCTCAAGTGTTTTAGTTGATCCCGTGCTTTCTTGCATTCAGAAATCAGTCGACCAACAATTGAGCTTAATTGGTCGTTTATCCCAGGGTTTTACGCGAATCCATTGTGAAATCATTCACGTTATCTTTTCGCCATCAACAAATCTATGAAAACTATATGTCAAAACCATCAGAAACGCCAGTCAGAGGAGGTCCTTATACCCTCCCGAAGTTTAACATAGCCCCTGAAAAATGAAGGTTGGAAGACTACTTTCCTTTTGGGATGGTATATTTTCAGGGGCTATGTTAAACTTCCAGGGGGTAATAGTTTCCCTTGAGTTGTAACCATGTGGGCTACCTCCAAACCATGGGCTCCCCCCTTGACCCATTAGGATTTCATCATGCGCTGCGCAGGAGTTGCAGCAACGTATGGAACACATGGCCTCACAAGTGAAGTCGCTACAGGTTGGCTCGTGGCCTATCTTTTTTTTGGGGGGGGTGGGGCCGGGGTGCCACCGGTTCCGTCTCCCACAAAAAGTAGCCGGCCCATAACAAGTCACATCAATGCTGGTCATCACCAACCTTTCCGCAATAAGCTGCCTCATTGCTTCAAACTTACTTTTGGGTATGCGGAACAGGGAGGGTACAATCCCAGGTAGGAACCAAACGATTTTCACCAGAAACACATATTTCCAGGGTGATAAACATTTTAACAACCCACAAATGTTGGTAGTCCGCATCAAGAATCAAGGATTTAGTGTTTCATTTTCATGTGTGGGTTCCAGTTTTGGGATGAACATTTCATGTTGGGTATGTACATTTCAAAGATAACCATCACCGGCAGGTTGTTTTTTTGGTAAAAACTCTCGCAAAGGCACCCTCCCTCAGCACGCTTCCAGGTCTCTGAAGGTCTCGAGTCGGGCTACTGTACAGAGGTGGGGCTACACATCTCCCCGAAAAAAATAACGGTTTTTGGATCCTACAAATCGTTTGTAAAAGATTTTTCGGTCTTCAGCTTTTTGTTTTTTTGGTGTCCATGTTGTTTTTTGAGAGAGTATATCTTAATTTGTATAATCCAGATGATGATGATGATGATGATGACGACGATGATGATGAAGTTGATAAAGTTGATAAAGTTGATGATGTGGGGATGTGGGGATGTGGGGATACTAATATATTGAATCATCGGTTATGGCTATTGGTGAAGACTATGACTAGGGTATCAGCTTGGGGCCGCAACATTTGGACCCTGTTTAGCGTCAGTATTGCCTAGGTCCATTTTTTGGGGGCTCAATCATTTGAAGCATAGCAGCGTAGCCAATCAATTGCCTCAAATCAAAGCCAGTAGTCATTTAACATCCAAGTGGCTGTCGTTGGGCGTTCAGTGATATGAAAGGAGAGTTTTCGTTGAGTGATTCTGAGGGAGAAGCACGTCAAATTACTGGGTGATTAATGTCAAAGCAGGATATTGTGGAGAAATCTGTAAACCTTTGTTGATTTGAATGCAAGTTGTTGTACAGATGCACATTGTCAGAACAACTTTGGAATCTGTTTTTTTGTGTCAAGAATTCTTTCACTGGTTCGGGACACATGCTTTTTTTAGTGGGCTTCAATCATCACCTACCTGGTGGTCCCGCATAGCATCAAAACGCATCCAGGTACAAGATGTAAGACACAGATTTTTTGAATCTGCTGGAAGTAGTGGACCATTTTTTGTTTGCCACATATCTGGGTGGTTGTTTCAAATATTTTTTATGTTCACCGCTACTTGAGGAAATGATCCAATTTGACTAATATTTTTCAAATGGGTTGAAACCATCAACTAGATATGTAACAGCCCCTGAAAAATTCAACTTGAAGCTTGCACATGATGATATCATACAAAGCTGCTTTTTCAGCGCTGCTTTACGAAGTTTTTTCTTCATCCTTGCTTCTTGGTGACCCTTCATTTCAATGTCAAAATTGCAGGACCTTGGACTTTTTTTCAGAAAAATAATATTAATATGACTACTTTTGGGTGGTGGTGGTTTAAAACGCACCATGGGCAATTTGGAACGGTCAGGAGCAGATCTTAAAGAAAGAAGGCAATTGGTCATTGAATGGTTCCACTGGTCGTTATACCTTTGACTCTTGGACGATGAGAAAAAAACTGCCGAACTGCGGGGGGGGTGGGCAACCCGGGGTTTGGGCCTGTTTTTTTTTTGTGAAAAGTACCGAAAAGTTGATTTTTTTTTGCGGGTGTTGGATCCATTTGGGACCTGCAACAATTTTTGTTCCACTTTTTGGTTGCTTTTTCAACGTTGCCCATTTTTAAAACTTCGAGACCTACAGATTCAGGAGAGGTGATCTTGGAAATTTAAAACTGGAGATTTCCAAACCTACCAACAGAAAACGTGAGGAATTACACCCCGGAAAACTAACATGACAATCTCCTATGAAAAATGCTAGTTTTCCATTGTCATATTGGTTTTTGGGGGCGTATATGGAATTATACCATCACCATGATTTACCAACTTTCCACCATTTGTGGACCGGTCATTCATCCGCAGAGATTGGCTTCTTTTCTTTCAGATCTGTGTCTGCGAGGTTTTGGAGATCTGGAAATTGAGACTGTTTTGAAATTGTCGAGGGAATGAAATTCAACAACATACGGTAACTCTCAGAAAATAGATCATGGACAACTACATTCCCTAAATACTAACATAGCAGCTGAACATGATAGTTTCCAATAGGAATCTCCTTTTCCACAAAGGTCTATTTTCAGGGGCTTTTGCTGTTAGTTTCAGGGAGGGTATACTTTGAGTAGAGATGCCACTTTTCCAAGCGTGAGCTGTTTTTCCACAGGTCACAGCAGTTTCCACGTCCGTTAGCTTTAAGGACTCCAACACAGGATGGCTGAAGGTAGGAGATCAACATGTTGGACGTTTTACCTGCCAGCGGATACAAGATAGGCGAGACCTTGGTTGGGGTGTCCATGGGGATTTAACGGTTGACATGTGTCACTTGAGGTGGTTGGATGATCTATATTGGGGGACCCCAAGTGATGGTTGGGGATACTCGGCAAATCATGATTCAAAACTGTATGTTGCAAGCTCTTGCTGGATATCCCCACAATTTTGAAGAACGTCCTCATCCACCAAAGGTGATGAAATGGGTATGCTTTTTGGTATACCAGGATTCGCCCTAAATTCGACAGGTCGTCGGAGCAACCCCAAGTGTTAGGAAGAAGCTTAAAACTTGAGAAGTTGTTGATATTTTGAAAATTTGGGGGGTTGAACTGGTTGGTTGGATAGTCTTCAAAAGTTGAACGTAGGTGGTTTCTATTTTCAAATCTGTTCCTTTTTTCAACCTTTGGGGAGATGATCCAATTTGACGAAGATGTTCTCAAAATGTTCAAATCCAATCACTCAATCCATTCTGGTCAAATTATAGCGACCTCACACGACCTCACCCCAAATGGTGGTTTAGTAAGGGATTTTTTCTTATTTCAGGGACATCTGGGTTGGTGAAATATTGTAATTTGACCAGATCCATTGCTCTTGAATTTCAAAGATTCAATTTGAGAGCAATCTTCGTTCAGGCCTTTGTCAATGGAGGTGCCCAGCTTCTGCAAGCTTACAGAGAAACGCTTGAGCATCTTGGTATGGAAGATTCGATGATCTCTCTGGGCAATTTATAACGACCAAACCGCCGGTTGGTCACCCCAAATGGTGGTTTAGTAAGGGAAGTGTCCCCAAAATGGCCTTAAGTCAGGTTAATGATTTTAAATAAATTGCTCAGAATCTCTGTTTGCTCCGCAACGCATTGACGAAGATGTTTGTTTAAAAAAGGAGGGTCTTCTAATACAACCCTTCAAAAACACTCTTCTAAAGCAGCCCTTCTGAGACGGTCTTCCAACACCGCCCTTCATAAGGCACCACATTTGTTCTCAAACCTTTGCTTGTACTCTCAAAAACCTCTATATAAGCGTCCTCCAGTACATCACCCCAAAATTCCTTACTGTATATCTTTTTACATGGGGATGGTCCAATACCATGGGGAAGGTGCAAGATCCAACGGACTTTTTGAGGCATTCTCTCGTCTGAGATCATGGAGGAGATTCACCGAAAGGAGCGTCGTGTGAAGCGGTGGAACCAACTGAGCCCAGCAAACACAACACAACAACCTGTTGGGTTGATGTATGTGGGGGATCACAAATCCTACCTTTGTCTATTGGGATTTAGAAACATATATGTATATATTATATATGGGAATGAAAATATATGTACCCTATCTCCCTGAAAACTAAGAGCTTTGCACCTGAAAGTCCCATGATGGTTGGAAGAGCGACGATCGTCGATCGCCTTTCCCTTTTTAGAGGACATTGGTTCTATTTTTTGGGGTAGTACACCCCAGAAATTTAACATAGATACCAAAAATTGGCCATATTCAAAAGGAGATACATTTTCCAAGGCCCATCGTTTTGGGTATCCATGTTAGTTTTCAGGGGTGTAATCTATACGAAATGGGATTTGGACATCTCTGAAGCTAGTATGTTTTTTCGATGGATGAAAATGCCGAAAACAATCCACTTACGGCGGAGGCTGAGGGTTCCTGACCGTGGTTGAGAAGCCAGGTCAAGAACGACTACACCCTGGTAGCTTAATATATAGAACATTATAGGACCAAGGACCAAGGGTCTTTTTGGAAAGGCAATTGCCATGTGTACCTACGGTTGTTCCAATTCTAACCTGTCTATAAACACCAAATCCTAACCATTTTTTTCAAAGTGACCATCCAAGTCCCTCCAGGCGATTTCGAAAGGTGCAACAGATCACAGGGTGTTTTTTCGTTTTAGTTATGATATAGCATTAGTTCTTACATCTATTTACAATGTTTTACGCTTTGTGAATGTCCAAAACCCTCACATGTACGTACTTGTTGGCAATACTTACGTTCGATTTTTCGGTGATACGTTGTCACTGTTTACTTCCAGGGGAATTTGGATAGCATTGGAATGCTTCTACTTGTTTAAGGCGAAGTTTTACGGATTGTACCAGTGAATCAGCGTCAAACCACCATTTGGGACATTATTTTTGACTCTTTCTAAGTATTTTTTTATAGCAAATCCAAGAATGTTGGAAAAAGTGCGTTTTTCAATCCAAGATGGTGTGATGCAGGAGAATGATGGTGCCTTGTTCGTGCTACCATCGCAGCTCAATGGGGCCGAGTATCCTTCGCACGAAGACATCGTGTATGACGTGGAAGACTACAAGTATGACAACACAGGCGGCTGTCGGAAAATTGGCTTAAATGAAATATGACTTAAATTTAGATGGATACCTTAAAGTGATGGCTTATGTTTGAAACCGGACATACCTCTTTCTTGAAGACCTTTATTTGTAGATTGTGTATCTAACATATACATGCATTTAAATATAGATACTTCAAGTTTTCATCGTTGTATAATGTGTATCTTTGTGAAATAAGTGTACTCCTTGTGTGGTGTCAGTGTGAGTGAGATATGATGATTGATTTGTGTGCCTTGTAGCTTTTAGCTCAGTAGGAAATAGATCTGCTTAGTATAGACCGTCGTTTAGACTTAGAGAGATGGCATTCCTGTGGTTGGGTTTTGCTGCAAAAAATGTGTCGTTTAGAATTATTAAATAGATAAACCAAGTAGTCAACAAAACATGAATTGATTCTATAGTTATATCTATATATAAATGATGAAAGGACATGTTAAACGCGTTGGTTTGGGATGATTATGATGATTTTCTCAGAATCCCTGTTGGACATCTCCCTCTTTTGATGGAATTGAATTCATTCGGCCAGGCAGCCGGGATATCAACGTGAAACACAGCGAAGCCATTTCCGGTCGGAAAAAAATTCACCATATCAACTGGTCAGTAAGATTTTCTCCATCAAGAGTGTGATTATACTGGCAGGTGGTTGGAATAGGAGATGCTACAAAAATTACATCAAGTCTACCGGTCTACCTACCCGTCCCATTTTCGTGACTCGCCAGCTGTACGTACAAGGTGCGCCCCAGAGCCGATCGTTATGGAGTTACATCTAACCCTTATAAATGGCCGAAACTAAATGGGCTTCACTGGGGTTATTTCACCCCGAAATAAGTGGGAGTTATTTCACCCTACTTATAACCCCAACTATCCACCCATTTTCGGCCATTTATAGGGGCCCCAGAACTTCATTTATAACTGGTTTTTGGGCCCACCTTCTACTTGGAGTCTCATCCCAGGCATGGTAAGTAGTTAGGATCACCTCTATTTACAAACAATGAAGTTCGGCCATTTGGAAGGGGTCCGACAACCCGATCCTTAGGGGACGAAAACGATCACCATGGTTATTAACCACGTAATTATCCTTGATGATCCTCCAAGTATACTATACATTAGGTGCCTGCATTTGAGATAAGGCTATCCCCCTCTTCCAGTCGTAGGATATAGGCTATTCCTACTAAAATTGGTGGTTTTCCATTGCTATATTAGTTTACCAGATGGTATAACTGGCTTTTTGGGGCCTTCCTTGGGATATCCCCCATCCGAATGACTGCTGCAGGTGGCCCCCGAGCTCAATTGGCCGTCCATCCAGCGGCATCGCAGTTCTTGCTGGACAACGCAGCCAATCTGCAACGCACAGGTGGTATTGGGAAGGGATGGCGGCCAGCCATTTTCGGATGATGATATACTTTCCCTACGACTGTTAAAAGGGTAAATGAATAAAGCTTGCAAGAAATTGGGCAAAATCACAATATGTAGTTGTTGGATGCTGTAGGAGGAGATTGGTTTCTGGTCATGAGTCATGAATTGATTGTAATTACAGGATGTTTGAAAGACGCGAGGTCATACTCACTCCAAATGTTTGCTGGAGGTTTATTGGGGTAACACATTGCAGTCTATACATTCCCCCAAGGCTGCAGATTTGTCCCCGGGATACATTTTCGGGAACGTTCGCCGCCACAGATGCTACTGTACCAAGTCGGATCTAAATATTGGTGTTTCACCATGGGTTTGGCACAGGGGCCAAATCTACGGGTCCCTGATTCCTAATTAAATACATAAGCAGTTGGTTGCAGTACTTTCTTGGCAAATAAAAAAACACTTTCGTGCAACGGTGCCTTTTGCAGTCCAACAACCTCAGAAATCTAAACAGTCCAAATGTGTTCAAATGGAAGTAGATTTTACTTCTGCACCGTTAAGGACCACCTCCGAACGCTTTCGGTGGGGGCGCCTTGGTGAGATACATATTTGTCCATGGAAAGAATAGTTGATATTAAGATGAGGTTTCTACTGACCTTGATGGAGAATCTAAGCCCAGGAAATCCAATGAAAAAAAACACATCCAGGGACAACCAGATGGTTGGTGTAATCCACGAAACCTAAGATGGCTGGCAATAAAAAATCTTCCTTTTTATTAGGAGCTAAATCTTCAAAGGGTCCATTTTCCAACCAGCTATCTTAGTTTACCAGGTCGTGTGGTTTCTGATTCCTTTGAAATAGGATGTTCCGATCCTCATCTGTTTCTACATTTCAAATTTTCCATTGCCGCCTTCGTTTGTTTTGGGGGGACATGTGCAACGTAATCCTTCAACAAAAATATTCTCTTGCCGAGTTCTGTATTTTTGTTTTTTCGGCATCAGGTGGGTTGAACTCAGCATCTGGACTTGTGTCGGGTGTGCAGGCGGAAGGGGGGGGGGTACAAGGGGTTTCCTTGTTGGGCTCCGAGGTCCAAGGGTGGGGTTGTTGTTGATGGTACTTGACAGGTGCATGTTGTCTGGGCTCAAAGACCGGGTGTCAAGAGGAACAAGATTACATAAAATCATACCAAGACTACACTCTGGTAAACTAACATAGCAATGGAAAATGGACTCGTTGAACATGGAGATATTCCATTGCTATCCATTGCTGCTATGTTAGTTTACCAGAGGGTATCCCAAAATGTGTGAGAATGCAGTCCTCCAATTCTTGTTATCATGTGGTAAAGCATGACGTTTTTTTTAGCATAAGCTCAACGGCCAATATTCCCAGGAATCTCGGACCGTGTCCAAAAAGGCCATGATGGGCACATAACCCCCTAGGATGCTGGCTCGTGGCAAAGGAAGATAGAGGTTGGGATCCCCGAGCCTAAAAATGTAGTAATCCTAGTGACAGACGATTGCATCCTGGGTGAGGGGGTGAAACCCAATGTATATGTGAAGCCACAGCTTTTTTCAATACAGTCATTGTCAGTGCAAACAAAGAGCCACCGCAAAAAATTCATCATTTGATCCAAGTACCGAGCTATAGGAGAGAATGTTCGACAATCCTCTTCACCACTCTGTGGCATTTAATGGATACTGATGATACTTAGATCTTCCAAGTGTGTAAAATTTGTGCCTTTACATATCCAGAAGATCCAGGTATACGGCAAGAAAAAAAAATGTTTGCATCGAATGGTACAGCAAAACAACTCAAATTTCCACCTCCCCAACCTGTGAAAGGGCTTTCGACTTTGGAAGTGGGATCGCGACACATGTTCCAAGGTGTTTGTAGCCACAACAACTTGAGATGCTGTTGATGGATAGAGGGAGAAATATGAATCACCACTCTCTTCCCAGCCTTTCTTGAAAGAATCTGCAGGAATTGAAGGTCATCAATGGCTATCTGAAGATCGAGGTGAGCTGGGAAAAGCCTGTGGAAGTCTGGGGTGATAGGTTTGCATGGCCATGATTGAGCGGACTCGCCCAGGCTAGATCAGAATACACCATTTCACCATTTTTTCAGGTCAAAGGTGGTACACCAGGAACTACCTGAGGTATCCATAACAGATTCTGGTGTATGTATGTATATCCCTGCATAGGAGCTTTAGTTCAGAATTCTTGTGAATGAGTTTGGGAAAGGTGTGGTGGGGCTTGCCCCTTTGTCCGCCCGCCAGAAAGAGATGCAGATGCAGTATGGTATCAGTATGGTAGGTCAAGTAACCTTCTATGCCAGTGATACAGATCATTCTGCATCACGTACGTATAAACTGTGTATATATATTATTAAATACACGTACACATGACTGTAGACATATATTTTTATACAGTAGCATGAAGCTACTGTCATCAAAATGAGGATAAATGGGGGTTAATCCTCCAAAACAGGGGTTAGGGTAACATTCCAGGGTCCCTGGGTAAAATCTCCAATACTCATTCATCGTTCATCATTCATTTGGATCAACTTTTGGACGCCGCAAGGCGGGCGTCAAGGAGCCACGAAGCAGCGAGATCTTGGAGAAACTTCAGAGAGAGTGGCTGGGCATCATTGCCGAGGGGATTCCACCCCAAATGGTCGTTTAGTAAGGGAAGTGTCCCCTTAACTCAGGTTTAGGAATTATAGTAATTTGCCTAGACTTGCTGGGGTTCGTGTTCCAAATAACCAAATAAACGAGGTTCTTCAAGTCGTGACCGGGCCGTTTGGACCCAAAAGAAATACCGTGACCTTTTTGAGGTTGGTGACCTCCATTTAGGGGATCATTTCAGGTCACTGTGAAGAAGCTGGCTTGTGGTCTCCAGTGATAAAAAGCTGGAACAGATCATGTTGGAGATAATTCATGGTGTCACACTATGTGTATATGTTCCCTCAGTGAGCTGATAAATGATAATTACCATTTTTTTCATCCTCAAATGTGTTGGGTAGCTCCAGTAAACGAAGAAGGGCAAATAACATCATACTGGTCCAGATAGGAAGAAATTGCCATTTGCAGATAGTGAATCTCCCATGGCTTTTTTGGATGATCATCAATATCATTCAATGTTCTTCAATCAAATTCACTGGATGGGTGACCAACACCTTGGTCCTTTGCTGTATATTGGGGACTACACTACCCAGTTTTTGTAGGGACTATCAGATTATCATAAACCAGTATAACTGGGTGGTGGTTTCAAATGTTTAATATCTTCACCCCTAGCTGGGGAAATGATCTACTGTAATTTGACTAATATTTTTCAATTGGGTTGAAAACACCAACTAGATAAGGATCCCTATGAAGCGATCAGTATATGATCAGTATGACTCATGGAGTGTCAGCCAAGGGTTTTGAACGTTGCTCACTGGGCTTCTAAACTTAGGAAGGCTATCATAGCCTGCGCTTGATAGAAGATGCCCCCCTCTTCCAGTCATAGGATTGGTGTGAAGCTAAAAGCTGACATATCCCATCATATCCACTGAAAATTGTTGGCCGGAAGGTGACATTTCCTTCTAAAATGGTCCCTTTTCAGGGGATATCTTAAATTTCGGGTGGTAATACTGCCAAATGCGGGCAAACTCTAGCCACCTCAGCTGAGGTAACAAAGTGGTATTCAAAACATTCATGGGGTTATCCCACTTCGAAGAATTCTTGGAATGAATGTTGAGTCGCAATTTCCGGAATGAACGTCACCAATGAGCAGGTTTGAGGTATTTTCAGGACGTGTCAAGGAAATATGTCAAGATAGAATTGTGTTCCGAAAAACTTCCCAAGCAAGGTGCAACCAGGAGCAAGAAACAAACATGCATGGGCGAGATGTCTATCAAAGGATATATACAGAAAAACGGACCACTTATGCCATGTTTTCTAGCCTCCAAGCTGTGGTCATTTCTGGGAGTGATATTGTTGGATCCAGCATCCATTTCCGTGATTTCCAGGGATACTCTTTTTTGATTTTTCTCTACTCATTGGAAATCATGGGAAATCACAACTGTAAATCATCATTTGGGGGAACATGTTTTTTAGATTTTCCAACCATTTTCACAACAAATCTAAGAAGTGCTGATCGTTCCTTTATTTTTTCCAAGGTTGCACACCTTCCGGCCGTTGATCATGGAAAATCTCTTGGCACAGGGTGTGACACCTGACAAGAGGCACATATGGGCTTTTTTGCGACAAGCTTGGTTGTAGACCGGGGGATGATCGTGTAAGTTTGCCAACTTTATCTAGGTGGTGCTTTCAAATATTTGTTTTATTTTCACCTCTATTTGGGGAAGATTCCCAATTTGACTAACATTTTTCAGATGGATTGAAACCACCAACCAGTTATGATTGGACCTGTTGATCATGGCAATGTAGTTTCATGATGTTTCACAATGGAGGGGTATTATATAAACATCATATGTAAAAATTGAGATATTGTTGTTTCACAATTGTCTTATGCATATATAAGTTTATAGGAAAATATTGGAATATGTAGTTTCATCATTTGTTTTCTTGTAAGGATTTGCCCTATCTTGAGCAACATGTCCACATGATCCCAAAGAGAAACATCACCATTCAGAAGCCATTTGCTGGGAATCTATGGGGTAATGAAGATAAGAGCACAGATTTTTTCCCGTAATTAACTCATGTAAAAATGGAGTTATCATTGGTTATTACCCACGAACAAGCGGGGCTTGCATACAACATAGCATATTAGCACATATAGCATACTAGGTACATAATCTCATAATCATTATGATACTATATGCATATACTATCGTATGTTATACACCCAATATTAATTTGACTTGGGCGAAAAAGCCCATTGCTATAGGTCAAAGTTTCCCAAGCAAAGTGTGGGTCTGCGCCTTCCCAGGGTGTTGGCCCAGCACCGCCATCGCGTGGGCTTAGTCTATGCCTCGGCTGTGCCGGTGAACGCCTACCTCAACCAGTGTGCTGAGGTGGTGGGGATCGAGTTTTTTTTTGGAATGCTTAAAGTTTATATCTATGTACTGTATGTAAATACAAAAAAATAAGATACTGTCTATATATATATATATCATGTATGTATCCACAACCATATATACTACCATATATATAGCCATATATACTACATATATATAGCCATATATTTCCATATATAACCATATATTTCCGTAAAACGACACTGAAAAAGGCAAGCAAAAATGGTGGTCCATCACCAAGCTAAAGTACTTTTCTGAACACACAGAGTTTTTTTACTTAAACCTCAACGAAGGACCAAGAAATTTCAGGTTTGAAGATGTTGTCCCAAAGGTTTGGTTTGCTCCAAACGCCAGGATTCAGAAGCACTGGAGTTTCAGAAGAAGGTGGCTGAGTTACCTTGGCAGAAGTTGACATAACAGGGAATTTTTTGTGTTGAAAGAATACCCATAGGATCCGTGGGACTGGTATATGTAGCTACATTTGGCTTGAATTTATGATAAATGTACGTAAATATACCATGCATGGATCCTATGGGGTATAGAAATTGGATGTAAGATTGATATAAAATCAAAATCAATGATTGGTAAGTCGGTTCGTAAGTCGGTTCTACATGAATAGACTTGAAATACATGGGCTTACATGGAGATGAAATCACCTGGTGATCTGAATCAAGTGGTTGCAAATTGAAATGGTTTAAAAGGTCGTAACATATAGAATATAGAAGTAGACCCTCAACACGGGCGGGATAAGAAAAGTGGATGAAGATTCTACAGGAAAATCTTCCCTGTTTCTAAGGTCTATATAAAATACAATCTAAACGTGATGATTTGAACAAGTTGGTTCACGTATCATTCCAGGATAGGAAGATGATAGCAATTTCCAAACTTTTTTTCAGATTCCAGCCGTTTGGTTTCGGGGAGTGTAATTCATCCATGATGACTCTATGGTGCTGCTCATTCGTTGGAATGCTTCCCCGCTTAACTTGCGTTTGTTCAAGGGGGATTGCAGCCGCATATGAGTCATTTTAGTCACTGCAGAGACTTCACGAATAGAACATCCATGAAAATAGCGCATGTTTGAAGCTAGAAGTCGGAAGTACAGTAGTGCTTTTCCATTTGGCCAAATTGATTTATAGGACATCCATCAGCTAGAAGTGAACAGCAAGATCGCTATTTAGTAGGTACATCCACTAATTGAATTCACCACTGGTGTCAACCACTTCCAGACATCCACTATTGATGTATTGAACACGCAACTTTCAGTTTCCACTGTGCTCACATGTCGTAATACTGGTCCGTTGTACAGCTGAGAGGAGCGGAGATTGAAAGTTGGAAATTCCAAGTCCTCAAGAAGCTTTTCCCAATACATACATCGCCGAAAACAAACATGGAACTTGAAAGTACCACCACAAAAGGTGAAGGAGAAAGATGTAGAAACCTTCAAGTTTTGGGGGTTTGAGCCGTTTGTGTTCGCATGCGTACTGGGATGTCCATGGTACTTAGTAGATGGATCATAGCCCCTTTATAAGTAGGTTGTAAGTCCCATAAATAGGTGAAATCAACCAACTTACTCACGACGTTGCCAACTGCCATGGACACCCTAGTGTCCTTTAAATCCTCCAAGAGAATTTGGGACTATAGTGAGATCTGAGGCTATTCCTTGTGGCCCAATACTACGCTGCCTTGACCTATGCTGCTGAAACCGCAACTGCCCGTGGCCGCAAACGGCGTGTCTATTTGATGCCTCTGGGAGGCCTGACCATTCACATGCTCAGGTTTTGCGTAGAAAGTGCATGTTACCATTTTCACCACACAGGGGCCAGGGGTCATTATATTAGCAAGGCAAAATCATGCAAAATCCATCAAAATCATGGCAATGGCACATCGTTTTACCGAGACCAACTCAAACAATGCGTTCTGATAGGGGAATCCGAAATTACCATACATTTGTATTCTTTGATTCCTTCCCAGATGGGTAGTTTAATTACCCTGCCACAGATTTGGGGGTATCTAAAAAGTACTTACGTAGAATTGAATGAAAATTCAGGCTGGTGTTGGGAGTGGGAGGCGGGATTCGTTTACAAACCAAACAACTTGTAGGGTGGTGAGCGAAAAACCATCTCGGAGTCTGAAAATTTCGCCCACTTTTTTTGTCATCCAAAAAAAGCAGCTGAAGAATTTTTCCCCCAAAAAAAAAGACGACCAAACACGGGTGTTTTTTTCCGGGTGCCTATATATAGCAATCGGAAATTTACACAACAAAAAAATGTGACTCACTGTGACTCAACAGGGCTGCGGCTCTTAAAATTCATGGGACCTGTTACGGACACCGTTGATGGATCAGTCAATGACTATGCAAAAAGCTCGTTTACTTCATGGCTCTCCCAACTACCCCCCATCAAAACTACCCCCACGAGAAACACGGGTTTAAATAAGGCCTTATTGAGGGACAACGGTGGCTGATAAGCCATTAATAAGCCCTTATTTCTGGTGGGGGTAGTTTTGATGGGGGTAGTTGGGAGGGCCATGACTACTTAGCAGATAATGATTAGAACGTGATGACATTTGTGTAGATCAGTCTCCATCCAATTTTGGAATCAATGGGTATGTTCGTGGTTCTTTGGATGATCCAATTTTTTGATCACATTGTTTTAGTCGAACATCCCAAAAGAAATTCGATGGAGAACAAACAGGTTTTGTGTTTCAATCCATTCACCCCAAGACAGGCGGTGTCTTCAACAACCCTTGGGAGATCATTGCAACGAGCATGGCCAAAGCTTTGCAGATGCTGGACGATGCATCTTGCCAAAAAAGGGACCGTAAGGGTGGCAGAAATCGAAGGCTGCCAATCTTTGATCATAGAAAACACAATATCAAAAGGAAAAATACTATAGGCATTGCTGCGTACGTTTAACAGAGTGCACTTACTGTTAAATTAGATTGTGTTTTATTGTTCTGCTTGCGATAAATGATAACAATTCTCTTAGCAGCCTTAGCATGATTTGCAGGGCCCTCAATGAAGAGGAAGCAAACTTGAGATGAACTATGGGATCTAGGGTTGTTGCGCAAAAACGATGTTTCCCCACCTGATTCTAGCATGTACTTTCTATATGGACCAAGTTTTGTTTGCAACTCATACTGTATGTAAGCTATATATTGGCATACATGCTTATGTAAATCCCATAGGTTTTCTGTTGGAACTTTGATCCCATTTTTAACGGATCTGAAGGGGCAAAGATATCACGATGAACAGCTGATCTCGCACCAAGAGGTGCTGGAAAGTGTTTTTTTTGTTGCAAAAATGACTACCATTAAAGCATAGGAAAGTACCATTCTTTGAGGCAACTGGATTATTGGTTTTGAGGGGTTTCAAGTTGATGGAATTAACAGCAACTCGTGAACACCAGGTAACGGCTAAACCAGTGGTTTCCTTTTTCTGTTCAGCCGTACTGTTGGAAGATTTCTAATTTTTAATTCATTTCAAGATGGGTTGCAATGATCCACCAACTATAGTAGCTTGTTCAATCCAGTGAACTGTCGTTCGTGGTTTGCAGTATGTTTCAACATTTGATTCTCCAAGCCCCCAAAAATGGGACCCCAACAAACCGTTTTTTTTTCCATAGGATTTCGGGCCCAGGCAATTTTTGTACATATTGACCACTGAGGATTTGCTGGGGATGTTGGACATCTCCGTCTTAGCCTGGAGAGGGGAGCCTTTTGAAGAGTTACTAGACGACGATACGACCGGGGGCTGGTGGGTGGTGTTGAGATTGACGCTTGACTGGTGGATTCTGAGGCGTTAAGGGGTTTGGGCTTGAATTGTTTTGGAAACCAAACATGATGTCTTCAAATGGCTATGATTTACGAGCCGGCCCAAAGTCTTGGGGACTAAAAACTGGGGTTGCATATTTGGCAATGGTCGATCCGGCTATTGGGGGTTAAATGATAGTCAAATGAGGATGTATTTGGTCCAAATTGACCAATATGTCATGTCCGTCAGAGTTGACAGTTGACAGACGTTTTTGTTTGTCTTAGGAAGACATTGAAGCATCATCAAACACAGAGACATCCAACTCTTTTGGATATACACAGCTCCATTATGCTCCATTTAAGATCTCATAGAGAAATAGCGCTCACGACATGGAACTTGTCAAGAAAAAAACATAGTTCCAGACATCAACTTGAAAGGGATTCCCCTTTTTGTAAAAACACAAGATGAGACTTGAAATGTTCAATCGTTTTTTTCCTTACCCTTTTGTGGGGAAGATTTCTAATTTGTCGTCTCTTTCAAACCGGATAAATTACCCACCATTGTCCCTCACATCCGGACCTTTTTAGGGCCTCATTTCCTGTTGGGGATGGCCTTGGGACCCTTAGATTCTCATGGATGAGCCATGAAATAAACCTGGGAATAAAATTTTTGGGATGAAATCCCACCCAGTTAAACTGGGGATTATTTCATGAAAAGCCATGATATCTCCAGGACTCCCGTCCTTAAACAACCGGTATTTCAAGGATTTCGTATCCGGCCGGGGGGGTTTTGGTTTTCGTTGCTCGGACCTAGTGAAAGGCAAAAGCTCTTGGAGATCTTCTGCCGGCTGAACAGTAACTACCGCCAGGTGCGCAACTTTGGGGAAAGTGTGGAAAAACATTCTCATGACATCTGGGTCATGTTTGCCTTGAAAAAAGCTTGGTTGGTTAAACCATTATAAGGATCTCTACAAACATAGTAGTGTATATTATAGTGGAATAGGAGAGATGTATTTTTTGTGGCTTATGTTGGAAAACACAAGTTACCTCGCCTGACATCACTGTATACAAGACTCAAGACTATAGAAATAGTAGTTGAGCAATAAAGAGGATTCCAAATATTCCAACATTTTTTTATGTAGGCTGGGGAATTAGTATCCTTTACCCACATGGCATTGAAGAACAATTGATTTACATGATATACCCAATTCAGAGCGACATCGCGACCCCCAAAGGTCGCCAAAAGTAGGGGAAATTTCTCGGCAAGTTCAACGTTGTTTAAACCAGCTTGGCTTAAATATGATCAAATTCAAAGAGATTGATGTATACATATATATATGATTACATATATATATATATATACACATCCCAGATACTCAATGCATGGTCTATCTACCTACATTGGTTCAATATACCATGCAATGAGTGTTTGGGATATAATGTAGATGATATATACACATAGATATATCTATATACATATAATGTACGTATACATATACATATACATATACATATACATATACATATACATATACATATACATATTTTCAAACACACCGTGTTTGCTCCAACTCCTATCTCCCTGAGATAGCCGCAGAAACACTCAGCGCCGTTGTTTTGCCCCGAAGCCAATCGGACCAGTAAGAGATCCCACGTGGTTGCCTCAACCACTGCAAACTGGAACTACGATCAAAGGCACGGGCTCAAGCACCGCCCTCCCGAAAGGCTCACCAGTTGAGCCGCCCACAGCTGACACCGATCAAGCTAATGAGATTCAGGGGAATGGTGATATCACACATGATGGATGAAAGAGAACATCTCGAACGGGAATTTTCACATTGATCTATTTTTATGTTCGTTTGAGATGTTAAATTGCCCCGGTTAAGCAAGTGAACGACTTGGCTTTTCCACTTGTTAACATCGAAACCCCATGTTTGGGCTAGCGCTGATCCCGGCTGGATTGATCATGTAGCCATTGGAGCCGAGTTTTCGCATCTGATCTGGCCCGCAGAATCTCTGATTCATCATGCAAACAGTAAGCGCCTATNTATATTTTCAAACACACCGTGTTTGCTCCAACTCCTATCTCCCTGAGATAGCCGCAGAAACACTCAGCGCAATTGTTTTGCCCCGAAGCCAATCGGACCAGTCTTCTCAACCACTGCAAACTGGAACTACGATCAAGGCACGGGCTCAAGCACCGCCCTCCCGAAAGGCTCACCAGTTGAGCCGCCCACAGCTGACACCGATCAAGCTAATGAGATTCAGGGGAATGGTGATATCACACATGATGGATGAAAGAGAACATCTCGAACGGGAATTTTCACATTGATCTATTTTTATGTTCGTTTGAGATGTTAAATTACCACCGGTTAAGCAAGTGAACGACTTGGCTTTTCCACTTGTTAACATCAAAACCCCATGTTTGGGCTAGTGCTGATCCCGGCTGGATTGATCATGTAGCCATTGGAGTCGAGTTTTCGCATCTGATCTAGCCCGCAGAATCTCTGACTCATCATGCAAACAGTAAGCGCCAATGCGAAGACATTCCCTGAGCATTATTGAATCCATGGATTTGGTAAGACAATCAGCTATCTGTGCTCCTGATGGCACCCATCTTATTTGAATTCCGTTCTTCAAGTGTTCTTTGATTAATTTTGCTTGAAGGAGGGTACGGAACTCTTGGCACGATGGTGGTGCTGTCCTACTTATCAAATCATATAAGGACTTACAATCAGTTGTGAGGATTCCAGTATCCTGCGGTATCTTCTGCGACAACTGTTTCACTGCAGTGGGTGGTGTCCAACCTTCCTCTGACAGTGCTTGGTCGGGTAACGCCGAAAACGCCGGTGGTAGCGTCATCAACGTTTCATCCGCATTTCGCCAGTCCAGATGAATGTTCTTCAACCATGCCCAGTAAAGCCTAACCCATGAAAGCATATCAGTGGTTCCTGCAAGGGCCATTGCTTCTGCTGACAGTGTGCTAACTGCAACCTTTTGAATTTTCTTGGAATGCCAAATTACGGGGTTTACCTTGCTTACCTTGTTTTCTCCTATTTGACGATGTGCGGCCATTATCATCATCCCTTGATACGAATCTGGGCACTTCTCTGATGCAAATGATGCATCGGAAAACGCAATGAATCTTATGTCCTCTACTTTGATGGGTTGGATTTTCAAGGTCACATTAGAATTCACTTTTGTCTCATGTAGCAATTTATTTGCATCAAGTAATGTTTGAATCTTGGCACGATTGATCTGTGTCTGTAGAAGGCTTAACTTGTTACAGATATCAGGTCGTGTGTTCACGGCAGCGTATTGAAGACTTCCTATCAATCCCCTTAGACTCTGTCGTTCTGCTTCTGTGACTACCTCTTCGGGGTTTCCTCGCCGATGTTTATCGAGAGTGATAGGAGGAATTTCTTTTACATACTGCGTTTGGTCGACCCAGATTGATCCATCAGTCTGTTGGGAGATTTGCAATCCAGTAAACACAAATGAGGTTTCTTTCCTACTGCCAAAAGGAAACTTCTGCTCAAGTTGCTTCAATTTTTCATGAAATTTTGGGGATCCACAACACAAACCGTCATCTACATGTATTCCAATCATGCCTTCGGTGGTATGATGACCCTGGGCATTCTGGTTGTGCAACACGAAGCAACACGGATCGAATGGTGTCCTCGAGGNGAACAAATCCAAGGTCCTCGAGGGTTTGCTTCAATTCCATGAACCAAAGGTATGGGGCATCCACTCGCCCATATGCTCCCTTTAGCAACTGTAGAACTTCGTTATCCTTTAAATGCAACTTTTCTTTGAGTTCCTTTGGGGGTTCAATTCCCAGTGTTCGGTTATCACGGGATTGTCCTCTGAGGAATGCAGTCTTAATGTCAAAACTTCCTATCTTCCATTGACGGGATGCGGCACTTTGAAGGATTAACATTCTCGAAAGTTTACTCAATGTCGGGCTATCCCTGGAATGCTATCTACTTGAGGATCCTGAAATCCTAGCACTACTAATCTGGCCTTGGGTTTATGACGAGGATGCGTCTTTGATCCTGACTGTTGTTTCACGTCCGGATCAATGGGCTTCCATGTCAAAATCCAGCGACATCTCATAATGTTCTCACGAGGTATTTGATGACGAAGTATTTTTGCAATTGTTTCAGTGCTAATCCATGAATCTATTTCTTGGGATTTAGCCTTTTCAAACATGGCACGATCAATTGCATCTAGTTCGGACATCTTAACCTCTGAACGCTGTTTTCGTGCTGCAGATACCAGAAATGCCATTTCATGTGGCGATGCTTCCGTTTTCCATTGATCAATATGCTGTTGGGTTATTTCAACCTCAAATTGGTACACATGATCGGTGGTACATGCGAAAACCTCGGCTTCGTCCTGCACAAACCATTCTGACGTGTCATCTGGGATTGGAACATTCAGCGGGTCTCCTGCTTCGAGAGAACTGCTTTGCTCATCAGGTGGTCGATCAGAAGGAATGCTCTGTACACTGGGCTCTTGGTCGGGTTGTGACCCCTCATTATGATGTTCCGTATTTTCTTGCTGTTCGGTGGTGTTTTCTATGTTCCCCTCAGTCCCCGTATTCTGATTTCCCGGTAATTCTTCTATGATTTGATTTCCTGAAGGTGGGACAACACTCTCTTGTTCAGGATTCACGGTGAGATCTTGAAACTGCGTTACCCCTTGTGAAATTTCCCTGGGTGGATTATCTCTCTTGATATGTTCGTTCTCTGATTCTTCTACTGCTGATAGGGGACGAACATGCTCTGGCGCAATCCTAAAAAGTTTACTTCCCATGGTTACCCAAATCACTTGGGGGCTTTCCTGCATGACGACTTGCATGGGACCTTGCCAGTTTCCTATGCTTTCTCCCCTTTTTCTCCAAATCATCACCCAGGATCCTTTTAAGTATTCTTCTCTTTTGGGTCTTGTACGTTGAAGAATGGCCCTACGCATGACTTGACAATTGTCTACTTGAGCAAATGCCCGTCGGGCTCGTTCACGAATCGCCAGCTCTTCTCGAAATCGAAGACCATCAGGGGTCTCTGCTGCTGCAAGTCCATGGGATGCTGTTGTCAGGTCTGAGATGTTGGACGCTGCGTTATGTCTTTGTTTCCCAAACACTAACATTTCGGGGGGAAAACCTCTATACCGACTCCATTGATTCTTGGTGTGCGTTGCAAAAGCCAATGATGCTTCCAGTTGTTCATAGGTGGTTATGGCTTCTTCTATGTCCATACGTTTCAAAATTTCTTGTAATATCCCTCCATGTCGTTCTGCTCTAGAATTTTGCCAATGGGCATCAGTGGCAATCGCACGAGGTTTGATGCCATGTTTCTGAAGGAAGTTCAAGAAGGTTTCTGAATTGAATTCAGTGGCAGCATCCATGCATAGCTGTCCTGGCGCACCTGCCCAGCTAATCCAACCATGAATTACAGCTCTGATTGCGGCTTCCGTTGATCTTCCAGGGGAACACACTGCTGTTTGATATCCCGTGCTTTGGTCAACGAAATGATAGACATGAAATTGGCTACCTTGTTGATTTGTCCATGTGAATCCATCCATTGAAACATTGTCCCCAAAATCACCGGCAGCATGAATGGCACTGGGACGGGCAATAGTCGGTTGACTTGCCTCGAGACAGGTCGAGCATCTGAGATGTTCAATGGCCTTGACTAATCTGTTTTCACACCCTAACTGTCTACAATATTCTTGGAGTTTCATATGTCCAGGGTGTCCTAGATTACGATGCAGCTTTAACAACCAATGCTGTTCTTCACGAGTTAAGTCCATAAACAAAGGTCCATGTTTCTTTGAGGCTAGATCAATCACCGTTCTAGGTTCGCCTATGCCTTCATCTTTCTTAGTTGTTATGCTTTCTTCTTCCGATCTGTCTTTCATGCATGGTCGTTTGGCTACTGATTCTTCCATCTCTGGTCGCTCATGACCTTGGGGTATTGCAACATCGGCAGAAGACGGTCTTGCATTGTGGGAAGGTGTCTCCATTGATGGCTCTTCATGTCGGACACTTGCGAACACAGTCATACTAACACGTGCCGGTCTACCCTTTCTACGAAGACCCTTGAAAGTAAGGCGTTCCCATGATTCCCATTCTTCGTCAACCTGAATATCTTCAAATCGTCTTCGAATGCATGTCCTAAGTCTTAGGGGAGCTTCTCCTTGATGAACTCGTTTTGAAGGTCCGGTGTAACGATCCGTGCCACGACACAACACTAAATGTTTCACTATATGTTTCGGACACAGTTTTTGAACCATGTTCATCAGATCACCATCTTCGATCACCATTGCTCCCACACGTGGTGCAGTTCGATCTGCAAGACTCAGGGCTGTCTGCCAACTGATGTTAGGGAACATCCGCTCTATGGTGGCTGCACTTGTTTTCTCACCAAGACGTCTCTTCTTAGTAGGATGTTCGGCTTCATTTGCATATGTTGGATTCTCTTTATTCTTATCCCCTAAGATCACCTTTACTATCTGCCGTGCAAACTTCTTGGGGTAACTTTCGGTGAATTTGGACAAAGGTATGGTCTGATTATTACACTTTGTGCTTCCGGCAATGGGATAATGTTGATGGTCCTGTTTGCATAACTTTCCATTAAGAAAACGATGCAATGCCTGCGATGAAGTGCCCACCACAAGTCGCTTTCGAATGGGGATACCGGTTTGGGGCTCTTTCAGATGCCCAAGTCGGCATAGGTCGAAAGTGCACAAGGACAACGATGAGACAATTTCTTGCATGCAAGGAACACGATACATATCCGATCCGAGTGGTTGTTCAATGTGGAAATGTCGTCCTAATGCACTCTGGTAACGAAACAGCACTACCGCCAGGCAGAGTTGCCACAAGCTTTCCCAACGGTCATTTACCACTTTTTCACAAAGAGCTAAAGATTTGGCTGCGTTGAACTGATTCCATTTGCACCATGGTGCACAAACCGGGCTATACCATAGGTCTTCGGGTCTATCCCTAACAAGGATTTGGAACATTTTCCGACGACCCTCGCTTGTGGACAAATCTCCCTCTCCCAATCCGAATCTCTTGGCACGACCGCCAAGTGCATTCACTTGAGTGGTGATTTCACTCTCTCCTGAGCGCATGACTTCCAACACATTGATGGATTTACCCTGTTTGGGAAACATTTGTTCTTGTTGAACGACCATCCCAAGTTCTTGCCACATTTTCTTGATGATCTTATTGCACTGTTGTGTGTAACTCTTGACCTCATGCTCTGTGAAGAATTCAAACGACGTATCAGTATGTGGATCAATGATGTTGTTGTGTGCGAACAATATGGCTTCAATCTTTTCTTGCCTAGGATCGATCACGGTTCGGTCTTCACCTGAAGATTCTTGAGGTGGCCGATGATCTCGCCCATGGCCGACTCCATGTTGGCCAAACGTTGGCTCAGTTGCCGATTCTCCTGCCGCATGAATACGACTTCTTCTTCGAGATGTCCCATCTGCAAGGACATCGGCATTTCCTCTTCCGATGTCTCTTCTCCCACTGGCACACTGATCCACGACTTCTCTGACTCCGGCTTCTTTTGCGAAGAAGCTGCTCGAGCAGGATAGCTGCCCTTCTCCTTTTGTGGAAGATGCTTCTCTTCCTGATCCAGCTTCATCCCCACAAACTTCACGAATTTGCGATGGCTCGCCTTTTGAGACGTCTCGTACCGGCTCACGAACCACTCCACCCAGCCTTGATCTTGAAAGGCCGTCTCGAAGTCCTGGCCAATCATCTTCGTTCCGAAAGCCACCTTCTCCTTGGACAACTCCTCGAAGGTCATCTTCTCGATGTCCTGGACTTCGACATCTTTCTGTCGTTGCTGACGTGCCTTCATTCTCTGAGCGATGGTGGCCATGACTGAACGAAAGCTCACACGTGTTCACGTCACACTTTGCTTTTGGGCCTAGATCTTCATGATTCGTGTCTTTCGTCTCACGGCTTGTTGACACACTACGACATGGTGACTCAGTCTGATTTCCCGTGATCTCGGTCCTATCACTACTTCCTACGGTTGAACACTGACGAACACTCTGGGTTTGTTTTTCCTTCGCTTCACGATCACGTTCCGGTGTCTGCAGACCGACATGGTCCAGCGGTTCGGACGACATTGATGTGGTCATGTTAACTGGCTGATCATGACTCTCCCAAAGTTGATTGATATCTAGCAGGAACAGGTTCTTTGGGGTAATATCCACGATCAACTCCTTCTTTAACACCTTACTCCACAATGTCCCTTGGTCAGTGTCAATCACAGCTTGAATGGTCTTCCTGAGAAAATTGCTGGACAAAAGAAATGGTGTATTTCCTTGAACAACGGCTATTTGAAACCATGACCCATCCAACGGCAAAAGTAGTGCATGACGGCTTGGCAGCGTTTGGTGGTTACCAAACCGAAATACGAGATTGCAGTGGGTTCTCTTAACCTGCTGGCGGATATGCTCGGGCAATTTGGAAAGGAGTTCAGACACCTGATCACTACCCATGACAGTCTGTGAGGCTCCTAGGTCAACAACCCCAATAGTCCCAGTCGATGCAAAGTAGCTTTCACATGGTGTCTCACTATATGGAACTACTTGTTGATCATGAGGAGGTGGTGTTTTTGGTGTCTTATGTCCTATCCCTTTCCCAATCATCCGTGGGGGCTCTTCAGATGGTCTCATGTGCCTTAGTCGGTGATGCAAACCCTTGGTGAGGTGTTCTCTCATCCTGGTCATGTCTATCTTAATCCTTGAGGTTTGACGATCCCCTAACCTATTCTTTGGATTATCAACTACTTCCCCAAAATAGCATGGCTGTTCAGCTGGGTTGCCTGGTGCACTCGGTTCAAACGGCAAATGCTGAAGTTCTTCCGGAATGTCCTCCACCGTCACGAAAGAAGTGGGTGCCATTGTTGAGCTCTGAGATGTTGATGAACTACTGTTGGTCCTGTTTCTCTCAGGACACTCATCTTTCCAGTGACCTCGTTTGTAGCAGATTCTGCAGTACGAATTGGAAATTCTCTGAGCTAGTGATTGCTTGCCCTTCTTCCCTTTTCCGAAGCCCTTCTTGCCACCATTGTCAAAGTTCCTTTTGACCGGCCAAAATCCTCTGGCTTTCTGGCGGTCAGCCAGTCTTTTGCGGGCATCTTGATAGCTAGCATAAAAGATCGACAGTTCAGCGTCCGACTGAATTGTCTCCATCAGTGCATCCTCGAACTGGATGATCAATGCAGCATCTTCATCATGGAGCTCTGTTGCCAGAACTTCCAAGCCCTCATCATCATAGGCCTCGTCGTAGGTCATGAAAGTGTCAGCATCGTGGGAGTCCTCCGTCTCCTCAATGGCGAAGGCACTCTGGTCATAGATCTTTTGGGTGCGGTCCCGTCGTTGGCCTGTCATGTCCTGAAAGAAACGCGATCCAAGCATTCGTACGGCCGATGTCACCTTTGACATCTCCAAGACTCCGGATGTCTCACCTCCAGAGTCCACAATCACCCTCTTCTTGTCATCGGCCGTCAATCTGCTGCCCCGCAGCATGATGAATGCTTGAAGTTCTTCCAGTTTCATGTCACGGGCCAGCAACTCCGACCACACCACATCGCATCTTGACAAGTAGCTGTCTGAGCTCTCGTCACCCTTCTGTTCGCATTTAAACAACGCCTTCTCCGCCAACTCAAACTTTCTCTCCAATGGCACCTGTCCAAAAGAGCCGCCCACCAGTTCTACCAGCTTCTGAATCCCTTTCTCCGCTCCGGTAAGGATCGAAGTCCGATTCAGTTGAAGCTTCAAGAACATCGATCCTTTACAACCAAGGATCAATCTTGTAGCCAGCTCGTTCAGCTTGTCCTTTGGCCATGTCAGAAGTAAAAGTTGTACTTTGCCTGACCACACCGTCACATCGTCACATGACGCATCAAAACTTGGCACTAGCATCGCCAATTGATTGGATACCATCCCACCTTCCATGGTGGGTGCTGTTCCACCTCCACTCTGGCCATCACTTCCCGACGGCATTGTCTATAGTGGCCCTGTTGCGGATGACCACTGGCTCCGCTACCAATTTCAAACACACCGTGTTTGCTCCAACTCCTATCTCCCTGAGATAGCCGCAGAAACACTCAGCGCCGTTGTTTTGCCCCGAAGCCAATCGGACCAGTAAGAGATCCCACGTGGTTGCCTCAACCACTGCAAACTGGAACTACGATCAAAGGCACGGGCTCAAGCACCGCCCTCCCGAAAGGCTCACCAGTTGAGCCGCCCACAGCTGACACCGATCAAGCTAATGAGATTCAGGGGAATGGTGATATCACACATGATGGATGAAAGAGAACATCTCGAACGGGAATTTTCACAACATATACATATACATATACATATACCACTACTACTACTCTTACTACTACTCTTACTACTACTCTACTCCTACTACTCCTACTACTCCTACTACTCCTAATACTACTACTACTACTACTCCTACTACTCCTACTACTACTACTACTCCTACTACTCCTACTACTCCTACTACTCCTACTACTCCTACTACTCCTACTACTCCTACTACTACTCCTACTACTCCTACTACTCCTACTACTACTACTACTACTCCTCCTACTACTCCTACTACTCCTACTACTACGACTACTACGACTCCTACTACTCCTACTACTACTCCTGCTACTACTAATACTCCTACTACTACTCCTACTACTACTACTCCTACTACTCCTACTACTCCTACTACTCCTACTACTACTACTACTACTACTACTACTACTACTACTACTATCGGATGTACTGACAATGTTCCAAAGGAACAGAGATGACATGACGTAATCATTTCTATGCATACATCCGAAGACATTATACTTTTATATATGTTCTTATATCAACAACTATGTCATCCATGTCTATAGCTATGCCCATTTTCAATCATACAGTTTACTACAACCCCTTTGTACTATTATGTACCCCAAACCATCCCCAAACCAGCACCCCGTCCTTTCCGGTGACAAGGTCGCTCAGTTGCCTGTGTCGGTGTCGGCGCCCGCGGACGCCTTGGCCAACGTGCAAGAGGAAACCAAGGTTTGCTGAAACGACCTTTTTTGTTGTTTCGATTATTTCAATCAATATTTTTCAAAGATTGCACAACCAAAATCAGCAGAATTAGTTTTGCCGTGAAGTTTGGCATGGATGTTGCGCTCAAAAGATCCATGTATGATTAATATATATATATATGTATATATGTATATATATGTATGTTTTCAGTTCCACAAATATCCATAATGTCCTTGTTCTACATACATGTGTTTAGCCTGGGAAAGGACTGGCGGGAACCCGAAAAGTGAGGTTTGGAAGATGAGTTTCCACAATTCATTTCGGGGTGATGACTTAGAATTTGGGGAAGTGCCTCCCCTAAAACTAAGGTTCCTGGGCGAGCTGTTATTTTGTGGGTGTATACATGTTTATTTTTATATTTGTGTATTTTCATATATCAAAAGATGTAGTTGTCACATACTGTGCATATATATTTTTTTAAGTATATATATATATTTCTTCACTGTGTGTATATATATATTTGTACTGTGTAATTTATTTATATACACACTGTGTGTTATTTGCATATTGATATATTTATTTTGGGTTCATGGTTGAACTTGCTGGCAGCATAGGAGTTCCTGCATTTGTTTTTGTGAACTCAGCTGGCAACAAACTGAGGGGTGTCTCATTCCCCCTCTTGTTTTTCAAAAATGATTTGCCGTTTGGAAAACATCATCTATCTAAGGCAATTTAGTAGATGGCGCAGTTTCTCAGTTTTCTCCGAAAGAAACAAATCGCAAGTGAAAGAGATAGGGAAGGTAGCGATCTAATTCTGATGTTCACACCGGGATTTGGTATGTGGCAATAGAGCAGATGCTGGTGCCAGAACTACAACATTTCAACATTTGGCAACACCTGGATTCACACCTGGATTTGCATGGTGAATGAACCTCTGCAATACCTTGGGGTGGGGCCCCCTCCTATCAGTGACAAACAAAGGTTTATAGGAATCCACTACAAAAAGTGTAACAATCCCCGTGGTCACTGCTACTGGGAGGGGGCCACATTCAAGGAATGCCACCCAAAACACACCCCCGAAAACTAACATGGAAACCAAATTTGAAGGTTTGGAAGATGATTTTCCTTTTCAAAGGGGTGATTTTTAGGTTCCATGTTAGTTTCCAGGGGAGTATCTCTTTTTTTTCCGGAAGCACCAAGTGTTCACTGGAGGAGCTTCGAAGTGAAATGAAGCTAAGCCTCCAGGAGCGTGATGGATGTGAGGGGTGGGGAATTTACGCTGGAAAAAAAAGGTGATGAACACAAAACATTTGGAGAAAATAGGTTGTTCTTGACTGTTTGATTGGGAGATATAACTTACTGATTGTATCAAAAACAAACTTGGTGAATTTGCTGGTTTGGGTTGGGGGCCCAGCCCTTTTGTGCAATGATTTGTTGTGTTTGAGTTTTCTTGAGTAAAGTAGGCTGGCTTGCATCCGCAGGGATGCATCATGAGTTGGATGACATCTGATTAGCATCTTGTCGAGGAAGCAGGGTTGTAAGAAATTAAGGTGAGAACAGCACAACCTAGAAATTGAATGTCAGAGTAGTAACAAAATGTAGTAAATGATGATTTGGAAAAAAGGTAAATCCTTGTTAGGTAGTTTATCTCCAGTAGTTTGGAGCCATGGGCCATGTTCCTTTTCAAAAATTGTTGATTTGGGTCTATGGAACTGGAATCTTCCACTGGCCATGGTTTATGTTTACTAGGAATGTTACACTTCAGATGCGTGTGTTTCCCTTACCTGGGAGTGACCCAGTAGTGTTTCATTTGAATTCTCCAGTACAAATTCTCAAGATATCCAATTTGAAAAGGTTTCGGTTCAGATGATTCAGCGTCCTTTTGGGATACAGTAGTTCAAATACATTTTTTTCCCCAGGGATGGTTACATGGCCATGCAACAACATTTAGGGTAGCAGTTCGGGACCATTAACATAGCATCACTGCCATACTGTTCACGTTGTAATGTATAGATTATAGATGTGTTCGGGGGGAGATTTTGATGGTGCCAATGTTTGACATGCCTCCATCATCTACATCATACTGTGCATGGAAGAAATCCTGCACCAGCTGGGAAGTAAAAACCCTGCAAATAGTGGGATAAAACTACCAACCTCAACAGGTGCTCGCCGGATTTCTGAACCATCAACAGTATGATCACATATCTTGGCAAACTAACATGGAACCTGAAAATCAGCCCCTTTGGAACAGGAAAATCATCTTCCGAACCTCCATTTTTTGGGTTCCAGGCGTTAGTTTTCAGGAGTGGATCACTCCAGTAAAATGGAAATTCCCACCATTTGTAGATGTATTTCCTATGGAAAAATGGTTATTTTCCAGCCAGCTATGTTAGTTTATCATTGGTTATCTTATTTCAATGTGTTTTTTCCCATGAATTTTGTGGAACTTCAACAGGACTTCCGTCAGAGCCTTGAGGTTGCAGCTCTCAAGGATGAGGTTGGATTGTTTAGATACAGGGGTTTGAGTTTCCATGTATATTTCCCACACAAAAGTAATACGGATACCAAACCAAAAATGATGGTTTGGAAAAATGTATGGATCCTTTCAAACATGGCTATTTTGGGTAGCTATGTTAGATTTCAGGGGTGTTGTTTCCCACCATCATTTTTTTGGGGTTTACTGTCCCAAGAGTTTTTCACACGCTTCACTGTGAAGATATGGAATTTCCCCTGGAAATTGAGATTCAAAACTTGATAGCCATCATGTTTGAGGTTTAATTAAATTGATATTGGAACTACAAGGCCTGTAGTAGATTTTGAGTTGTGTTTTTTTGGATGATAAGATTAAGATTCCTCTACGTTTGAGTTTTATGCGTTTTTCAACTAAGAGTTCACAGGACCTGTATATAATATTACCCTAAGAATCATGGGATACAGAGTTAAACCCCCCTATAGGAGGGTCCAATGATTCTTAGGGCATAGAATTTCGGACATCACCTCATTAAAAAATCGGCCATTGGGTTTATATGAAACTGCCATATAAGTTTGAAAGCTTCCCAAACGCCATGGCCATGGTCTCTAGTCAACTGAGTACCTGGAGGTCTTCAGGACGAAAAATGAAGAAAAACATCTCGTAGAGCTGTGGACTTACAGCTTTAAACCGAAATCAACATCGGAAATCCCTCCTCGGAAACATCAGCCAAAGCTGTGGGGTTGGGGAAATCCAACCTTTCAAAGTGATGACCTACAAATCGATTTTCGTGTTGGTTTTGATCAGAGTTTTTACAGGTGAATTGTGAAGTGTGGCTTCATTTTCTGTGTTTTGTTTTTGTTAAAACATCGGAGAGTACCTACCATAAAGGTTGGGAGCATCCGTTGAGATAAGTGGTCAAGAAACATCCCTTCCTTTTCAACCGGCAGCTGCCAACCACCTGGTTCGCAGCTCGCAAGAGGAGTTCTTTTCGGCGAAAATTTCAGGTCGATTTTCCAGCTTTCCACTTGCGAAATGGTTTGATAGGTATGACATGCCATGTTTTTAAAGTATCCAACTCAACATCTTAGCAGCTAGCAGGATTGGAACGCCATCAAGATCATGGTTAATATGTATTAGTAGCAATATTTAGGGCATGCCTAGACCCTGCTTCAATAGTGGGAAAAGAATCGTCACTAGTTTACTACTGGCCTTTGTTATCCTTCATTATCCACTGTGGTTTGGCAAGACCTAAATGATATGAGACTTAGTGAATCCTTATTTTTGGTTTGTGTGGCCATATGAATTTCCCATGTCATCATATCAACTCAAACGCTTCACCTTGTCGGCAGGCCAAAGAAGTGCAACTGCAAGAGACACAACGTGAGCTCCAAAGAAAGCTGAAGTTGATGGAGGTACGACATTCAACTGGTAAATTTGTGGTTTGGGGCCCAACAGGGTTCGATTAGTAGATCAATAACAAACCAAAAAAGAACACTACCAGAAGGGTTCAATAGTAGATCATCTAGTGTAGGTGGTTTCAGATGTTTTTTGATTTTTGCCCCCAGGACCTGGGGAGATGATCCAATTTGACTGGACCACATTTTTCAGATGGGTTGGTTTAACCACCAACTAGGTTTGGGGCCGGTGGTTTGGGATTCTATGGTTATCCCAAATTAACAATCCCTTTCATAAGGGGATCCCAGGAATCCAAGCCAAAAATATTCGATTAGTTGATACATGGAAGAACAAAAAATAACCAACCGAAGGGAGAACCAGGTGCTCCTGTTTTGCCTTTTTTAAACCAAAATTACACCCAATCATACCCAATCCCATGTGACTGTTGTCATTGCTTATTTAAATATCCCACCACCCCAGCTAGGTAAGATCACCTACTATATAGTTGACGGTATCATGTCTTTTTTTTGAAATGGTTTGAAGGCCAGTGTCTGGAAAATTACATGTTGATGTTTCATCCTATGTCACTTCAACGGTTTGTTAATAGTCTCTAAAAGATGCATGGGTACTGTATCCATCGACACCCCTGCAAAACTTAATGGCACTTGACTTTTAACCCAAAAAAGGAGGTTGGCATGACGATCTTCCTTTTCAAACGGCTCTTTCGGGGTTCCATGTTCGTTCTTTTTCCTCTGGGAACATCCCAGAATGCTTCGGTTGATGAAAGACATCTGGCGAAGCAGGTTGACGTGGGAAATAACATATCCTCAAAAAGAATCTGGGTGGTTGTTGCTACTGGGGAATACATTCCAAGAGATATGAACTCAAGCATATCTCATTCTACAGTAAACAAACTCGCATCTTTGGGTCTCAAAATGCCTCAAGCAAAAAACGACGAACAAACACCTCTTCTTGTTCACCTTTGGATAATGATGAACCAACGCATACAATTGTCCACAAGGCAAATTTGAACATCATCTCAAGGTTTTAACAAAGTCTCACGTTGTTTTTGATGTACTACCTCGAATTGGAAGATAGAACTTGGGTTGCTCCCCCACCCAGCAACAATGACCACCAGGAGCCTTTCATCTTCAAGTAGGAAATCCCTATAAACCATACAGCTTTACTTTACTTGCCACTGATACTAGGAGAGTCGAGCCAAGCGACCCCCTTTCAACAAGTTAACAGCCTAAGCTTTTTAGCCTTTTTCAGAAATTGGTGGACACACTTACCATTTGGAAGCATCTGCAACCACCCTGGAAGCTTAACATGGATACTCAACACTGATGATTTCAAAGATCTATATACGGCTTTTTATTGTTGAAGATGATTCTTTGGGAGGGGGGCATCCATCTGAAATTTCAGACTTGTAACGATGTAACCATCGGTTCATCAATCTTCCCGGCCAATGGACCCGCCATCGTCAGGAGGAATTGGCAGAGACCAAGGCCTTTGGGGAGAGTGATGAAAGGGAACAAATGAGACCCAAAGAAAGACTGGTTGGTAAGGGTACATAGGGGATCATAGGGGATTACTAGATATTATATATATGTTATAAATATTACCCATTTATATAGGGATAAATAGCAAGCTATCATAAGGGATCCCGGATCCATTATATCCATCCAATGGGGTGAAAATAATAAGCCCTCGATCGGATCAAGATCGGAATTGCAAGGGAAAATGTTGGGGGCTCCTTGGGATGGTGGTGCCCTTAATAACAAACCCATATACGCCTTTTTTTGGTGGGTATTTATTGGGTCCCAATCCGCCTTGTAAAGGTCTTTTTGGCGGGTTAAATATCCCTTGGGCCCTCCATCCCAACAACCCCCCAGCATGCCGACAGGTGCAACTCACCTTGTGGCGAAACAGCACCGAAGAGGTGGGCGTGTTGCTGTTTTGGGGGTCAACGCCCTCTAAAGGGCAAGAGAAACGATGGATTTCTAGAAGCTTTGAGTATGAAACACCTGCCAAAATGATGGGAAATGGTAAATAAAAATCATTGGATGATATGATGATTCATATCTTTTCTGTTTATTTTTTGGGGATTATGCATTGAATGAATCACTGGTTTGTAGGAAAGCCAACAGTAAAGTAGACACAAGCCATGTGCACATTATTTTGCAACATAACCTCATTACAGCAAAGTCGAGATGGATTGACAAACATGATTTCGACGGTTCTTGGTATCGTGGCGGGCCGTGTTCTTGGCATCCTTGGAGGTGGCCACACCCAAGCTTTACGGCCCCAAAGATCTAGATAGAAAACCTCCATTTGGACAATAAACCAAGGGAATGATGGCATGAATCAAAAAATTTGGCTCCGACTCCGCAAGTTTTGCCCAAAAACGCGGTTGCAGAAGAAATGACATCCATGGATTGCTGCAATACCGAAGATACGCGGAAGAAATGAAAAGAACAACCAAAGTGATGGTTTGGAATGGGGCAATGCCCTTCTGCTATTCAGGTTTTGGAATTATTCATATTATATAATTCTTATATCTTGCCATAAATTATATTTGACCAAAATGATCATGATCACCAAATTGCTCGGACTTGAGCTGGAGGAAGAAAAAGCAGCCACGATGGAAGATGAACTTTTAACAGCAACTGTACCAGCTGTTGATTCGACCCCGGAAAACTCAACGGAGTTTGCCAATGAAGAACATAGCAGAAATATATAGAAATATCCTATAGCTTTGATATTCGAAATTGTCGTTTGGTCGTGGATTGAAAAACTTGTTGTACACAACTTACATAATCATAGTGCCAAACACATGTTATTTCAAATAGCTAGTACATGCTTAGATAGATTTCATGCTCCCATGACTGTATAAAGCTGGAATGGAGCAAAGATCCAGTGACCACATTCACCGGGTTTTTATGTGTTAGTCCAGCTTTGGACTTAGATTTTGAGGCAAGAAGATTCAGTTTGAGGATTCTGAGAATTCGTCGAAACTCAACATGTTTTCCTTGTCCATGAAGCCTTTTTTGGCGGTGGTTCCGTGGCAGCCAACAAAGAGCGCCAGCATCTCCAGTCCAAGGTGGTTCCTCGGCAAAAGCTGCCAAATCATCATCAAACATACCTTGGATGATGGATATGTTAGTGGCCTTCGGAGGGTACCCATTATGAAAAACAGTTTTTTTGGTATCTTATTTGGTGACGGGAATATCAGCAAGAAAGGACCTTTTTGTTGAGTGCACAGAGGTTGTATTCTAGGTCGCCCCTCTCAAAACAGAGACAGCTGAGGGATAAGAAGTGCTCCTGGTGGCTGGTTTGGGTTTCACCGCAAAATTATACTACCATTTTTGGTATGGGCCGGGGATCATACATAGCCAATTGTTGGGATACCGGACTCAACCAGGATGTATATACAGTTGGACCAAATCCTGAGAAATTTTATATTGTTCTTCAGTATGTGGCCCCCTACCCCCTCCCCAAAACAATTATTGGAAGTCATGGAAACAAATCAGAAAAAATCCGAAGTTGTAGCCTAGTTATACCCACGTAAAGAACATTTTGGCAACTAGAAGCAAGTCGGATTTAGATCGGGTTACCCTCCAGGGAACGAACATATTCCACCTTGGCAAAAGAAACGTCATTAACTCAACAGTGCCTTAATAGGGGATATGTTAGTTCCCAGGAGGTTAGTTATGACTATAGTAGTCCTCTTACTGAAATCTTTAGCTTCAACACATGCAGACTTTGCAACTCCCAAGATGCCGGGTTTCCAACCACGGCATAGTCGGAATAGATAAAAATGCACTCTTAAGGTATCCCTTAGGTGATTGATTTATTCCCAGAAATTCAACTTTTGATGTGGGAGATTTGACATGACACATGATTTTGATCCCCCTGAACTGGGAAACTATCAACTCCAAAAGTAGATATCTCCCTTGAGTCATAGTTTGGTTGCCTGCGAGAGTAGATAATCAGCATAATCATGCACTAGCAAATGCCAGACATAACTCGGATGTTTTTTCCTTGACGCCCGACAAAAAACCCTACCCCCTAGGACCCGACATATGTCTCGAGACATCCAAAGTTCACTGGGGCCTGCGGTCACTGGAACGGTGCCTGCTGTAGTGGTATCTTGGTTTGAAAAATACTTGGCATTTGGGAAACTGGCTGGATCTGGCTGGTTTCTTGAACCACATTTACCAAGGAAATTGGTTGATGACTTGGGGGTTCCAGTTTTGGAAGCTACGATGTGGATTTTTTCAAGACATCCAACAGCGCCAGAGGAAGTGAATTTGATGAGCAAAATTTGATGTTCATCTCCGAAGACTAAGATGGAACCTGTCCCCCCTTGGAAACGATTACTGTAGGTTACCTGAAGTATTTGTCATGCTTGTATGATCCCCGATCATTGGTCAGTGGACACATAATCACCAGATTTTTTTACTGTAAGTGGGTGATTAGTGATTACCAAAACATGTACTGACCACTAACCACTGGTCGCCAAACAATGCTGGAGCATCCAAGTGATGCAGGGGTTCAAAGAAGTTCTTCCCATCATAAGTTCAGTTGCTGAAAAGTGGTGCAAACCCAAAAGGAGCCTTGGCAGCAACAAAATGTTAGATGAGTGTCGCGATATGTTTTCCTCAAGAAACAACGTAAACATGATGAAACATATCAAACAAGAAAGTGCAATATATTGATGGAACAATAATCATTACTCAACCAAAAAATGGCAAAAGATGAGGGACTAACTAACACCTCTAACCAATTTCACCATTCCAATCCCATAGGATCCATGTATATATCTACCTACATTTCCCATAATCAACTAAATGTTCGTAAGTAAATATGCCATTTTTCCGTGGATCCTATGGGGAACTACTGTCACTTGGCCCTTGGCACGGCCGAAACCTTCCGACCAGGTTTCCATCCTCGGACGACAGCGGTCCCGTCGTTGCCGCCGCCGAGCTGTAGGAATTTTCACGACGGGATGAACGACCGTCGCTGTGGCATGGATGATTCAAGGATTTCTAGGTGGTGAAACTTCAAATATTTATGTTATTTTCATCCCAAAACTTAGGGAAGATTCCAATTTTGATGCATATTTTTCAAATGGGTTGAAACCACCAACTAGTTTCGATCGCTACTCATTGATACACTCCTGGGAACTATCACATATCCCCTACCAGCCAGCACTTTTGAAGATGCTTTTCTTTTTCCCAAGGAGAGAGATGTTAGTTTCCTGGAGGGTATATATGTGTATATACATGTCAATGTATTGCGGGTTGCCAAGACCCTCTTCCACAGTGGAAAATTAGATGCAATATATAGTCTATTCTAGTCATTTTTTTGGTAAGGGGAACCCAAACTTAACCTAGCATTGGACATTAAAAATTCCTTGGTCGTTGAAGGGAAACTTTGAAATGACTTTTCCAAAGCATCAATTTTGAGGGTCTATGTTGGTTGTTGTGAGTGTATATGTATATAACTGGTGACTATAAATGGGGTACATAATATTGTTTAGTTATATTTAGTACCCACTAGACAACCAGGATAGCTATTTGGCAAATTTAGCCGACAAATCTTCATTTAGCTGTCAGCATTTCGTGTCGAATTCGATCATCAGGTACCGCACAGGTTGACCCAATAGGCTGGTGTTTTCACGCCAAATTTCAGGGTTGGACAAGCTCAGAGGTCTCAGATGCTACGTTTTTTTTTAATGAAAAACGGAGGAGTTTGTGAACAAATTGAATAAAGTTCAGTTGAAATGCAAATACTTACAATCACAGACAACTGCAAGATGTCAAAGGATTTGACTCGTTTTTTGGAAACATCTTATTTATGTTTTTGAAGTATATACACCTATAAAATCCCAGCTCCAATGATGGGACTAGAATCACTGAACGTCAATTTCCTCATCCTCATCATGTTCTACTTGGTGGTGGTTTCAAATATGTTTTATTTTCACCCCTTCCTGCAAAGATGATCCATTTGGCTAATATTTTTTAAAATGGGTTGAAACCACCAGCTAGTCTAGATTCTTTCAGGAGCCAACAGCACTGATCTTGAAACAAGCAGCGCGGCGAGCGCTGCACTCACCAGACGACAAGAGGTGGAGGAACGCTTGGTGACGATGCGAGAGAAAATGGAAGCGATCAGGACAGGGGGTAAAAACCCTCTGGTAGACTAACATAGCAATGGAAAATCACCCTTGTTAATAGGAAATACATCTTCAAAGGGTTCACTTTCCAGCCAGCTATGTTAGTTTACCAAAAGGGTATCGTTTCATCCGAGCAGTGACTGAGTGATCCTGGTGAGGTTCCATATGTTTATCCCAGGTACGGTTAATGGCAACCAGAAATCCGGTAAACTCATCCAGTTGAGGTTGGTAGTTGAAATCCCGTGATTTACAGGGTTTTACAACCATCCAAACAGTGGTTGGCCTTGGGATTTCTGAACCACCAACCAACAGTAGGAAATGTCAATGTGGGGGATGAGATGGGGATGAGTCATGAGCTATAAAGGTGAGACCTGACTTGAGAAAGAAGAGGAAGGAAAAGGTGATATTAGGTGATGAACCCTACCCTTAGTGGTTTTCCGTAACCAGCTACCAACTGTAAGACTACATTCAGGAAGTAATAGGAGGATTTTTTATGTATACACTTCAGAGGGGGTAAACTTCAATTCCGTTTTGTATAATTTATGTTCCCATGGAAGATGAATGTAACAGTGAATCTTTCCAAGAAACAAGGAACCCACAAAAACTCACATATAGAATCCGAACAAATGGTTCGGTCTTGTAGTAGATTAGACATGTCTTTTTCCAAGGGGACATGGTCCAGGTTGCATGTTAGTTGTGGTTGTTGTGACACGTGCATTCGATGCTCAGCGTGCCCGGATCAGGAGAAAGGAGCCAGATCTGATCCAACGCTCGGAGAATGGTCGCAAGGGTTCGGAATCTCGAATGCATTGCATTGAATTGTGCTGTTGAAGGAGGATTTAAGGAGGGTAACTTCCAAATAACTTCAAATGGTGTTTGAGGGCCTCGCAACGAACAAATCCTCCCAACATGGCGCACTTCAAAAAGTGCCATCCTACCAACTACAAACTCCCCCCAAAACGTCGTTCCCAAGACTTCCAAAGTACCTACTCTCCCCAAAACCAACAAATCACACCTGAAAATTGATGATTGGAAGGCGATCCTTTCCTTTTTGGGGGGCAAAAGACCTGCTTTCAAAGGCTTTTGCTGTTAGTTTCAGGGAGGGTAACTAAAATGCAATTTTCCAATGTAATTCCCCCAAAATGGGAGTTGGAAAATCAAGTTTGACACACGTCCAAAGTACCTACCTTTCCAAGTTTTTTTGCTGAACTCAGGAACTGCATGGCTTAGTCTTGTGGTGCGATAGCGATCCCAACATCTTGTCACAGTGTGATGTCTTGCGTGGCTCCGGGTTGGAGGTTCAACATTTCCAATCACCCGAGGCTAGGGGGATGAAAGTGGGAAGTGGTTGGAACAGATGATGCTGGAGGCAGTTTTTGTTGTTGTTGTTGTTGTTGTTGTTGTTGTTGTTCTTGTTGTTGTTGTTGTTGTTGTTGTTGTTGTTGTTGTTGTTGTTGTTGATGCTTTTCTTGTTGCTAATTGTCAATTCTAGTTGTTGTTTCTAGTTGTTCCTTGTTTTATGTTTTCTTTTTTTAATATAATTCTTTTGGTTATTTATACTGGTTTTTGTTCATGTTCTTGTTGTTGTAATGACTAGACTATATCACATAGGTTATCGGACGGTAGTAGAAAGGCTAAACTGTTAAGATAAAGGAACTGAAAAAAAGCAGTCTTTTGTTTCAGTAACAGTGACACGTGAAAGAGTCCCTTGTGAACAATGGTAGCTCCAAGTGGCCACTGGAATCCTTGTGGAGCATCATCAATGGCCAGAAGAAAAAACATGGGAGACAAATTGCCCGTACCATGATTTGTTAAGCCACCGTGTTTGGAGAGTAAGGTTTTTTTTTCGTGGCTCATATTGGTGACTTACCCAAAAGGTTGTCAATGGTTAGCTGTGATTCTGATCTTATGGGCGGACCTTTCTTCAGAATCACAAGTTCTGTTCCCAACTAATGGCAACCCGGATGCATAAAGAACCCTAGTGTTGTGCATGCTGTAAAAAATAAGAAGATACTTGTTAGCCTAGAATGGGGCCACACCAATTTGACAGCAGCTACAATAGCTACAGGTTTACCGCACTAGGCCGTATACATTATCATGTGGTGGGAAACCCTTCTTGATACCTTTTTTCAAAGCTTGGATATCCAGCCTACCAGGTCACAACCATCCGTCAACGTGTCGTGAGGCCCTGTTGCAGCAGTATTTGCGAGCCCCCAAAAACGTGCTTTGCATCATGTCATCCATGATGGACGGAAAGGGACGCCAGGAGGGCCAAGAGAGTGTTGTAAAGGGAGTTTCTGATGGATGGCGCTTTCTGTTCGGAGGATTGTGTTTTGGGTATGATTATATGGGATCTTGGAAACTTTGGAGTCATGTTTCTTGACTAAAAGGAGATAGCTCTCTATAAATGATCCTGATGTTTGGTGATGTTTGGTGCAACCCTCATTCTGAGTCACTCCTCTTTTTTGGAAAACTTGGGATCTTCTATCAACTCAAGATCTACAATAGTCAAGTTCACTTCATTTTCAAGGGGCTTTAGTGACTAAAACTAGACCTGCACCTATCAACATTTCCAACAATAAGACTAAAAAACTCTGCCAAAAAAACAATTCCTTCAGAAATTATCCAATTTTTTGCCATTCTTTCCTCCTCCTCCTTCCGTTTGCCCACCACGTTTTTCCACCAGGATCCACCGGTCCAAGCCGATGGCGGGAAGCTTCGTCAAGGTATGAATGCCTATGACTTGTTGGACTTATTGCCACGTGCCGCGGAGGCCAAACGATGTACGAAACCCTTGCTGGTGATCATCAGCTGTTCAGTGGATGAAGCCAAAGCCAAGACGGCAGGCGGTCAGTTGGGGGGATGAGTTGGGGGGAGGAGTTGGGGGCTCAGTTACAGCATTCTGAAAATTGGAGGTTTCCGAAAATAGTGGTATATATCCCCCAAATCATCCATTTTAAATGGGGTTTTCCATGATTTTCACCATCCATTTTGGGGATCACTTTTTTTGGAAACACCTACAGAGCCTGGCTGGAAAATGGAGCCCGGATTTGAGCCAATGTATTTCCTATGAAAAAACAATAGGGATATTCCAGCCATCGCTATGTTAGTTTGCCGGAGGGTAGCTGTTGTTTTTGAGAGTTCAGGACTGCCTATGACGAGACCCTGAGGTGCTTATACTTTCGTAGATGTAACCATCCAAGTGGATGTAGCAAGGTTTGAGAGGATCCATTAGAGTTCATCAGTAGAAGACGGTAGATGGACGTGTTGTTGTTTTTTGGGTAAAAACTGGCTGGGATGTTATTTTTTGCAGGACAATTATTCGTTTTGGGGGGTGGAAAGGTATGGGAGTTGTTGAGTATGAGGTAGGGGGTAGGTAGTTGTATAGATTCATAGGGGTTTAGCTTACATGTTGTTTTTTGGGGAAAGTTAGTGAACCACTTGTTGCTCCCTCACTGGTTTATACAGGTGTTGTTGCATAGCATGTTGGCACTTGATTTGGTTTCATTTGACTGGGCAAGATGTATTTTTGAGATACACATTGGGGTGCAGGGCCGGACTGCAAGTGCGGTGGGAATCAACTTGCATCATCCTGATTCATTGCAAAGTGGATCAAAGTGGTTTAGAAGCAGGGTTGAAAAATATTGAACACTCACGTTCATACTTTCAGTGATCGCCAGTCCCGGATGCTCCATGTATGGAATCTTTACCTACACTTTGCTCAAATTCATGATACATGTATCTAGGTATATATTCCATACATGGAGCATATGGGAGTGTTGGTTAATCATAGTTAAGAACTCCCCAAGTCGTCGCGGAATCATTTCTAAATGGCAATTGCTACATCACCATCAGTTGCCATCACCACGCCAATGTGCCAGAGGTGCTGATCTGGTAGTCAAGGGCAATCGAATCAAAGCTCAAAATTTGATTGTATCTGGTCTGGGAATGGGAATCTGGAATGGGATTGGGTGGCGGTTGTTTTTCTCCAACAAATGTATGTGATGTTCTCCAAAATATTTCTGTTTGTGTAAGTCATCTATCTTTTTGCGAAAGATCTTTTTCTTGAGTTTTTTTTTGGGAAATGATAATGTTGGGGCCCAACGATCTCCAATTTGACTCATACCCCTTTAACCAATTTGGGGGCTGAAACCAACAACTAGATTCGAGAAGGGTGGAAGTTGGAGCACTACTACAAGTTTGCCGGATGTCAAGCTAGGATACTCCTATCTTGGTAAAAACCTGGGACCGATCACGGAAGTCCGAGAAAGGACACCTTTTTTTTGAGAGTTCCGTTTGAGTTCTTGGTTTTTGATATTGGGATGCGATCATAAATTTGACTTATGAATGTTCAAGTTGCTGCTACAAGTGTGACTTTTATTTATCAACCTAGAATGGTCCTAGAGTTTTGCGTCAACAATCCAGGTTTAGGAATTATCTTGGCAAGGAGATAAGCTCACCCAGTCTTAGCGCTATAACTTGTTTTTTATAGGTCATCAGCCATCTGAATGAAACAAACGGTGATCTAATTGCTGAGGTATTTCTAGCTCATGCAGATGATTGAAGTATTTTTGAGCTGACCCTTCAAGGAACCCTTTTCTACAAGGTGGTGCTTTCAAACATTTTGCAAAAATTTTCACCCCTGGGAAAATGATCCAATTTGACGAGAATTTCAGATGGGTTGGTTCAACCACCATATGATTAGCTTCAGGATGTGGCTAATTCATAGAAAAAAATGGTGGAATTTTGGGATGGAAACCGAAAAAAAAAAATCAACCCCATATACACCGAAAATATCACGTGGGTATCTATTGCCCTTTTAAAAGGCTCCAACAGGGAGGGGTTAAACAGCTAGGGTACCATCCTGAAGGTAAAACTTCGCAGCAAAAATCCAGCGGGCAAAATTGCAGTGAATCAATGGTCCAGTTTGGATGCGAGTTGTGTAGGAATTGCTCCCCCCAAAAAACTAACAGCAAAAGCTCTCAAAAATGATGCTTGGAAGACGATTGTTTCCTTTTAACATGGTTCCTTTTCAGGGGGCGAGCTGTTATGTTTTCTGCCCAGCCAAGGTGACAAAGCTTCGCAAATCCTTAGGCTTACAAGCAGGTGCCTGGAGGATTTTTGAGCTTCGATTTCGTGGGTGTTTAGGGGGGCCTTTTGGATGAAATGCTTGGTAGCAGTGCGTGAAACAAACAAAAATCATGTTCGAGTATGTCACAGGTCCCAAATTGTTTTTTCAAAATCCAAATTACCATCACGCAAAAATATCACATGCGCCAGAAACGGCGGAGTTTAAGTTGTCATTTTTGGCCTTTCAGGATTCTCTGCTGGTTGGTGCACACTCGTCGACTCCTCTGACTTTTCCAAAGAAAGGTTAGTTTTACAGATAACAAAGTGTTTTTCCCCAACCACAAGGGGGTCTCGTTGGTTTTCTTTTAACTGAAAGCGATCCGTTTATATAGATTTGGTGAAGACATATGTAAGATATCATTGCTCATCTCATGATTCATCATGTTGACTCTATTGGTAGTTACATAGTCATGGTGGCCGCAAACTGTAGAACTGTTTCAATGGCGTTTTTAATTGTGGCTCCATTAGAACAGTCTAAGCGAAACTGTCACGGTAGGAACTGGAAGGACTGTTCCAATGGACTGATGTCGTCATTGCAACCGAACTTGGCAACAAACAATCGCAAGGTTCCTAGCAGGTTGTTTTTCTTTTCAGATACTACATCCAATGTTTTGTTTTGTGACCTGTGGCCTGAAGTAGAGCAAATTTGAAGAATCAGAGATAAGTCTTGGACTTTCAAAGATCATGCGTTTCAGGTATTCTGTATTCTGAACGTTGGCATTTTATTGATGTATAGGATCATGACCTGAAACAATCATACATGCCAACTTGCCATATGGATTTGCCATGTGATACCATGCCTGATCGTCCAGAGTTAAAAAGAACTATTGTCAAGCTGCAGATTCTTCCCAACAAAACTCAGAGACTGCTTGTGATTGCAGAATACTATCTACATAGATATGGATCCTGGTTAGTATTTTATCGGGATGCTTGGTCTCCAAAAAAAAGCGAATGAAAGTTACCTAAAAATTACACCTCCGAAGTTTAACATACTCCGTACTAAAAGAATAGGTGCTTGGAAGACGATTGCCTTTCCTATAAGAATGGGGGACCCCACCCCTTTTCGTGGTCGACATGACCATGAGTTTTCCGGGGTCCCCAAAACTTTCCATTGAATGACGGGTCCACCATCGGACCGACAAAAGTGACAGAGTCTGGCTGAAAATTCTGAGAGGAAAAGAATAGAAAAAACAAAACACCATTTGATATTTTAGGTTGAATCTGTTCACGCATATGCTACATATACATATATGATTATATTTCTATCTATACATAAATATTATATGATATATGTTCTTGTGTCCGAGAGTATTGTGAAAATTCGATCAGACTCATCTCTTTCTGCCCAGGTTATGTTGGAGACACTAGCTAAGTGGCCTTGGTTACCCTTCCAAGCGCTTCAAACAAAAAGGGCCGTGCGCAGATGAGTGCAAAGTGATAAAAGCCCCAACCAAAGTGGGGACCTACCAGTTGTAAGTAGGTTACAACAGATACAACTCCACTAAAGGGGGATCATAACCCTACTCATGTATAAGGCCATTTATAGGGACCCCATAATAGCTCTGTTTAGAACTAGGCTCGGGGGCCCATCTTCAAGGGTTTTGCCACACGGATTGGAATATCTCATCGAATTGGAAAGTTGTTAGCTTTCCACCCAATCCAAGAATATTGAACAGAAAACAGATCAGCTTCAAGGTTTGTGCATATTATGCATTGATATTTCATGTAATTATATATTGGGATGCACCCCCCACCCGCGATGTGTTATATCATTTGACTCTGAATTTCTTCACGAGTTTCGTAGTTTAGGATGGAAATCCTCCCTAAATGATCCTAAATGTCTCATTTCAGGAAGTTGGAGTTGAAATTGATATTCATACTGTTGATGGAAGAAATCCTGCACCAGTTGAGATGTATAAAACCTTGTAAATAATGGGATAAACTACCTATGATCTTCTAGCTATATACTCCAGCAATCTCCAGCATTGTTACATCCATGTATGTACGTGAATATTCGTACCGTATATATAATATACCATATCTATACTACCTTAAACTAGCAAAACTGAAATTGATGGCTGGAAGACAATCCTTTCCTTATAAATTTTGGAGCAACCTGGCAGGTGTAAACTCGCTGTTCACTGTGTTTGTCATATTCGATCCCATCCACGGTACTGGTATATTTACCCACAATGAAAACCACAAAAAATCAACCATCCTTCTAGGTAAATATAACACTCCTATGGATCCTGTGACTATTTATATTGATATCGAAATTATACCTGCATTTAGATATATTTCACTATAGATACATTAATTTGTATACGATAAATATCACCATCGAAAAACAGATATGAATCTCCTTTCCCAAACGTGACACTTTCCCAAATTGGATCGTCAACAGGCCTCCATCGAACGGATCGAGGCCAACTTCTGGATGGCAGAGACTGTTGGGGTGCAACACCTACCATGGTTTTCATGGTATGTAAATATAGAACCCATCTACCATGTGGTGCAATATCTGCCAGAACCTATGTTTTCTTAAATAGAGACCCGAAACATGGAATATCCCTTGGGGGTTGCCAAAACCCTGCAACAATGGGTAGATGATCTATACATTTGTATTGAAGGGAACTCCAACTTAACCTTCACTATCTAGTTTAGGCAGGATCCAAGTTGGAAATATGAACCTGGGAAACCTCATAGCGACCAGTTCCCGCCGGTTGGTCAACCCCAAATGGTGGTTTAGTAAGGAGATTCTCCTAAAGTCCTCTTAATTCAGGTTTAGGAATTATAGTAATTTTCCCATAAACATAGGATGAACAATTGGCTCTATGATTCGGTATTTTGTACTATTTTGTGTGTGTTTTTACTAGATTGTTCTGCAACCAACTGATCCATAGGATGAACAAGCTGGGACATTTGCAGGTGTATGTATATACACTATACACATTATATTTGGTATCATACATACACTGCATATATGCATGTATACACATAATATTTGTTGTTATATGTATTTACTTGTGGGTAAAGCATAGTTAACAACCTACGCAGGCTGGTTTTCAATCCAAACTGTTCTTGTAGTTGTTTGAATTGTCAAATCCTCCAGAATGCCTGGCCAGATACATCTATGCTGCGATAGCCATAGTGCCAAAAACCCTGTGTCTGCCAAGTATGTCCTGTCATCGTTGTGCTCAATCGGATTTTGAGATTGTTAGGTTCACTTTTCCTGTGTGGGTTGAGAATGTACTGAAGCCTGGTGCACTTGCTCGTTTTGTTGCCGCCATTGTCACATATCAAAATTCAGCTACCTAGAATGGAGGTACTCCCTCAGACTCTGAATAGACATATATGACATATATCTATGTATGCAATATAGAACCACCCAATGAATGGTAATTTCTCAATGTTGGTGGTTGGGTTTAATCTTATCCCAAGTCCTCACACCCCAAATTGCGGTGATTTTTAACTAAGGGGGTATACAAGCAACCCTCCAAGGCCTCCAAACTTCAACGTTATGTCGTTACTTGATGTTACCCCCCAAGATGCGTGTTCTTTCCCCCAGGTGAGGATTGTTCGAATCAGCTAACAAACCTGAGATGTGATCTTACAGAAAATGAAGTCATCCAATTTGGGGAAATATGTATACATATTTTTCCACATGACACACCTTAAGAAAAACTTCATTCTCTTCCACGTTTAGATGGAGAAATATCCTTCACCCCATCAAGGAAAAGTGGCCTTGCACCACCTTGGCCCAGGCCACGTCAGCCCTGTCAGTGGCCACACGTGATGCAGTGGGTGTGCTGGAGAAGGACCTTGCCAATCTCAAGGACGGTTTCTGTTGGCGCCAAACAACAAAAGCACACGCAGAAGACTTGGTGGTTCATGATGATGGTAGTGGTAACTACTTGTAGTTCGTAAGTTAGGGGTATAACCCATAAGAATCCATAACATACAGCTAGAAGTACTGTATCTAAAACTAAATGGAAAGCATTTGAGCCACCAAGGGATCTGGAAAATACCTCAGAACCATGAGAATCCTGTGGAATAGAGGGATTTTACGAGTGTAGTGGACCCGTGACTTTGTAGAAACTGGCAGGGGACAAGTTTGCGCCAAGTTTTGGAAAGGATCCCCAAAAAAACCATCCAAATTGGTTACAGTGTAAGCACAGCAGATTGCTTCGATTTCAAGGAAGTTCGTTTCAAAGTTGAGTTCTTCAAATAGATTGCATTCTATTAAAGTAACTTAGAGTACCTAGAGAAAGAAGGCTTATGGAGGGGCGTATTTCAAAGACATATAGACCAATGGTACCTTCGAGAAATTAATGCTTATATAAACTCCTATAACCCTGCATCAACCCTGCAACAAGGTATGTCACTGATTGTTTGAACAACGCAGGAGCGTATTGAAGGCGCCAATGGCAAGGAGCTCGTAACTTGATTGCAAACCATGGGATTTAAGAAGCTTGTTTGAATCTGATGAAGTATAGCAGTATAGTAGTTTATTTGAATTTGTCCAGATCAACGCTGCTCATTTCGAGATTCTCGTTGAAACGTTGTAATCTGTCAAACAGTTTGAGGTGTGTCAAAAGCAACTGGTGCTTTGGGTGATCTTTTTTGTTGGGACGTATGTACACAAAAACTATCATGCCAAAAAGGTAGTCAATAATTAGTTGAGGAATCACCCGAAACATGCCCTATTTTCAGGTATATGGTGGTGTTGTTGAAGATTATCTTTCACAGATAGATATATACAGTTTCATCAAAAATGATTTTTACATGTTGTAATTCACAGATGAATATATATATATATAGCTTCATCAAATATATGATTTATATGCGAGTTCTTTGGAGTTAATTAAAGTTGTAATGTGTCATTTGCATACACCCCAAAATATCCCAACAAATCATTTACTTTCAAGTTTGTGAACGATTATACTACACCGACAAATCTTGAAAGATAAATTCCTTCCATTTTAATTGGGTCATTTTAGAACTACCTATTGATGTGAAGGTCAGACTGAGTGAGGGATGCTGCATTTCCTCAGATCCATCATCATTGCCCCAGGGTATAGATAGGCCCATAGACCTCCTCAGAATCAAACCTCCCAAGATGATCTTCGAGTCGATAAAGTGTTCCGTTTTTGGAATCATGGTGAAAACACCAGTGTCAGGCATATTTGTTTAAATGGACTTAGAAGAAAAACAACAGATGAGAATCCTGTTACAGAAAATGTAGGATTTAAAGAAATTGATTTCTGTTTGGCAGGTGATCTTTAAATGATCTTTTTTTGAAACCTACAACCTAGGATTGAACTTTGATCTTACATAGCCACCATGCTACTTTGCTCGCGACTGAGCAGATGGTTAAGATTGGAGGCCTTAGAGAGTTAAATATTGGATTTTTATAGAACAGTAAAGTAACTGTTCATCCCCAACTGCATCGGAAAAGGTCCAATTTGGGGATTTGGGATTATGTTGATGGTTTTGCTTGTTAGGGCAGTTCTCAAATAGTTTTTTGTTCAATGTATATTGAAGCATATTTCAGAACGATTTGACTTCGAACTTTAATTTCAGTGTCCTTTTGCCTAGTAAGATGTTTTTCTGCCCAAAATATGTCGATCAATCCGTTTTTTTTCCACCACGTTTCAGGCAGAGAGAAAAGGACGCGAAGATGTTTCTGAAGCGTTCACTGGCTTCAGCGTTGAAGGGATGGGTGGTGGAAAAAACGAAGAAATTGTCCTCACATGACCAGGTATGATTCGAATGTACATGTACGAGCATATTAGTAATATACATATAGATACATACATGTACATGATATATGTGCACATCGAAGTATATCTAGCTACATCTACATGTGTATATATATATATATACAGATAATTCCAAAGGCATGCATCCAAGGAAAAAAATACAAGGGGGGAATCACCCCAATTTTTCCCTACAGAAGGTACACCCTGGAAGATTAACATGGAACATAATCATGGAGGTTGGGAAGATGATTTTCCTTTCTAAATTGGTGATTTATAGGTTCCATCTTAATCTTCCAGGGTGTAACACTAGACAAGAACCAAGCAGGTGTTATTTGTATCTCATTTTTTCATAATCGTGATGTTGAGGATTCCAGGTTGCGCGAGTGAATCACAGGGAGATTTCCACCTGCAAAAGTCCAAAGAATCAGTGTTTAAATAGATGGACATGCTTATTTCCAACCATTTTTGTTACCATCTAAAGATTTGCTTCATCATCCAATTTAAGGCACCGCCAGTTTTTTGAATGGATGTTTGGTTGAACCCACCATTGAAACCATGGTATTTATTAAAGGTTTGCTGCATCATCCCATTTTTTAGTTAGCCATAAATGGATGGCCATCAGATTCCATCAGATATTTTGGGAGGGGCTCATTGGATCCCAAAAACGAAAGATCGAAAGATTTTCCAGCGGAAAAAAACCATGGGTTGTTTTCGTGTTTGAAACGACGGGTTTTTTTGGCTTTGGCGTTTTTTAGGATCAAGCTTTTAAATCTGTTGGAAAATCAAAACCCTTTCAAAAACAAACAAACGAAAGCAACTTCATAGAAGCTGGCGAAAAAAACACGAGACAATGTTGGGAATGATCAAGGATTGAAGGGTTTTTATTGAAATAGATATACAAATTATACAACCTACTTCAAAATCATGTAGTCATACCTTTCCCAAAAAAGGCTCGAGCAGGATGTTTTTTTGGGAGTCCGACTGACATCTTTGGAAGACTAGAATCTATAGTCTGTGGTTTTTTCGCAACATTTTATGCAGCAACACTTCTTTTTGCAACACAAAGGTGCTGTTAATTTCAGCAAATCCTCCAGTTAAGAAGTTAGGCTTGCTATTTACAGGGGATTTAGGTGGTATTCCTACATAAACCATCGGTGATTCCATTCAACAGTGTTGATTTGCTTCAACTTTAATGTGTAATTGTTTCCTGACCCATAATATTTTACTAGTTCAAATGGCGTCACCAGGTGGTGCTACACAGAAGAAAAGTGGCAAGTTGACCTTGGTAGGACGACTTACTACTTGCCGTTAAGAGGGAATTATGTACACATATATATATATATGAACATGTAGACTTGATGGTAGTTTCAAAGGTTTTTTAAAATCCCGAACACTTGGGGAAATGATCCACTTTGAGGAGCAACAGTTTTCAAATGGATGGATTTTTCAACCACCTTACTATTCGCCAATTTTTTTGGCGGCATTCCCATGAAAATAATAACAGGATTTCAACCAGTTTCATGTCACCCTCGTTGGCTTTGTTGCTGAACTTCCCAATTCATATTTTTGAGGATGTGAATGTTCGAGGTCGTTTGGGTAAAGACGGGATGACTCCACCCTACTGAAAGGGGGACATATGTTTACCAGAGGTATATATGATGGAAGAATGTATATGGAACTGTAGTAACTACATAGCAATATACATATATAGATCATGAACTTGTAGAATTGTACAACGTTCTACCTTCTCCATGATGCTTATTTCCCATAGAAACTACCCAGACCTTGAAAATCTCAGCATCTTTCGCAAACCGATGTTCTGCGATGTTTTCGTTCCTCAGGTTTGGTTCAAACCGCCGTTCCCATGATCCTCAAGAGGCTCGGAATTTTTGGCCGCGTACTTAGATGTCCAGTTGGAAGTTAGGATCAATGGTTAGGATCAATGGGCTATGTATAACCTTTTTAGTAACTTCCTGGGACATCCAAGTAGTGAATAGTAAAGGTAATACAGTTGATGGAAAAAAATCCGGCTAGCCAGTCAATATGTAGTTTTTTCCCCAAGCACTTGGAGGATTCTTAACATGCCAGGTGGTTGTTTGGGATTTCTGAAGCATCAACAGGGAAACCATAACACAAACCGAATGGGAAACCATAGATAAGCCAAAGGGAAACCAAATGGAAACCGAAGAGAAGCCATAGGGAATATTCGGGCTTCCGCCCCTTAAACACTCCCCACACCTTAATGATCCATCGAAGAATATGATTGTACCAAGTGGGCCCCGAGCCGATTTTGATAAAGAAGTTATGGGTATAGCCCCTATAAATGACCGAAAAGAAATGGGTTTCACTAGGGTTATTTCACCCCCAATAAATGGAGTTATGGGTTTCTACTTCTAACTGTTGAATGGGCCCACTTTGTAATTGACAATGGTGGTTTGGCCTTCTGAAAGGGGAGACACCACGTCGCCTTGTTAGAATTTCCTATGAATTATTCATATCAACCGCGCTGCACCACTTGGGATTATACTACTTTTGGGTTAAAGTCGCTGCAATGCTATGAGAATCGAGTTGAGCAAACTTCACCACTAAGCAGTACAGTGGGTTTTGCTTATTTTTCTAGCTCTGTTAGAGCAGTGTTGGAAAATGGGTATGAAATGGCTGTGAATACAGGTCTATATTGGAGGATTTGCAAGCCAAAATGAACATGTTCATTCACTCCATGTTTGTGGGTTGATAGTTATGATGAAATAAATGGGATTATGATAATACATAAATTGGGTCTGGCGCCTCCCCCATCAGTAACAGTGGATTTTCCAGTTTCATGTCGATCGCACCCGTCTTTGCTATGAGACTCATCAACTGTATTATTTGTTGATCACCTCGTTCACTTTAAAGGGCACGAGGAACAGTGGATGGTAAAGGTTATGTAAAGGTAATGGATCTCCAAACCTCAAAAAAGACGTGTACTTTTGTACTACATATTCCTGCTATACTCTATCCCTCATGCCACCAGGAAGGTTTGCGGGAGCTGCAGACACAGGCTGTGTGGACTGTGTTGTGGTTTGGGAAAAGAGTGTGGGAAGGTGTGTTGCTTCTATCAGTCGGTCTACTTTCTTTTTGGTTTGGTTGGGGGGTCCAAAATTGTATTGGTCGGTTGCAACATCGGAGGTGTGCGAGTTGCACAAATGGAGCTCCTTGCAGTAAAAAGCTACCCTCTGCTAGCAACAATAATAAGGACCATGAACAGAATTCATCTCCATATTCCACTTGACTTTATTTTAACCATGTTTGATACTGATGATGGTTCAGAAATTTGGCGAAGCACTCAAGGTTGATAGCTTGTCATTGTTTATAGAGTTGTATCCATCCCAGAACCTCCAATTCATCCAAGTTTGGATCTTAATTACACCAGGAAGTGTTGGGATACCTTGGGCAATGCACCAATGCATCATAGACTTCAGAACACTATGACATGAAACAGGTTTTGACAAAGACATTTCTCTTGTGTAGAGCAGTTTGCTGATACATCACCATGTAAAGGAATTGAAATGATGGTGTTTTGTTTCGCCTTTTGTTGGGAGCATGTGGGAAAAACACAAGGATCACATGACTTCCCGAAAGCCATCTGTTTTTGTGACGAAATGGCTCTGGGCAAGTTTCGCAAGGTGGATGAGATCCAACCAAAGTATCTATATATCTATCTATGTAAATATATACATGTATATTCACCTAGAACCCAACTAACCTCTTTTTTTGCCGGGGTTGACCTTCCATTTCATGGGTCAAATCTTTGAACATATGGGGCCCCATGTGGGTCTTAGTGTACCCATCACCAGTTATAAGCAGGGGACATCAGGGGACCATAGCTCCATTTATAGGGCTGAGATAACCTCAGTAAAACCCTTTTATTTTTGGCCATGAAAAAAGGGCCCCATGTCTCTCCATACATACACATACATACATGAACCTACCACCGTTTTTGTTTCTCCCACAACACCGTGGTTCTAAGCCCAACACGTGAACCTACAGGAACCCAAAGAGTTGATAGGTGACCAACCTTTCCGAGCGGCTCAACGCCTTTGTAGCGGCGCAGATCCAAGGCATGGCTGAATCGGTAAAGAGAAATCCTGCACCAGCTAATACCCATGATGGATCCATGGAAAAATGGTATATTTACCTACGTTTGGTTGACTTTTATATACTTTTATGGTAAAATGTAGGTAAATATACCAGTCCCAGGGATCCTATGAGATAGGTACACCCCAGAAAATGAACGGCTGGAACATGCTGGAACCTTAAAAAATCACCCAATTGAAAAGGGAAAAGCATCTGAACCAAACCTCCCGTTTTTGGGTTCCAGCAGTTAATGTTCTAAGGCCTATTTTTGACGTTTTTTATCCCACTGTTTTACGGAGGTTGTTTATCCTAGGTGCAAACCCGCTTTTTTAAATCAGCAGTTGTACCTGGCAATATATAAATTGGGCAAGAGGGAGAATACCAGCAGAGATTAGTCTCGATATTCAGGGAAGCTTTCTTAGCTTATTGACCAGCGCGTTCCTCCTCAAATTCCTGATTCCTGGTATTCCAAAAAACAGTATATGATGTATATGTATATATGTATATATGTATATATGTATATATATGTATATATATGTATATATATGTATATATATGTATATATATGTATATATATGTATATATATGTATATATATGTATATATATGTATATATATGTATATATATGTATATATATGTATATATATGTATATATGTATATGTATATATGTATATATGTATATATGTATATATGTATATATGTATATATGCATATATGCATATATGTATATATGTATATATGTATATATGTATATATGTATTTATATATATATGTATATATGTATATATGTACATATATATTTACATATATACATTTAGATTACTTGGTTGGTTTTTCAAGTATTTTCTTAAGTTGTTCACTCCGAAACTTGGGGATTTTATAAGTTATAAATCCATTTTGACTATGCATCTTGTTCAATAAGGGTGCTAAAATCAGCCCCAAAATCATGAGATCAAAAACCTCTTGGTGAGTTTTTTTTTTTTGGGGGGGGGGGGGGTGAGCAAGGATGGCAGCGAGGGGATGGGATTTCCGAACTATGGCAATTCCACTGGAAATTCAGCTGGGTTGAAAGCTGTAGAAACATCTCAAAAAGGCAGGTTATTTTTGTTATGTAGTAGTTGAGTTTCCTGAATAGTTGAATTTTATTCGTGGGGATGAGAATCCTAGAATCCCTAAACTAAATATGAACAGCAGTATGAAAAGTTTATGTTTTTTCTTTCCAGGTTGAACTCAAAAGGTAAGTTGACTCTTGTCTCACGGTTTTAGTGTCCATCAGTTTCGAATGTGTAAGAGAAAATTGGTCACCAGATCCGATGTGATTATCAATAGTGTTGCTTGTTTTCTCCCATGAGAATACCCTCCTGGGAAGGATCACATATCCCATACCAGTCGGAACTTTTGAGTCGATGATTTTCCTTTTCCGTGGGATATGGATCCTGTGAGTCCGGGAGGGTACAGCTTCATACATTCATAAGGAAAATGCTGGTACCCGTAGGAAGGTACCCTAGTGGTTTAACACCCCAAGGAGCCCTTTAAAAGGGGATATGATATACCCAATAAAGACAATGAATATATATATATATCCACTAGGTACATAAGGTGTATATATGTGGTTGATTATTAAAGGGACTCCCATCCCAAATTTATCATCATTTTTCCCTACTTGGCGGATCATCCCAGTTAGTACGTGGTTAATAACCATGGTGATCGTAAGTCCCCTAAGGATCGGGATATTCCCCTTCCAAATAGGCTAAATGGCTTATAAATGGGGGTGATCCTAACCACCTACTAACTGGGATGATCCTCCAAGTATGATACATGGATCCTATCTTGACATTGGAATCTTTCCAAGCTTTCGCCTCCGAAGCCCTCCCAGGCCATGAACCCTCCGTTCAGCCAGAGCTGGTCGTGTTGGCAGAAACGTTGCAAAAGGAGCCACATACTGTGGGCATTTAAGGGTGGTACGTGTTTACCCTCACCAATCTACGGCATTTCAAATTTGGCATGTTACCCTGAAACAAATTCAAATTTGGCAAATTCTTCAATCTCGCATTTTATGGTCCAAAATGGTGGAATTTGCTGGTTTCTAATTGAAAGAATCAAAACCAAGCGTTGACTACCAGGGTCAAAATAGATTTATGCGTGCCTTTGCAGCGACCCCAAAAATGGGTACAAGTAGGTTAAACGCACTCTGGATCCATCACTAGCAATCCAAACAGCTATGGGAACCTCCTGTCGTGGTCGTTTCTGTTCCTCCATTTTTTTCGTCAACAAACATGTCGGGAAGATGTGAACCGCAATGGCCTATAATTTATTTCACCCCAAGTTAGAAGGACCTTAGACCCTATACGACTGCAAAAAACAAAGGAAGAAGCTTAGGTTTATTTAATAAGGGAATCTCCCTTTCTTCAGAGTTTTCCTGATTGGTGAATCATGATATGACTGCATCCGGTTGGTTTCTCTGCAGGGAAAGGGTGCAGGGAAAGGAAGGAGGTGAAAGATGATAATTTGACCCATATCCCATAGGATATCTACCTACATTTACCACAAAAATCCAACTAAATGTAGGTATAAATATACCATACATGGATGGTATGGCCACAAGACAATATGGGTTGGTAAGTCTCGAAAGTAGGAATTTCTTAAATCCACTTCACAACAAATGTTCATTTTTGTATTGAAAAACATCATGGATTTTGTTGGGTGGATTTTTGTACCTCCAAGTCTTTTTAGCACAAGCCATTACACCCCTGAAATTTAACATAGCCCCTAAAAATAGGCAATCCCAGAAGGAAACTCATCTTCTAACCATCATTTTTTCAGGGGCTATGTTAATTTTTCGGGGTGTATTAGTTACAAAAAAGCTAGAAACAATTGAATGGATTTTTGAAGAAGTGACCAACCGATGACCTGGTGACGTGACACCGATGAACCAGGCCGGTGAAATTCCAAATTGAGGAACCAATGATTCACTGATATTCGTGATGTGTTTGACATAATATAATAGGGGGTTTTGTAAGATTCTGTTGCTGCCATCTTCTACCAGAATTTGGATCTCAAAGAACCGAAACGGTCAAGACATCAACGATGTCTTGTGAAAAACAACGCAATTCTGGTGTTTTTTGGTGTGACATAGGTGGCAGCACACACTTCTTGACCCCAAACATGGATGCTGGAAGTCACTTTTCTAAAAATGGTCCGAGGGCCTCAGTGTTTCACGCAAAAAACACCAGGACGAACGAGAGGAACAAGAAGCTCATGCGAGGCCGTCTCGATAGAGAGGGTGTCATATTCATTATATTTTATTATAAATAAATGTTTGGGTAGTACTATGTAGGGTCGACAAAAAGGAGGCCACATTGTATAAAGCATACTCATATCACTATTCAAGGTTGCATTATGCATGTTGGGACTGTGAATGTTGTGTTCGAAACCTTATTATGTATGTACTTATTTTATTGGGCACTGAAACTTGATAAACATGTGTTTTCAATAGTGACCAAGACGCTTTTTGTGTAGTTGGTACACGGCCTGTAGACGGCCGTGGGTTGGGATGGGATGGGGTGGGGATGATGACATTCTTTGCACTTGAGCCCATGGTCCATGCTACGCAACTTCATGGGTTCGGTCATATACACGCCTTGTACCTAGTATATACAGCGGGATTATACTAATTACCCAGTTGGGGATCTTGTTCTTGACCAACCAGGGTTTCATGGAAGCTAACCCAGAGTTTTTTGTTGCCACTGACTTACTTGAAGAATTATACTAACTGACTAATTATGTAAGTTCAACTTTCTGAACAGCAGAAAGTTTTAACACTTGACTTGGCCATTTGGATGAATTTCATCACGATGCCTTCTCCCATTGGGCAAAGGAGATTTGTGTTGGTCCCAAAAAAATGACACATTTTTTGGGTTGTTGGGCATGTCTCAGCATTTTTTGGGATCTCGAAACAAAAACATATTTGTTTTGGGGTCACCTTTTTCTGAGACACACAAAAGGCACTGATGACGACGAAGAGTTTTCATCCTTCAAAGTTCAAGTTGCAAAGTGTTTTTCATTGAAATGCCCGTGGTCAAACATGTTCATGATCAGTCAATCAAAGACTTAGGTGGTGGTTTCAAATGATTGTTTGAATGTTCCCCCGAAATTTGTGTGAAGATTTCCTAGTTGACGCATAGTTTCCAGAGTTGTAACCACCAAAGATGCTGGGGTATTGTAGCCATAACCAGGAAATTATGATCTTGGAAGGGAGCAGTGTCAAAGCAGTTTCAACAGAAACACACACTAGATGGTTTGGTTGAGAAATGAAGGATGATTTGTTTCTTATCCATTCACATGAAATTTACTATTTGGAAAATATCAAATTCCTCCGAGACGCATCTTTTTTTATGAATGGAAGGATTCCGTCCATTTTTGATGCCAAGGATGATGAAGTTACCCCAAGTTCCTAGGTTAGTTTCATATGAGGCAAAGTCTCCCACAATGACGTGAACCCATAGGGTGGAACAGCCCAGAAACAAAATAATGAAGTGATAAACTGTACATCAATACCTACACTCCGGTAATCTAACATAGCCGGCTGGAAAACGAGCCCTTTGAAGATGTATTTCCTATTAAAAATGGTGATATTCCATTGCTATGTTAGTTTACCAAAGGGTAGGTTATTTTAACACCCCATGTTGTTTATTGATAACGACCACTTTTGCTGGGATAATTTTTGTTGGACTTACAAGATGAGCCCCGAGCTGATCCTTGTAAATGGAGTGACGTGGGTAGCCCCTATAAATGGCCGAAAATAAATGGATTTTACTGGGGTTTTGTTCACCCCTATGTGTAAGTGATAGTAAGTGTGCAGTATGCGGCCCCGTAGTTGCACGAACCACGGGCTGAAAAATCCTCGTCATCCATCCATCAAACCCATACCATCGATGTATGGTATATTAACCTACATTCACCATGTATATTAACCAAAGATGGTATAATTATTGACCATTTATGACCCTCCATGTATGGTATATTTACCATTTACCATAGATTTACCATGTAAATATACCAGTCCCATGGATGGTATGGGAAAGATCAGTTTGCCACCGAACCACTGAGCCAGGTTGCTGTTGCGCATCGATGAGCTCTGTTCACATCTCTCGAAGGCTGGACTCTGGACACTTCAAGTTGTAACCTGTTGGTTTCCGCCCGGACTTGTTGGCGCAAATTTGGACGTTTTTTGTTGTTGAAATAACCAGGAGTTTGTCTTAAAAGAGGTAGATGCGGTAGATGATTACCAAATGTTTGTGAAAAAACAATCACTTGTGTTTGGGTGAGTGTGTGAGCTGTCCAGAAATGGCGGAATAGCACCGCAACAAAGCGTTTAGATTGGAACAGAAGATATATTTTTTTCATATATATTTGTGTTTGGGATTTGGCTGGAAGAGCTATTTGAAACTATTGAGTAGCAGGCTTGAAGATCTTGAAGCATTGGCTTTTGTACATTGGTCCCATATCTTGCCACAACACCCACAACACTGTGTCTATTGGCCTGGCACACTGGTGGTTAATCCCGTATTAAGCCCTTCTTTTTTGGCAAGGGATGGGTGTTACTTAGTGAGCCTCTAACTCCCATCTATTGACAGTAGAACGGATCCCAGATTATCCTAGGTGATCATAAGACAATGAAAAAGATACAGTAATTCGATAAGGCAAGATGAGATAACCATTCGAACAGATTCCACAAGACAATATTCTGCAATCCAATCTTGCTAAATGGGGACTCCTTCAAAGTGGGCGACACTTCAAATCAGGTGGATAAAGGGGGAATTTTGGATGTAATGAACCAATCAACATCAATCAACACCCCCAGATGCTCCATGTAATATTTAACCCACATTTACCATCAATTGACTGTACTGTAAGTGAAATGTACTGTAGGTAAATATACCATTTCCATGGATCCTATGGGAATTAGAACCTTGATGATTTTTTGAATTCAATGAATGGCATGATAGGTGGGGTATATTCCCAAAGAGTATATTCAAATCTGTTCAAATCTATTAGGCCTAAACAACAAATCTTGGATTGATGAATTTCGATGTGGTCGTTTCAAAATATGTTTTATTTTCATCCCTGTGAACTGATCCAAGTTGACAAAAACATTTTTCAAAATCGGTTGGTGAAAAACCACCAACTAGAAACTCCTATGTTTGTCTATAGCAGGTACCAAAGATATAAACATCACATTTTCCCCCCGGACTGATTGCTGTTTAAAAAAAAAACACCAAAAAAATCCGCCATCGGATTTCTGGAAGCTGGTATATATTTACTTACTAATTCACCATAATAAAATCAACTATTCATGTAGGGGTCAATATATCAGTCTCATGGATCGATCAATTTTTCAGGCTGCAGAAGCCCCGACACCTTGGGTCAGAAAGCTGAGCAAAAAAAACACCCAAGACGTCCGGGCGGTGAGAAACGGTCACCCCTAAGGGCTAACTAAGATGGACCAAACCCCAAAATGGGGTAGTTTATAAAGAAGTTTTTCCTTTTCCAAGAGGGGGCATGTGCAAATTTTCATGTGTTTTTTTTTTTGGGGGGGGGAGGGGTGGGGTGTAATGATAGCATTTGTTTTTCCAAAATGGGGTGAAGAACTGTAGATGTTCAATCGCTGTATTTTTTCGGCATTTGGATGATCGTTTCATTCCGAGATGCTTTGTTTTTATATGCTATACCTTGATCCTTGAAAAGATGTTTCACCCACCTTGGGACGTAGGAATTAGTTGATGCATGGGTTTTGTTAACATCTTCAAAACATAATTATGCCCTTTTCACAGGCGATTCATTGAATTCAAGTTAACAGAATCAAGGTTCTAATACCGGATCCATGTATGAAAATTGTATTATTTATATTTATTTATTCATTACTAATGTTCCATAATGTAGGGTTCCAACGGATTCCATGTACCAGTCCCATGGATCCATCATATCTTCTAAGGTGAAACTCGAACTCCTTGGGCGGCAGGTGGAGGACGACGGGGGGCTTCCTGTAGGGTACAGTGGAGGGTTAGCAAGGGGAGTGATTGGAAATCTATGGAAATCTGATGCCAAACTGAGATGTATCAAATAAAGCTTTGTTCATCTCAACTGTTCTTTTGTTCTGACTTTGAAATCATCAGTACTTCTTTGCCATGAAATATGTTCCTTTATAATAGATTGAAGATGATGTGAAGATGGTATTTGTGTATTTTTTATTTTAGCAAAACTCATAGGGTTTTAGAACTATAATCCCTTGATAGGATTCGATCCCATCCTTACCCTCAAGATGGACGGCTTGGTTGTTTGACACACATTTTTTTTGTTTGAACCTTCCGTTAACATAGCCCCTCAAAAATGATGATCGGAAGACTAGTTTCCTTTTGGGACTGCCTATCTTTAGGGGCTATGTTAAATTTCCGGGGTGTAAGAATACTTCGGTTGCGAACTTATCAAACGAATGGAGGGGTGCCGGCTAGTGTGAAATAGCCCTGGATGCCCAGGCTGTTGAGAGATATCCAGCTGCAAAAACTCCAACAATAACCATATTCTTTGCGGTTGGAGGGTCACCAGAATTTGTTTACTCGGTGATCCGAAGCATGATGCAATGATATAATATATATATATATATATACATGTGTTTATATTTATATATGGTAGCCTCCCCAAGATCTACCTATCTCAGTTTTTTGAATGGTATTGCAGAGTATAAAATGCATATTGTTTTCACAGTATTTGTATGTATGTACAATTAATATACACATACCCTGGCAGCCGAAACCAAACAATGACTGGTTTCCTTTTAGGATGATCCATGTAGATGATTCCCTACTACCAAGGGGAAAAGTTCGGCCAATGGGAACTTTCTGGGACTATGTATACATATATACCCTCCCTCGGAAAGCTGACATGGCCGGCAATCGAAAATCACCTGATTTCAATTAGGAGATACATCTTTATTCATGGTTGCTTTTCCATTGTCATTCATTAGTCTTTGGGGGTGTATGTACTGTACATACTATGATTAGTATTCATATACTGTACCAATGCTAGTCCCCAAGACCTGTCAGAATACATACCCGGCCGGACCTGTCAGAATCAAATCACTTTCGGTGATCGGGGATGATACCGTTTGTGGCTAAAACACTATCAGTCACTAAATGCACAAGAGTGTTGTATATATATATATATACGTATATATAGTCATTGCAATCTACATTGGAAAAATGCTTTTTGTGTAGGTGGTTGGCGCAAACCATTATAAAAGAGCATGATTTTTGTTGTTTTTGGCTTCTTAAATCTTAGGCTTGTATATTGCAAATAACTTCGGGGGTCTAGAGTTGTAATTGATTGCAGCTTGGGTACTATACGGATAAACACAGACCCACACACTAACCACATTGGATGAGTTGGAACCGAAAATCCCAGGTTCCTATGGTTGTAATGTTTTTTTTTTACAATATAACACGACAAGCTTCCATTCTTCACTCCAGATCCTCCACGTCAACAAACCATCAAAAAACAGCTCGGTCTCCAGGAGATGCAACGAGCTGAAAAACAGATGGAGGTTTTCGCAGCAAAATCCGCGAGCTGAAAACCCTGGATCACAGTTTTAAGGGGATACAGGATACGTTGTTGTTCCCCTGAAAGACGGGCAAATTGCCGGAATGGGAACCGTCATTTTTTCAAAGATTCATTCCTATGGAGTTTTTATTCAACGAAGATAACGAAGTGATTCTTTTAGGTCTTGCAACAACCACCGAAGGTACCCTTCTCCCTAGGCAGTTGGTTGACTGGTCCTCAGAAGGGGTGATCCAATCGTGGTTGATCAACGAGGAAATTCAGAACTCTTATAACATACATAAAAGAACACCTCAAAAGATTCGCAGATGGTGGATAAGGACAGGGAGATGATATTCAAAACCCTTCATTTATTCACTTTTTTAAAGTACAGTTGGGACCCAGAAATCATGAAGGAGCAATTTTTGAGTTGGTTTTTTCTTGCGAATTCTACAGGGCAGGTGGTAGAACTTGGTAAAGTTGAAATTTCCCAAGTTCTTATCCCCCAATACATCCGAAGTATACTTTTTGTTGGCATCCTTCTGGTTATTGGCATCGTGGCACCACGGCAACACAAAGTGGATCTAGATATCTAGATGATGGTTTCAAATATCCTTTATTTTCATCCCTACATTTGGAAATGATCCAATTTGACTAATATTTTTCAAATGGGTTGGTTCAACCACCAACTAGATATGGGTGTTTCCAAAATAGGGGTACCCCAAAATGGATGGTTTATAATGGAAAACCCTATTAAAATGGATGATTTGGGGCTACCACTATTTTCGGAAACATCCATATTCATATACTTCCTTTTGGCACGAGTCCGTGAGTGCTGGCCGCTTTGCAGGCGAAATTAGAGTCTTTTGCCCGGGGCCCGCCCGAGATGAATCGAGACGTCGAGATTTGAAAAAACGACACCACCTTCCGGAACAATGAGGAAGACTCAAGAGTAATGGGCCATGTGCCACCTTTTGGTTGTAAGGAACATATAAGAACCCCCAGTAAACCCCAAACATGTACTGTAAGTCTAGTTGTGAAGATTTGTTGCAAGTAACCATTATAGACTATAGACCTGGGAATTTTGGGCATCTTGGAGGGAGCCATTACTGTGAGCAGATTGCCTAGTGAAAGACATATCAAAGCCAGGTACAGGTAGCTTGCTAAAAGGTTATCATTCCAACGGGAATTTGAGAAAGTCTTCCAATCCCATCATTTCCTTCAGGAAACAAACTAAAATCGCTGTTTTCGGTATGGTTTCCAGGTGTCCAAATGGATTTCTTCTACTGTACTAATGTAGATTTGATGCCAGATTTGGATTGGTGCAGGCTGTGATGAGCTCGAGTTAGGCTTTCCAGATGACTATGGAAACCCATAAGTAAAATGACACAGTAGTGATGTTCACCGCATCGCAGGAAAGGTTTTATCAACTCAGGATCTAACACTGGGGACAAAAATTCCTCGTTCTAGACAACTTGGGGGAAGAGTCTATTGCCATGTTAGTTTTAGACAAAAACTTCTTAGCTGCTGGTTAGTAACTTAGTAAGAAAGTTGGGATGTTTGTTTTGCCAATTTAAGGGACTTCTGAACCAACTTACAGTTGTTAATTAGGGCAGCCAGTTCTCAAGGAATTAGTTGCGAATGACCACCACTTAGCCACCAACATTTCTCCCAATTGTGTTGCCCCCTTTCATTCGGCATTCTGACATTGTCAATTACCGACAGGGGTATAAGATGAGAGCCGTGAAATGAACGCTAGCACAAGATATGGGTCCAAGAAGTCTGAGTTGTAAGATTTTATCTAAGTGAACAATTATGAAAAATCTCCCCCCAAAATCAGTTTCAAAAATCATAAATTTCTGAAATTTAGTGGCTGGAACCACCAAAAAATGAAGGGTGGGAACATGTTGTTTTTAGCATCATTTTTGAGGTGATTTTTCAGGTGCCCAGCCCTTCATTTTGGGAGGTGGGTGTATCCCAAAAAAAACACGTCCGACTTTTGTTAGTTTAAGGTGACTTTTTATAGTTTCTACCATGGTAAATCACCATTGAACCATATCTAGATCATATCTAGGATGATATACTTAATACTTCACTTTTTACAAGCATCTTATGCAAATCCAGGCCCTACAAAACAATATAGTAGTTCATAACCAGGTGAATATAGCATCATTTGGGGAGTATTTCAAACCTTTTCCAAACGCCGAAAAACCAAATCTAAGATAGAAATTATGGCTCCAGTGAACCATTGGTTTCCCTCGAGGCCGGCTATTAAACCCTTACTTCTGATGTGAGTACGTTGGGGTTGTTTGATTAGCCATCAACTAGGTGGTGGTTTCAAATATGTTTTATTTTCACCTCATATTTGGGGAAGATGAACCCATTTTGACGAGCATATTCTTCTAATTCGTTGAAACCACCAACCAGTCAATCAATGGAACATCTTGGAGCAAAATTTTCCGAACTTCTTGAGGTCAGTAGCCTTGCGTCATGAGTTGGCCCCGGCCGTTGAAACGATGCCGTCGTTTCGGATGTGGCCTGGTTTGGATTTTTTAAGGATGTACCGTAATGAAGCTAGTTGAAAGTCAAACAAAATGTCCCATAAGTCCATAAGTGATATATATATATATGTATGTATATATTCTGAAATGGTGGTTTTAAAGATTGTTATTTTGAAATGTTCCAGTTGGATCTTTGGGGAAGTGATCCAATTTGACAAATATGTTTCACAAAAAGGTAGCTGGTTCAGTTGTAACTCTATAGATGTTTTACACGCAGTTTTTTTGTTACACTGGAAACAATTGCACCCCTGAAGATTGACATGGAACATAATCATGGAGGTTTGGTTCAGATCATGTTCCTTTCTAAAAATGGGTGATTTGTAGGTTCCATGTTAAACTTCGGGGGGGTATGTTCTTTTACCAGTGGGGGATAGTTCTTTTTGCATGACTTTCCTCCCTTACATCTCACCATCTCCAAGTTACATTTTTTTTTTGGGGGGAACCGAATGATATGACCATCTGGAAAAAAGCGTGGGGGGAATGCCCTAAAGACTGAGATTCGATTTGAGTCATTGATTTGAAAGTGATAGGTTAGGTATCAACCTGGAAGCTGATGGGCCATGGGCCATGTATATATATATATATTATCTATATCTATATATATACACACATTTATAACATCATGTTTTTCGATTGTTATCCCACCGTTGTCAGTCTCTGACTATATGTATGACCAGTTTGTTGATCCACGTCCTTCCAGAAGTCCTTCCAGAAGTCCGTCCAATTTGTACCTTCTCTTCCTTTGGTCGCTTCCCTAATTCAATGGGTGCATCGAGCAGCTGCAGATCCTAAGTCGTTTGGAGCAGTGAAACAACCAGATACTGTTGATGGTTCAGAAATCCTGCACCAGTTGAGGTTGGTAGTTTATCCCATTATTTACAGGCTTTTATATATCCCAGGTGGTTGTTTGGGATTTAGGGGAGTTCCACAACTCTTGCTATAGCCCAGTTGTTGAATTCCAGTTCATCCTGACCTCACCCCATGTCACAGTTCTGATTGTATGCAAGATATTCATACTCTAACAATTGACAGTTGCTTGGTGACATTTTCATGATCTTGGGCGGAATTTTTGGACGATTTTTCAGGTGGATTGATCAGGGTTTGCAATGGATTAAGCATCATCCGCACAGCTTCACAATGATGGATTTACCTTCCCTGAAACTAACAGCAACAACTCTGAAATTCTATGGTTGGAAGATGAAATTCCCGTTTGGGGTTCGGCATATTGTCAGGGGTAAACTTGCTGTTCGTTTCAGGTGAAACCTTCAAAAAATCGCAAAAAAACTTTCAGGGAGGCATTCATCGCAAATCTTGTTGATTAGTATTTACTGCTAGACTTTATGACATCAACCAAAGGATTTTATGACATCAACCACCGGATTTTCAAGATGTTTCAATGAGTTGTGACTCGCTCTGTTGCTGCTCGCTTGATTTCATGGTGTAGATTTCTTGCTCGATAGCAGCGGTGGACGGCGGAGAGCACAGAGAGCATGTCTTGAAAAAGGGGTGCAACTTCAGAAATGGAGCAGCAGTATTTTTGAGCTTCAGGGAAGTTGAACAAATCAATAAGAGTTCTAAAAGTTAAGACAAGATGACAAGAGATCCCATATTCTGAAGGATCAAAATATCCAATCCAACTGTTTTTCTTGTGACCATTCATGTGTCAAGAAACTATCTCAACAGACTTTCCATCTTATCAAACCTGTTTTTGTTTTTGCAAACAGTTACGGTTCAAATAGCCAATCATGGGCACCTCAAAATTGATTCGGTATCGAAGATTTTTTGTTGGACATAAAACAGGCCGTCTCTTTTAAGAAAAAGGAATGTTCAGATCAACGGAATGGTGGCAATTGATGAGAACCAACTGAACGGTACGGAAATAAAATGTGGGTGAACGGTTTGTCACCACAGCAACTCCCCAGTTAGGAGCCAAACTCCAATAATCACTCCAAATATTTCACCATTCACCACAAGATTCGGATAAGAAATTCTAGAAGCTCTTAAAAGGGGGTTAGTCTTCAGTGTAAGGAGTCAATGACATGGACTCACCTTCAATTAGAACTATTGTATATATATATATACATATATATATATATGTGCTGTTTTTATAGATATGTAAACAACATCATATGATCTTATTATCATGTTTATCTACAGTAAGGATTCCAAATATCATCTCACATCAGAGCTTTTATCTCTTCAATCTTTCAAAAGAACCTTTACACTCCCTTCGCAGGCACTTCGCGACTTATATCATGAGATTTGTGAACGTGCCAGGAGACCCAGTGGAGGAGTTCTCCAGATGGAGATGGTTGTTGTTTTGCCCAACCCTTTTGTTGATACCAGATTCCTTTCCCCCGCGGCAGAGTCCAAGAAAAACGTGTTTTTATTTTCGTGAAGATTGGGAAGGGAAAAGAAAGCCAGCGACACTGAAAGTGCACATATTTTTTGTCTTACACACTGAGATATCCAGCAGTCTACGGCTCTCATTTTCTCGAAAACGTGAGTGGATATTGGGTGCCAATCCCTCTAAGAAAGCGGATCTTGAAAACGGGACATGGATATCGGATAAACCATGGTAAACCCAAGTTACCATGCATCAGGAGTCACACATTCCTTGCATAGGTCATGGAGATGTTATCGGAATACTCCCATCACGGACAAAAGTTATGCTTGTTGAGTTGTCGTACTGCAAACTCTTTCCCCCTAGAATCCATTGTCAACATGATTCTGGTCAATTTCACCCCTGGAAAAGCCTTTTGGTTTATTAAATTTAAAACGGGGTGATAATTGACCGTGCCACACCTGCCACGCAAAACGGACATTTTAAATCGATTCGGCACAGATTCCAAGTCATGACTCAAATCTTCAACAAGCGCAAACTTTCTTCCTGTTGAAGAATGAAAAACCTGAAGAGAACCGTGTCCAGATCTAACTTCTCGTGATTCTTGTCTATGAGCGATGTATAAAAGTAGACTTGGACACCGAATTGGTTGATATTTTTGGTGCCTTCTTCGACCTTGTTGGCATGTTGGCTTGATTTTGTTGCATTTGTTTAACGGTGATTGTTTACTTCCTACCGTGGCAAGCTATCTTTCAATTAATATCTAGTGGGAATATGTTTTAGGGAATGTAGCAGTGGAAGTTTGACGTTTTCAATGAAATACCATACATCTTTAAATAGTTCGTGTTTTAGCTATATTCATTTTCTGGAGGAGCTTTCATGCTTACACAAAATTGCTTTGTAAATTACAATCCAGGGGGTTTTTGTAGCGTTCCCAGGTGTCTTTTATGTGAGGCTCATAACAATTAAGTCATTATACAGATCCCCATTCTAGCAGAGGAGAACTGAATGCACAACTCAATGATTTTACAGGCATACCACAAGAGGATACCTTAGATTTCCCCTACACAGGCCCTACTCATGAAAAGAGTGAAATTCTGTCATACACAGTTGGTAAAGGATCTTGGGGTATAATCCTGTCAGTGTATCTGAGTAAAAGAATAGGAATGAAGACTTTTGGTCAAACATAACATTACCCAGCTTTAAAAGAGTTGTATATACTCTCGCTGAAACTAGCACAGTCCCTGAAAATGGATGGTTGGAATATGAGTTTCCTTTTGGGGCAAAAGGCCTTTTTTGGTGGTTAATTTTAGAGAGTGTAGATATACTCTGGGTGGTGGTTTCAAATATTTGTTTTATTTTCACCCCTACTTGAGGAAATGCTCCAATCCAATCTGACTATTTTTTTCAGATGGGTTGAAGCCACCAGCCATTCAGCCTCAGGGCTCACCTTGGACGGAGGAAGATGGCAATCCATGGGAGGATCCGTTTTTGGGTCGAATAAAATGTGGGACCGATATGTCATCATGGTTTGGAAAGACATTTTGGTATATCCAATGTGTATATATACGTATAGGTTCATTTGGTTCACCCTTCGTCGACGTTGATCTATGTTGATAACTTAGCAGCTAAAATTCGAACGATTTTTGTTGTTGTTGTTGTTGTTGTTGTTTTTTTGGTGGTGTTTTTTTTCTCTTTTGCTAAGGTGATGGGTATTGTGATTTGCATGTCTACCGTGTTTCGGATGTCATGGGTGTTGTGAGGTCATGATTTGGAATGTAAAAGATCACCTTGAAATTCAGGTTGGTTGGGGTAACAAGCAGATTGGTAATTCAGCCAGAGTTGCAGAATGCACCTGGAACGGGTAGAACGACGGTAGTTTTCTGAATGAAAAGCAGGTTGTCAGGTTGGAGTTAACTGAGTGATGGAGATAGGTACCCCCAAATCATCCATTTTAATAGGGTTTTCCATTATTTTCACCATCCATTTTGGGGTACCCCTAGTTTTGGAAACACATATATACCTCAGAAGCCTCAGCAAGTTGGGTTAAATATTTCTGTTGGAGAAGCCGATGATTTTTCAATCTGAACTTGAGAGCTCCTGTATGAAAACAGCTCCATCATCAAGAGTTCCACTTGGAGCACTTGTTACTTAGGAAGACATGCGCTCTGCATGTAGGGTGTAAGATAGATGTAGATAGTTCTTCTCAATTTACCATACCAACAACTTGATCGCTTGCATTCAGAAGAACTCTTTCTTTGGGGGGGATGAATTTTGTTGCCTTGACCTTCAATGGCCCAACGCTTTCTTGCAAGAATTTAGGTGCATTTCCCAGAAAAACGACTAGTCAACATGGCCATAGCACCCCAGGACAAGTCGGATGGAAAGAAGATGTTGCCACCTCAGTGGGGACAGAGACCGTGGAGTTCGATGTTTGGTGATGTTTGACCTACTAAGCGGATTCCTCTTTTGGGAAGGGTTTCTTTATATTTTACCCAACATGTTTTTTGTCAAGCAAATCTACAAGAACACATGGTGATATTGAAGGTTTTTCTAGTGAGTTGGAGGTGACTTCCTTTCATTTCCAGCATCCGAAACAGGTCAAGCAATGAATTGCCAACTGCCAACCATAAGAAATCTTCTATCATGAAGCTGATGTCCTTGCAAATCTACTTGATCAACGATTTCCAAAAACCACCGGGTGAAAATGTGTCGAAAATTGATACCAAATTGTGTACCCTTTTTTTCTGAAGAAGAACTGAAATCATAAACGTAAAGCTCGACAGGTGATGTTTTCTATAGTCCCGTTGTTGATCAACAACGGGCCTTCAACTTTGGAGAGATTGCCTGGCCTTTTTAATTTGCAACAAAAAAAGATTCAAGGGGTTGTCTTTTAAAACCGTTTATTGCAGGGTTGAATTGGCTGCGGAACTTAGCAGGTCCTTATCATCTCATTTGGGGACCACGACTAGATGCTGATACAGTATTATTTTATCCTTTTTGTTGACTGCCTCCGTCAAAAAGACATTCCTGACGCCTGTACCCGAAAGACAGGTTTAGAGCCCATACAAGACCCGGAAGCCAACGACGGTCTACTGCTTGTGTTGATGGAAGAAATCCGTCTAGCTAGTTGATATGGAGAATATCCCGTTTTTGATAAGGTTTCATGTATATAGTATATTTGTTTATATACAGTAAACATCAGGGGGGTTAGCCCCAGATTTCTTCCATCAACCGTATAAGATAATTGAGGGGTTGAATTGGCATCAAGTTGGCCACCCAGTTTTCAGCTCAAAAAAACAGGTCTAAGTCGAACCACTTTTCCAACCAAAATTGGTGGCTCTACATACTCATTATACACTTTAAATTATTGCAAATGGAGGGGAAACTATAGCAACTGATAATATGACTATTTACCTATCTTTTTGATGTATTTCATACGAGGTTGTTCCTTTATCATTTATTTGTGTTCAAGCTTGGAATATGGACACATCTTTTTTGATCATGTAAACATGAGAAACATAGAGATCAGTGCAATGATCCATACGATGATAAAAGAGTATGAGTATGTGTGATACGATGATTTTTGTAGAAAATAGGGGCGTGTGGGTGATCGACCATGTCATGACCAGGGGATCAAGTAGATTCCTCTATAGAAAGAACATTATTCCAACCGACCAAGGACTGCGATGGACAAGGTGGCTTGTCGGACACAATTTTTGTGAAGGTGGTAAACTTTACCATGCAAAAAATCGACGTTGCTAGTAGCAGATTATTTTTTTCAAACGGGTGGTAGAAAACAACAAGTGGTTTTATTTGGAAATGTATTTTCCCCTACATGAAACGTTTTAGAATGAACTATGTTTAAATATGTTTAATAATCGAAAGATGAAATGACATTTTTTCATGATGTTTTACATGCTGAAACTCGTTCGTTGGTGAAGTAGTGTCGGGACTTCGTTTAGGCAACTTCGAATTGGTGGTTAATGTTGGTGATGGAGCCTAATTTTAGGTAAGTCTGGAAGTAAATGAATCTCTTGCAGATGTGATCTGTTTTGGCTTCACCACCTATGATTCACCGATATTCATATCTTGTGTTTCAGTTGTTAAATCACCATGATCCGTGTCGCTGGATTCACCATTTTGTCTGACATAGATGGAAAATGGAATCTTGGATTTGAAGGGGGATTCAAGCAGAGAGGGAAGAAACGGAATGGTAAATCAACATGGTGTTGGATCCACATGTGCTTTTTAATGCATATATTTGCAATATTCATTTACGTTTGCATATGTGTATAATACATATATAATATATAATACAAACATATGTACTGTGTACTGTATATATGTGTATATCTGTGCATTCACATATCTTTACTATTTCCCATGGCTAAGGTCTTCGATCTACATTAATTTATCCCCAAACCCATCAGACATATCGATCATCTACAAGGTGGTTTCAAATGTTTTTTGAAAAACCACCAACTAGTCGCAATCTGTCAACTTTTTCTCATCCATCAGGGGACCAGCACAACACCACCTTCCATGGATGGTGGAACATCTCCCATGTCCTTCACTGATGCATCCCCGCAGGAGGGAAGGGCGGAATGATGGGATATGGAGACATGTTGATGTGAAGATTCGGCGAGAACAATGCGGTTCGGTAGGTAGACGTAAAAAAAACGGAACATCTTTGGGTTTTGGAAATGATGCGATGCCAGTTGTTGGTGATGCTGCATTATACAAGTTGATATCGAATCATTGAAGGTATTTCATTATGAATACACTTTGTCTATTTCCTACATATTGCCAGTGTTATATCATTTGATATTTGTTTGTGTGTGTATACATTGTACAGGCACAGATATGTCCCTACGTATTAATTTTCATCCTTCTAGTTGCTGCAAGGTAAATCAATATTGCATTCTTGAATCTACTAGATAGTTATGTATCAATAATGTTCATATTGTGCGCATCACACCAATTCCGATTCTTAAGATGCCGGCATCTGAATCGGTGTGGAATTTACTTTTTTTCGAATAACATCTTCGGTCCCTTGAAGATGAGGTTTTTTTTTCTCTACGAAGTGATCCTTTTCTGCCGACGTCGATTTTTGACATGATACATCAATATGGATGTTTCCGAAAATAGTGGTACCCCCAAATCATCAATTTTAATTGGGTTTTCCATTATAAACCATCCATTTTGGGGTACCCCTATTTTTGGAAACACCCATATAGCCATCCTTAGCTTGACATGTTCCAGCATGGTGGACAGCTGACGCCTTTTTTTGGTCCCCTTGACGTAGCCATTCAGATTTTTTCTTTTCAGTGAATGTTGCCCCAAAAAGTCATGGCTAAAAAGGAAATCCTGAGAGTTCAGAAAGACTCTGACAAATGTACCTAAATATACAGATGATAAGAAGAATCAAAAGTATCAGAATAAAAACCAAGAAACTTTAAACCAGCCAATGAAACAACCATCCACACATCCACTCAATGAGAAAGCCAACCTATGAATTCTGTCAGACCTGAAGAAAGTTTAGACAATTTGTTATATTCACCCTGATCCTGGGGGAAATGATCCAATTTGACTTGTGCATATTCTTCAAATGGGTTGCTCAACGCCAACTGTAGTCATTAGCACTTTCCCTCCCTGAAACTAACATATCACCTGAAAATGGATGGTTGGAAGATGAGTTTCCTTTTAGGGTGCGGCCTATTTTCAGGTGCTATGTTAGTTTCGGAGAGTGCCCCTGTTTGTTCCCTGTTGAGTTGTAATCAACATGGATGACTTGATCGGATGGCCAGGGAACGGATGATTTGTACTCCACCTTGGAACGACCCCGGAACCAGGTGCAGGTCAGCCATTGGAGGGGTGAAAGGGTGGTACTGGTTGGTTGCTTCAGAAAGGCTTATACTAGTTGATACAAGTGATCGCCAACATTATGAAACTCAAATGAACATGGGATATTCTCCCTTCTCCAGTGCTCAACTGGTTATGTTCGGATTTCTGAACCATGAATACTAGTTTTAGCTGCCATAATTTGTTCGGTTATACGGAAGATGGTGCCCCGCCCAGATGTCGGGAACGGGAAACCGCCAGATCATCACCAAAGTTTGATTTGGACCTACCGAAGGTGTTTTTTACCGAGAGTTGTGAAAAAAGGTCCCTTTACCGCAACCCGGTAGTTTCTAGATATGGTGCTTTTTAGTGCTTATTTTGAATGTTATGTTGGGTGCCCCTTAAAATTAGGATGTTCCCAAAGTGTTCTGCAAATGGAAATTCATTCTATAGCAGAAAAGCCACATATGTTTCTTCGGCCACAAATTTTGAAACGCACCCATGTAGAATGATATGAGCCCTGTACTCTGATTTTGTTTTTGAACTCTTGTTCCTCCAAACTGATCATCCAGTTCGATTCTACTAGGAGTACCATCTGAAGGCCATGAAGAAAGATCATTTTGTACATCTTTTCTGATGAAAATGGCATCCAAAAATCGGATGATTGTTTTTTAGACAAAACCATGTATTGTTCATGTTGAAAGATAAGGTGAATTCCCTGAAAACTTGCATGGAATCCATTCAAGGAGCTGAGACATTTTGTCAGCATCCCGTTCATAACATATGTAGTCTTTCAGGAGGAGTGTCACTGGTGGTAACAGTCACCACCCATTGATTATTATATATACATTTTGAGGGAACCCCGCATTGAACAAGATAAACCACTGGCTTGCATCCTGCATCCACTTGGTGGGGGGTGTCACATTGTACCGAGCAACCGATGCCATGGCCTTCCCCGCGGGAAGGCCGTTGCACAGCCAACCACACCGCGCTTGGCAGCCTTGGCTGCGGAACCCGTGGCTGCGGCCGAGTTGGTGCAGGCTGGAGTGGTGGGAAACGCTCGGGACCGTCCCTGTAAAAATGGCCTGAAAATAAATGGGGATTCACTGGGGTTTCACCCCCTATAAATGGCCTTATGGATGCGGTAACTGCAGTTATAACCCATGTAAATGGACGAAAATAAATAGAAAGCTGGGTTCATTTCACCCCGAAATCAGTGGAGTTATGGGCCCTATACTTGTAATTGGTGACGGGGCCGATCTTGGATGGGTTGGAGAAAAGTTTTTCATTGATTGATTATAGACAACATCGAAGTTGATTTGGAACATATGGAACAACTCGAGGTTTATATGAACCTCCCATCAACAACTGCTGCACCTTTTACACCCCCCAAATTGCAACCAAGATGGAACCAGTCATCGGACGTGGAAATATGACCTGATGTCACCTGATACCTTGGATCAAATGGGTGTAGGAAGGTGCGAACCTTCAGCACTGGTTGGTTGGTGAAATGCTGTGATTGAGATAGATTCGATATCCAAAAAAGGGTAATTACTAGGTGGTGGTTTCAAATATGTGTTTGTTTTCACCCCGAAGCCTGGGGAAATGATCCAATTTGACGAGCATATTTTTCTGTTTTTCAGATGGGTTGAAACCACCAACTAGAAACTCAATGGCCTTTATTCAATTTCTGGATGGAATTTTGGGATATGCCGATCTCATCAGGAGCGAGGCACTTTGAAGACACCTCGAACACCACCATTGACACCTAAAAGTCACATTGAGTTACTGGTTTGAAGTAGTTGAGGGGAGGATGGTGGAGGAGTGAGAAACGTCCAAGGAACAACAACAACAACAACAACAACAACAACAACAACAACAACAACAACAACATGTCACTTCTCTCTGAAGATCTCGTGCAGTCTTTGAAATACCCAGTTCTTTATATGAACAAAGAAAAAGAAGTAGCAAACAGCAGCCGCTTACTGCTTGCCGATGTTTTCCAGATCTACGGAATGGGGGGAAGATCTAGCCACAATGCATTTACTGTATCCATGAATGGATGTAGGTGCTTTTGAGCACAAGTACGTGAAGACACCCGACATGGAGCATCTGATGTAGGTGGCTGAAACTAGCAAAGTAGCTGAGTTTCAACTTGTGAATTATGGGAGAATTCGTTCAGCATCTTTCTACAGAAATGAGGGATGTGATATTGACGGTGAAATATCCCTAGATTCATTGCATGAGTTTGCTTTCATCCCAATTCCTGCAAGATTCCAGCTGCCAACAGTTTCAAGGAACAGAACACAAAAACTGGGGTGAGTGATGGTCTTGCTGAAAATCCTTCCGAAGGTGAATCTCAAGGACGGTCATCCCCACAAAATGGCCTTGTTTCTTTCCATGATAGGGGTAGGTTGCTAGGGGCACGCACAACTATCCCCTGCAAAAACTTTCTTGCCGGTTGCTATGTTAGGGTACCAGAAAGTAGCAGTCTTGCACCTCAATGACGCTATCTCAATGTCGTACTTCTTTGGGGAGTGTCACGACTGTTTCTTTCTTTTTACGTAGTTACAACTTCTGTGCTGTCTTCTGTCCCTGTGGTGTGTTATGTATTTGGATGACCACCCAAATCTTTTTCAACAATTGTCCTATACCTTAAGGTCAAAATAGATGACACAGATACCAAAGTTAGGTTAGTAAAGGGTCCATATATAAACCAATATGTAGTGACTGTGCCATCTATTTTTCAAATTGCTATGAATGACTTGTTTCAAGAATCAATTACCCACAGGATCCATGTATGATATATTTAAAAATTTCCCACATTTGGTTGATTTGTATGGTAAATTTAAATGTAGGTAATTGTACCATACATGGATCCTATGGGTTATAAACAAATGCACACCTCTCAGTTGCAACTATTGCCGAGGTTCACCTCGCCTTCGGCGACCAGTCGTGCCACTACACCACGACCACCAACTCCGGAAGTGGAACCCATGGTGGCACCTGTGGCACCGGTGGCATCAGAACCCTTGACACCTAAAGTGGTGGCACGAAGTACGCCTATGGTAGGCAATTTACCTAGCTTATCGCCAGGTACTACGCCTCCAGTACCCCAAACATCTGCGCCTTGGCAGGTGCCACGGAGTACAGGATCTAATATACCAGTGGTACAGATTACACCTGCACCGACGTTGTTGACAACACCACCGGTACCGGACAGTGAGGTGCCGAAAAAGGGAGGGAACATTCGAAGGAAAGATGGGAGATAGTTGTTGATGGATAATATTTGGCCAACCTGTTGTTCAGTGTTTTTGTTGTTGTGGTTGTGGTCGTGGTTATTTTGTTTGTTGTTGTGGTGGTTGCGGTGATCCAAAATGACCCTTTGAATTTAAGACAGTCGCAGTGTTGCCATTCCAAACTGGTTCATTGGTTTTCTCTTCCATCAAGGGTATAGTGAATGATGTGACGATGTTCTTTCCAATTTTATCGAATTTCTAAGTCTTACCTGGGCTGTGCTTGATGAGCAAATGAGCTATGGCAGGAACATGTTCCCTATTAAATGACGAGCAAATGAGCGACAAGGTTAGGGTTGAGTACCAACCAATTACCAACCAACTACTGTTGTGAAACCACCTCCTTTGCTTTTGCGATTTCTTGTTGTTTTTGTTATTACGATGTGTTTTGGAAAAAGCGCACCAAGCCCAACTAAACACAAGGACATTTTTTAAGTGCTTCGGATGCTTCCACATCCGGGATGTTGAAAAATGGGGATGTGTCAATGCTAGGGACACCCCACCTTTTTGAGACCTTTTAGCCTTCTGGTAAACACAACCATGAACGAAGAATGTACGCACCCTTGAAATTTAGCATGGAAAACGATGATTTCTTGTTGATTTCTATGATAAATCTCCCCTTCCAGGAGAACCTCACCCGAAACCTTCCTAATATGCTCGATGTATGAAGTATTTGTCTACATTTTGCAACCATATACATAGAGCATCCTCACAGTCTTAGCATGTGAGCCAGGATTTGAATAGGATTTGTAGGGCTATGATGTTTCAGTAGGTTTGTAGGCATCCACAGTTGCACTTCATCTCCCCATGGCCCTTGCTGATGTGGAGATATATCTCAACTTATGCAAGCAATTTTCTTCCATCAACGAAAAAACAACATGGTAACTATTTGCAAAAACAAACAAATTCCATCCTGTGTTTTTTTGTTTGTTCATTGCTGATGATATTAACATTTGGGACTCCCTATAAACCACTCAGGATTTCATGAGTTTGATTGACTTATTTGGCAGGCCTTCAGCACCTTGCGTGCGACCCCACGACGACACGATGCGAATGTCAACGCACATGGGGTTTCGTCGCAAGGAAGTGAAGAGTTACAAAGCAAGGACAGTGGTTTTTTGGGGAGAATTCAGTGGGTACTTGCTACCATATTGTCTCTGGAGTATAGAAACATAATATGTATAGTTTTTTACAGATACACCTGCCAATGTATATCAAAATTTGAATATATTTTAGGTACCAAAAGGTTCAGTGATGTTTAATATTCCAACCAGCCTTAAGTAGTTCGTTGGCACAATTAGTGGCCTATATTTGGAGTCATCTGTCATACATGGCCAAAGGTTGTTCCACGCAGCATCCACATGGGTTTTCCATGTTCCCCTAAAAGTTCATTTCATGGATTGGATCGCGGTGTATCCTGAGTACATGTTTTGTTGATACACGTGTCGTAAGGAATCAGGAGATATCACTGAGTTAGCATGGACTTAGCAATTGGTCCAAGTTGTGCAGAAATGAAGACTAAAAGCTCAGATTTGTGTGTGTCATATGTCATATGTCATATTATGTTTATATATTACCGTATTGATATATAAATGCTTGTACCCCCTTCAAGATGAACATGTCCCCCAAAAAAGGGACCATTTCAAGAGGAAAATAATCTTGCAACCAGCATTTTCAAGGACTATCTTAGTTTTCCGGTGTGTACTTGCATTCAAGAGGTGTACCTGGTTATCAGCATATACAGGGAGTGGACTAAGTCGTGCCTCGTTACATGATTTTGATATATTTGCATGCTGACTTGGGATTTGGTTAAGTCGTGCCTTTTTGTAATATACTATTGCTGGTGCGATTTTCTTTCAAACCAGAAGCATGTTTGAAGTTTGTTTATCCACATCTCATGATATGAACATTGCCCTTTTCCTCGATGAATTTAGCTCCAAAGCTCAGAGGAGAACAGACCAAGTACTGAATGTCTCGGCGGCTATCGTAGCAGTGGAACGATATGGATACTGTTGCTGTACAGTGCCGTAATATCTCAAAAATCCTGTACATTTGGTCCACGGGAATCGAAGGGAACCCCCCCCGCAATGCCACCCCTGTCAGGAAATAAGGCCTTGTTAAGGGATTGTTAACCATACTCTTAGATTTCCGTGATTGGTGTTACCTGTTACCGTTCTTAATTTAGCCACATTTCTCCATGTTCCCGTGAGATCCAGCGACATGCGCTTCCCATATCCCATAGGTAAAGCTTTTGAGGAAAAAGGAGGCTTCCACTCTTGAGAGGTCCTTGTTTTCTTCTTAAATCAATGCTTTGTTTCTGTTTCCACCCAACAGGTGCTAGGTAGCATGTCTCACCCAACTGGCAGTACATACCACTTAAACATACCAGGTATCTATTGTCTTATACGGGCTATAAAGCTGATCCCGGCCACTTTTTGTTGTTTTCGGAACCACAAAAAAAACATGGATTTATCAAAGTGGACTTGGGTTCCCTCTGCAGGAGATTTCTCCCATGCGCCAAACTCCTCAATGGGCACAGGGTGGACGCTCTAGACGTGAGGAGCCTTGAGTTGGCTGAAGATCACATGATTACAAAAAAATCAGGGGGCCCCTAGCTGATGGATATGTTTTCAGGATTGAAGTTTGAGAAATCTGTCTTTCAAATTTTTTGGGATCTCTAAAAATCGTCCCTTATTGAAGTAAACCCAATGAATAATCAACCAATATAAGTTCGGGAATTCCATTGTATGGCAGGACTCTCTTGGGTTCGGATGAAGTAAGTGTTCAAAACCCTTTGTTGATTTGTATAGGGGATTCAACGGTGCCTGGTTGTGTAGGTAGTCAGGTAGTCATCAAGAGTTCTTTTTCAGCCCGGCCCAAGAAAAACGACCAATAATCAAGTTTTGGTAGCAGAGTCCTAATAGCTCGAGTCAACCAACACACAGCAAATGTTCACAAAAATAAATGACCCTCCCTGAATCTATGATTTTCGCACCTGAAAATGGAAGGTTGGCGTCGATGAGTTTCTTTTTGGGGTAATTTCGGCCTATTTTCAGGGGTTTTTGCTGTTAGTTTTAGGGAGGGCATCAGTTCTCAACCTCAAAGCCCCCCCAGGTGGTGGTTTCAAAGATTTTTTATTTTCACCCCGAACCCTGGGGAAATGATCCAACTTGACTTGTGCATATTTCTTCAGATGGGTTGGTGAAAAACCACCAACTAGTATCCCTACCAGGTACAAGTAAAAGGATTTTTGATTTCTATTTGTTCACCCCGATGCTCAACTTGACGAGCATCATTTTCATGCTGGAAACACCTCAAGGTTGGATCTACCCCTCACCCAGGATAGCAGGCTCAGCCGAGGTCACCCCAAAATGTGGTGATTGTAAGGGAATCCCTCTAAAATGCCGTCAATTCAGACTTACGAATTATTATAATTTGCCCAGATAAAAGGTATTCCCTGTTAGAAATGTCATGTCATCCTGGTGGTGACGAGCCAGCATCCTGGGTGTGGTGGGTAGAACCAATCTATAAGTCTTACTCCCCCGAAAACTAACCTAGTTGGTGGTTTCAAACATTTTTTATGTTCACCCCTATGTGGGAAAATGATCCAATTTGACTCATATTTTTCAAATGAGAAATTTTGCATGTTGGGAACATGTTTCATTTCCTATTGAAATAGTCCCTTTTCAGGGGACAAAGTTGTTCGTTTTCAGGGGGTGTAGTTTTCCAACGGCATGTGAGGTGATGAGCTGGATGGTTATTTGGGCCTTACACCACACCAGCAGGGCGGCCTGGAAAATCGGTTTTCGCGGATCTCAAAAGCATTACCATGTCTAACCCACCCTGAAAAGTAACATGGCAATGGAAAATCACATTTCTTTTAATAGTATAATAGAAGATACATCTTCAAATTTGGCTTGTTTTCCAATGTCATATTAGTTTTCCAGGGTGTAGATAAACATGCCTTTACGTTTCCAAAATTTCCCAAATACCTTGCGTTGTTGAACACAGATTGATTCTCTGAGAGTTTTGCAATGGTTGTTTCGTTGATTGTTATGTTGTTTATTTTTACAAAGTCTCCATGTTTATCATTCGTTTGGGTGCAATTCTTTAGGAACCATCCCCATGCTAGGGAACGTTTTTCCGAATTTGGTTCCCTCGTTTTCAGATTCAGAGTCTATATTTCTTGCACTTATGACTGGAATGATTTGCTAAACATACACCTTGCGAAAATGCCCAAGAATGGCTAGCTTCTGAAAAATTAGATATATTTAGAGTGTAAGCATCTTTCACCTTTCGTGTGGGTAAATCATCCATACATGCGGCGCATCAGGGATATGTTGTTTTATTGTAAAAGAACGCGTGATTTTCTGCCTTTTTGTATCCGCTGTCCTACAGGGAAGCAACCTCACAACATGATTTGCATCGAGCCGTTCGTGGCATGCCAGAGATTGCTGACAGGCTGGGGCGCTAGTGGAGGTGGCCATTCTTTGAGAGTTTTTGAAGTGACCAGTTGAACAGTTTGTTGATTTTCGTTTCTACGTTCATTACAGTAATCGACCAGGATTTTCTATGCTGCACGTCACAGCTGGGTTTTGTCGCTTCTCCCTTGCATGGCGTGACGAGGCTGACAGAGCGTTGGGCGCGAAAGGCTGTTTGGGAGCTTAGTGAGGAGCAAATGAGGAAGTGTAGGCAAGGGTGATTAAGCACTATATGTAGTCAGGTATGTTGTATTCATCCTCCACTCGAATGAATTGGAATGAATTGGATTTATTTCCTTCTTCAAGGGCAATTGGATAGTTCCTTTTCTACTATGGTAAATCATCACTTGGGCGAATCTGCTGTTTACCTTTCATCCCCTGCCTTTAAGTGATGGCGAATCGAAAATCATGATCGCCCAAGGAAATGCCATGACTTGTGGCTTCAGTTGTTCCCTTCATATTCACCCATATTGTCCGAAAAGACATATACCGGTGGCATCTATTGGTATCTATGATTCTGAATATATCACATATCAAGCAATTGATGGTTAAGGTTTACTAATCTTGGCATATGTAGTCCTTTTTTCAATTGGGCGTCTACAGGCTCAACTCAACCACTAACATGAACCTGCCAAGCAACCATTTTTTCACCTAATGATAGGGAAAATGTTGGTACCCTTGGGATGGTATGAAGAACCAACCCCAGATACACCTTACACTATGTAAGTATTTATTGGGTATATACCCTTTCAAAGGGCTCCAATGGGGGGTGTTAAACAGCTCCACTATGTTCCCTATGACTTCAGGAACGTGGCCTTCCTGCCTTGACTGAATACAAGGACGAAGGGTGGTCAGTGACCTTTTTTGGGATACGATCTTGGAAAAAAGTATGGCAATGGAAAATGAACTATGAACCATTTGAAATGGGTGTTTCCAAAAATAGTGGTACCCCAAAATGGATGGTTTATAATGGAAAATCCTATTAAAATGGATGATTTGGGGGTACCACCATTTTTGGAAACACCCATTTGAAATATTTTGAAGATGTATTTCCTCGTGAGAAAAGTGAATACTGTATCTACTACTGGAGTTTTCCTGGTGTTTAAGAAGTCGGTGGTGGTTTTTTCAACATGTTTCTGCGATGTTTTTTTTCGGATTGGTGGCTCAAACAGCACCTCCTAGGAAAAACGCACATCCTTTTCAAAAGGTCAAGTTATTCCCTTGCAACTAAGGGAAGCGAGAAGTCATTGAATCAGCGGCTAGATGAAACCTCAAACATCTTTTGTGTATACACTTTTACCTTGTAAATGATGATCCATTTTGAAGCAACCAATTGGGCCAAGAGGAGGCGTTTTGTATCATTTTTTTGGAAAGAAAGGCTGCTTCCTTGTTTCCCGCTCTGAAATTGGGAGCTTAAAATAGATAGACCTAATCTCTTGAGTCAGGACATGTGCTGTGCGTTTTAAGGGATGCAGCTTGAGCTTCCTGTATGAATTATTCGAAATTTCGCCTGTTTGGGATGTGGGCATTGGTAATTTTGCCTGACATATGGGCATTTGTTTGTTAAAAAATACTTCATCGCTTCATGGTAACAAATATGGTTTTTGGAATAGTTCATATTTTATCACCCCATGTTAACAAATAAAAAAGAAACAACATCTGAACAAAACTCTACAACATCTATAATAGTCACTAGTAGTCCTCGTTGTGAAACATGCTAACAACCCCGCAGACCCCCGCCTACCCCCCTGCCAACCACCACATGAAAAGTGTAGAATTACAGGTCGGTTTTCAACCCATAGGCTGAAACAACAGAAAAACTAGGTGGTGGTTCCAAATATTTGTTATTTTCACCCCTACTCGGGGAAAATGATCCAATTTGACGAGCCTCATTTTTCACATGGGTGGCTCAACCAGCACCTAGAAAACATTGACCCAAAAAAGAAAACATCTCCAAGTGGATGATTCCGAACTCCGGCTTTTTCTCACCAGTTGATACTTAGGTATATGTTGAAATCCCATGGATTTACGTTGGGTTTTATATGTTTTATACATCCAAGGCCGGTGCTTGGCCAAGGGGAGTTCTGAACCACCAATCAGCCGTGGCCCTCCCAGTCGACCCCTGGAGGAGTTGGCACAGCAACTTTCCGAGTCTCGGAACTCCACTCTCCACGAGGTGGAGTTTGTTGGGAGCAGGGGTTTCCTTATAGGGACTGTGACTAATAAGCATTGCCATGGAATGTTATATTTGAAAAAGCCACCAGATTTTTTTGTTGATATAAAATTGGTGGGGTGGTTCTTTTATATAAATTAAGCTGCCATTTTTGTTGTTGATAAGTTGGTGCGGATGATTTCATTTTCTGAAAAAAAAAATGAAACATGGTGCCTGATAAATTTATTTTGGCATGAGTATCGGACAAAATTATGGGTATGACCAAAGTAGTACGTAGTGGGGTCGCCATCACCTCGAACCTTTGGAAAAAATGCCTACTTTGACAAGCATATGTTTCAACTGAGCCGTGACCAAAACCTTACTTATGTACAGCGTATATATAGGGGACTATACTACTGTAACTAGTTCCAATGGAATGTCACAACGGTATTGAATCGGTATTGATCAATGCTCAACCGGTTTAAAACCACCAACTAGTTACTTGGAGGATCATCCCATTTAGCACGTGGCTAATAACCATGGTTAGTAAGTCCCCTAGGTAGGGTTATTCCCCTTCCAAATGGGCTTTCCATGGCTTAAAAATGGGGGTGATCCTAACCACTTACACCCCCAAAAAATGAATATGGAACCCATGAAGTTCGGCCATTTGCAAGGGGTCCCACAACCGTACTTAGGGGACTTACTAACCATGGTTATTAACCACGTATCCAAGTCCTGGGATGATCCTCCAAGTTGGCATTGGCCAACTCCTGGCTCAGAGGCAGCTCATCGTGCTGCCCAAACGCCGCCCAAGCGTCCAAAGGTGCCGCGGGTGGAAATCACGGTGGGTTCGATGGGTTTTGGAAGCACCTTTTAAGTAGGGCGGTTTTATGACTCCACTTGGATGTCCCAAAAAGTTAGGATCAATGGTTCGGATCAATGGGTTATTTCACCTACATATAAATGGGATATATTGGGATTCTAACCTACTTACTAACCTTTTAGTAACTTCCAACGGGACATCCAAGCACTACGGGATCTAATATAGCTGACAGGAAAATGGGCCATGAATGAGTCGATGTATTTCCTACTGAAAATCCAGCCAGCCATGTTAGTTTACCAAGAGGGTAGTCATTGTTATATAAACCAAACATGCTCAACTACACGTTGGCTACAAGGATCTTACTGATTACGTTTATTTTCAGTGCATAGAACTGATCATCCAAATGATGAGCCATGATTAAAAAGCTGGATCTTGTGTGATGGAAGACGCGTCAATAACACTAGATAGTTTGTCGGATGCTGATGGTTTCAGGTTCATAGTTCATGATCTTGGATGATTCCTCCAAAGGGTTATTGGCGCACGCTTCCATCCCTGTAAGATCCTAGAAGTATATAGGTGCACTCCAACCGAGGATTTTCATGATCAGTAAGCAACATGACTAGCCTCAAGCATCATTTCAAGACGGAAAGACTATCTGGAACACTGATTTCTTTGTTTTGAAAAGTTAATCTCCCCGAGACTAACCAAGCCCCTGAAATAGGCCGTCCCAAAAGGAAAATTTCAACACAATAGGAATCTACACCCCAAGTTTAATATACCCCCTGAAGGATTGGGATTGTAGCTTTTCAAAGGCTATAATAAATGTGAAATCTAACAGCCCTGAAACAGTCCCCTTTCGGAAGGAAGTATATCTACAAACAATCAAGTTGGGTTCCAGCCTTTAGTTTTTCAATGGTGCATCTTAAAGCTTGACAGATGTACATAGGCCCAGGTGTTTTTGTCAGCAAATTCCAACAGCTGCTCCAAAAATAGTCTCTCCGGAGAACCGTTTTGTTTGTACTGTCCCCTGAAAAATGATGGTTGGAAGGCTACTTTCCTTTTGGGATGGCTTATTTTAGGCAGAAATTCATGAGAAAAACTACCTATGAACTGGTTGCAGGATTTTTCCGCGCCATCAACAATATGGATCATCCAACCATTGCATCCATAGAATTACCATTCTTTGTTTTGGTTTGTTAGACTTCCAGGTCGAACTGATTCCCTCGATTTTTTTTCAGAGGTGGTTTTCAGGAGGAAGTTAGAGGTCCAGCTTCAAGCTGCAACATTTCTCATAGGTATGCAGGGTATATAAGCCATGCTTTCAACAAGCATTTTGGAAGCCAACCTTCCGGGATATCTGCTTCCTTCAACCTTCACCACTAGGAAATCCTAGGAAGTTAGTATCAATGGAATCTAAATGGCTTATAAACCCACTTACAAATCGCCTGAGTTACAGTATATAGCTAATATCAACCGGTCATTCACTTGGTTAATTGGGGTTATAATGATTATACCTTAAATATCCTTAAATGACCGCCTTAATTCCTCGCGTATATCAGAGGGTAATCATGCCACTTACCTAACCGCTCAACCAATCTCAACCAAACCCATGGGGGCCAGGAGACGTCACGACCCAACTCTAGACCCAGCTCAGCACCCAAGGCCTTGACAGATTCGTTGGTCGAACTTTGGTGGGTTGGGTTGTATGAGGGGATGAATATCCTAGCCAGTTATGTATATATATATATATATATATAGTGGGTGGTGGTTTCAAATGTTTGTTTCTTGTTACCCCTATTGGGGAAGATTCCCATTTTGACAAATACTTTTGGGATGGGTTGAAACCACCAACTAGATATATAGTACATAGGGATTATTTCATAAACCCATGACATTTCAGGATCCCTATTAACCCAACCAGTATTTCAATGGAAAAAATATCCGAGTGATAAGAGTTGAGAGTTTGGTGATGAGAGTTAAGGTTGTTTTTCCGGCATGGAGATTCCCCAAGCCCTTACGTTTTGGTGTTGGTTTCAAACCTCTTTTATTTTAACCCCCAGAAATAATGATCCAATTTGACTTGCGCATGTTTTAGTGGGTTGAAGTCTTTAACTAGCTTAGAATGATTCACTAGTAGGGATATGTAGGGGTTCTGGAATTGTTCCTGAAATGAGCCTCCCTTTTTCGAGAGAACGGTCAGATACCATGGGGCTCATGACGCTGAACTGACGTTTTTTTCCTGTGCCTTTCAGTTCAGCAGCGCTTGAAACCTTGGTTGGTTGTTTTATAGTTGAACTTATAAAGTCCACGCAGTTATATGAAATTATATAAAGGTCTTATATATACACATATATATATATATACACCTATATACAGGATTATAGTAAGCTAAGATATGCAATCACTAAAATCCAGTGCTTTCTTGGTGTTTCTTACCGTTTGATCAGGTGAGTGAAGGGGTAAACACAAATATTGCTGCCAGGAGAGACGTCCTGACTTATCAGTGCATGTGAAGCGTCAGGAGGACACAGTCGAAGGGAAAAAACAATTCCCCGCAAGAACTCGCAAAAAGCCATACAGAATTGAAAAGGAAATTCATGGAAATTCATCTTCCAATTTGATTCATTTTGTTGGGATTTTCAGTATTTCGTTTTAAAGTGTAGCAACTTGCATGTTTGAAAGCATTGAGAAATTGGTGGAAACCGCAATGTTTTTCCCCTATATTTAATCCTTAAGGGGAAGAGTAGAAAAATGCCTTGCCGGTCAGAAAAACAAATGAAGAAACATGAAGTCAAGTGTCTCTTGAAGTTTAACACTCTCTAAAACCAAGAAATCACACCTAAAAAAGTGGTGATTTGAGAATTTGGGAATGCCTATTTTCAGGGGGGTCTATGTTAGTTGCTTAAGGAGTGCTTGGGGCCCAAGTTGTTTTCTACCTCAGGTTGTATAGTTTAATTACCATGGGAACCCACGAGCTTCATGGGGTGTGGGGTGTGGGGCGGAAAAAACCCATACCGGCCCATACCTTTTTCATGGGTTACTATTGGAGGTCCAAGGGTAACCCCTTACCACCTACGCTGTGTCAAAGATGGGCTTCCGGCAAGGTAGAAAGTATACCAGATTTATTTTGGGCTAAGTATAGAAATCATATTAGCATACATGTGATTAATAGATGTATTTATATGTACATGTGGATATTATTTTGGATGCAATCTTCATGCACATATATATATATATACATATGTATTTATATACTCATATATATATATATTTACATATATACACATTGTTTGTGGCGTTTGAAAACTGTTGCACTATAAGAGTTGAAGAATGTTCGGTTCATTTTTGGTAAGGATCCCCCTCAATTTCCACTTTCTGCTTTATCATTTGTTGGTGGCACGGAAATCCACCCAAAGTAATACTAAACCTGGAGCTGTAAATTGAACTCTTTTCTTCGGACTCACATCCTCCCAACATACAATCCCTTAGTTATTCCTTTAAACGTTTTCATCAAAAGACTAGTATATTCAGAAATTCTGAAGGAGCTTTCATTGGATCCATAATCAACAATGCGTGGTTCATGAAAACATCAAAACATCGGCTTTCCATCAGCAAACTGAAGTGCCAGTTATGTGGGGATAATAATAAGCCATTATAAAGATCCCTATGAACCAACCAGGATTCAATGGAAAGTAAGACCTCAAAAAAAAAATGTCCCACCTTTCGTGAGGAGCCAGTGCCCCAGAAGGCCTCGGGTACCACGACGCCGGCGACTGGCCTCCCAGGGCAACGGATGGAAAAACGCGCGGCCGAGCGATTGGAACGACAGAAGCGGGATCGACAGAAGGGAGCACTGGCCAAAGAGGACCAGATGATGCTGATTTTGGGTTGAGTGATGTTGAGTGGTTGATTGCTTTATGGCTGCTAGGGTTTTTATTATGTGTTCATCTTCGATATCTTGGGATGAAATTTGAATAGATGTGATTACATTTGATGGTTTTGAACGGTTTCTTGAGCCTCAAACACGGTTTGCATAAAAAGATCTTCTTTGGCGTTTTGAAGTCTCTATTTCTTTGTTCCTATCTCTTGGGTTAGAGATTTGGGGATAGACTTGGTGCTAGAGTGTCACCTGAAGCTCGGAAGCTTTGAGTAGATTTTTCCTGCAGAATGCTGAAAGAGGACTTACCCTCTCTGAAACTAACATACTGTTGATGGAAGAAATCCCAAACAACCACCTGGATGTTTAAAGCAGTGTAAATGATGGGATAAACTACCAACCTCAACTGGTGAACGCCGGATTTTTTTCCATCAACAGTAGCACCTGAAACACTGGGGTTGGAGTCGATGAATTTCCTTTTGTGGTAATTTCGGCATATTTTCAGGTACGAACAGTTTAGTTTCAGAGAGGGTAGATAAACACCGTGAATTGTCCTAAATTCAACATTTTATAAATATTCAAAAGTGTTGAATTCTAGTAGTAAAAACACACAACATAAGACATACATGTTCATGCCCCATTTTATTAATATGTTTATAGGTCCACTGCTAAGGAAACCCAGGCTTTCCGAAAGGAATGCCATGCCACGTGTTTTTCCGGCACCAGGAGCTAGCTCGCACGGCTCGACCTGAACGAGAGGCGGCGTGGTTCGGTGGTTGGGTTGGGCGGTTTGTGAAGGAAGAGTATCTGAGCCATGCACCCCAAAGGACCAGGCTTCCCCCTAAATACAAGATGGGGCCCCCCGAAGCCTACTATTTTTGTGGATGAAAATCCCTGGGTATACCCATTTACAACCATTGTTCAACCACTAACTCGGAGGTGGCAACTCAATTTTTTTTATTTTCACCCCGAACTTTGGGGAAGATGAACCCAATTTTGACTCATATTTTTCAGATGGGTTGAAACCACCAACTAGATAAGATATCTACTGGGAATTGTTGAAGTTATGTTCCAACGAAATGTTGTTATATTTAGCTTGGGAGATGCTTACGGGAAAGTCGCGCCTGAATCACGGTTAGCAACCTTTCTACTATTAGTCTAGGCAATTTATAGCAACCTTTTTTTTTACGCCGAATGAATTCCGACAAAAAGTAGTGAATTTAGTAAGGGAATCCGGACCCCAAAATGGACGAAACATTCAGGTTAAGGATTTATAATTATACTAGGTGGTGGTTTCAATTATTTTTCATTTTCACCCCGAAACTTGGGGAAGATGAACCCATTTTGACGAGCATATTTTTCAGATGGGTTGGTTCAACCACCAACCAGTATGAATTGCCCAGAAAAAGTGGATGGCTAAGCGGCTACCCTGTTTGATATTGAGGGAGCGATTATCAGAGCCAGGGATTTTTCATGTCGTATTTTCCGTTCCTAAATGAGGAGCGATTTCAGAACCCCAGAATCCTCAAAAATCACAGGGAAGTTGGAAATGGATGGCTGGTTGGTGGTTTCAAATATTTTTTACTTTCACCCCTACTTGGGGAAATGATCCAACTTGACTAATATTTTTTAACCACCAACTAGATGGCATTTAGAAGTGTCAAAAAAATGTCAAAAATGGCCCCTGTATTTTTTTTTATAACAACAGCAACCGGACCTCATGAGCCGGTGATTTGATATAGGAGGAATCTAACATATTTGCCCAAGAATATTCAAGGATACAACAAACCTGGCACAAAACACACCCAAGTTTGACCACCCACTGATTTCCAACTTCTCGGATATGGGCATGTTGATTTTTTGGAATGGCTCCCCCAGCAAAAAAAGAATATGTAGGGGGTGAGTTACAAACTAGGTGGTACCGGTTTCAAAGATTTGGGATTTTGTATCAGCCCTATTTGAGGAAGATAAGAAAAGTACATCATATGTTTCAAATGGGTGGCTCAACCACCAGCTAGTCAACCCAGGGAGCGCATGACAATGACACTGGCTAACCTTGGCATGATCCAGGAACTGGCACGTTTATCTTCACAGCGCTCACGTTCGACGCTGGAACGGGAGGAGCCGTTTTTGCAACGGTGAGACATGTGAGACATGTTGAGAAGGGTAGTTTAGTAAGGGGATCTTCTTGAAAATGACCATGATTCATCTTGAATTAAAATTTGCACATGATTGCCCAGCTTGTATCCATTAATACTGATTAATATGGTAGCTCCGAAACGAATCAAACGTCCACGCAACGTCATTGAAGAGATGTCCTAGCCAGCTTTCTACCGATGCTCCCAGCACACAACCGCATCTTCAGAGAATGATAAATCAACAAAACATCTACGTAAACAACAAACAGGGGTAAAATGCTGACAGAGGATTCTTGGCCATCCCAGCCATCGCAGCCACCACCACACAAAGTCATGAACCCTTTCTTTTGTTTAAGAAGTTCGGAGCGGAGTACCGGAGTGGATTCAAAAAAGATATCACAGTGTAGCTGCTGGCATGAACAAAAACAAGACACCGCTGCTGATGAAAAAATGAACACGTGTACTTAATATTTGTTTCAGTGAAAAGAGGCAGTTTTGATGGTGTGCTTTCCAAAATATGCTTATGTTCATCCCTTTTTGTGGATCAATTTATATTTGACTCTAAACGATGGATTAGTACGTTTGCACTTCTCTATGAGTCTCATTTTTGCTCAAAAGAGGATGACGCAGGACAAACATACATCAAATACACTTTCTGAAATGTTTCAATGAATACCTTAAGATGTATCTTAAGAAGTATCCTAAGAAACATCTTAAAACATATCTGAAGATATCCTAGAATATGCTTTTTCAAGATGTTTCAAGTCTGTTGAAACAAGCAACGTGAAATCATTGAATCGAGGAGAAGACCTCCCCCGGTCGAGCTCGAACAACGAAGGCATGGGTGACTACATGAAGGGAAGATGTTGTTTCGGAGATTTCGATTTGACAAACAGGATTAGATATAATATGCCACTCCCCAATGTTTTTCTCAGTTATTGTTAGTCACAAAAAAAAGGGGGTTTAGATTGATGGTGACTCATCTTTTTTTTTGAGGGGATGTTGTTTAAGGCTCACATTCATCGCAAGCCCTGGCCAATTTTTTTTTGGAGGATATCTCTGGCAAACTCGCTGGTGTGCCATCAACCCGCAGTTAAACTGCTTTTGTTGGAAATGATCGGCAGAAATTGGATGCCGGATTTTTGTTTTCATCTTTTGACTTTAAAAACAAGCAAGGCTCCTGGCAAAGTCGAACGGATACTTTCAAGCTATGTCAGTCAGGACTTGTAGTGAAAAAGTTTTACCCCTCAGAAAATGAACAAACATCACCTGAAAAGGGACCATTTTGAAGGACAATTTCATCTTCCAATCATAAGTTTTCAGGGGATATGGTAGTTTCCCGGGGAGTAAAACAGATTTGTAGTCCGCGGTAACGTAGTGAGGCGAGGTAGTGAATGGTTCGGGGTATTAATTGCTTGGAAGTCACACTGATCAGGTCAAGATTCAATTGAAAGATTGGCATTAAGTCATAGTCATACAGTACATACTCTTCACAGACGAAATCTGACCCTACCAATTGATAAAAGTATAATTACACCCCGGAAGATTAACAGCTCGAACCTGAAAATTATGATTTGGTTCAGATGATTTTCCTTTTCCAGGGGTCTATTCTCAGGTTCCGGCCGTTCATCTTCCAGGGTGTAACAAGTTGCTTGTGAGCAAATTTTGCTCACATCCCAGGTGCTTATCACGTATCCAGGATATCCATGATCCAAGTCATGAGTTCAAGAGATGCAACTCGATGGCTCAGTGATTCGGCATTTTTTGGTTCATGGCTCAGAACTCCGGCAAGAAAACACCTCCGAAAATGATGGAACACCTGACGTAAATAGTGGGATATTCACTAATTATAGTCTCATTATAGTCTAATTACCATTCATGACTCTAATATTACCTCCCTATTATATTCCTTAGCTAGTCCTCGTCCCATTTACAGAATCAACCGTATGTCAATACACCCCCAGAAGTTTGACAAACCTAGCCCCTGCAATGTTACATCGGGCCAAAAGTGAAAGGTTGTATTATAGGTGGTGGTTCCAAAGATCTTTTACTCCGAACTTTGGGGAAATGATCCAATTTGACTCATACTTTTCAAATGGATTGAAATTACCAGCTAGATCATTTCCCAGGAACAAGCTGTTACTCTCAACGATCAAACGCAGACTTCACTTGTTACAACCCCCCCGAAGCTGCACGGTTCATAAGTGTAATCTAAGTGCTTACTTTACTGCCGATCTTTTGTGATTAGATGCAAGCTGCCACGTTTTACCAGAAGCAGGAAACAATTCCATATAGAAAAAGGCTCTTGATACTCGCAACATTGAATGCAAAGCATGCTCATCAATGACAGATTGCCAGCCAGATATCTGATAGTTTGCCAGAGGGCCGAGTCCCTTAGGTGTTTGAGGTATGAAATACAACTGGTAGTCTAAAATTTGCCGGCTGGAAAGTCATCATATTTCCCAGCACTTCTCCTCGTGTTGCTGGACTTTATCCTATGTTTTCTGCTTGCCTTCAGTCAACACAGCAGGCGTCAACACAGCGGGCCTCCCCTACTAAGCGTGATGCCATGCCAGCTGGGATACCATGGTGGTCAAACGGTCAAACTTGGATGACTCAGACGGGTTGGTGAGTCGGCGATCTCACTCGGAATAGGTAGGGCGGTTTGGCGTTAATGTGGGTATCATCTGAAAAGGGGAAACAGAATGACCCTTTTAAAAAGGGGTTCTGTGTGTAAACTAAGCCTTCCATACCAATCCACTAATCTTTGAAAGTATACATGGTGATGAACAAAATTAGGGATTTTCCTTCAAAAGGCCGCTGAAGTCTGCTTAGTATATACAAACCATTGTGGCTTACACCCAGAATTAGACTTCATCCACTTTTCCTATTTGAGGATGTTCCAACCCCCTGTCTCCCGTTTTTAAATGTAGCTAATTTCCATCCTGCAAAGACGAGGGAAGTTCACTGAACCCTAGTGCTCCCACAGACCCGGCTCTGAGAGTGTATGACTTGGGTAGGTTTTTAGGGTCTTTTTATACCTCTTGCCTGGAACCTTAAACACCATTTATAAATAAGTTGTTTCAATATATAGGGAAAATGGTTGGATATAAGTACAACCATGGGAACCCACAACCCTCAATTTTGAGGTATTTGGAGCACTAGGGAAAAAGACATCAAATTCTTTGAATTTGCGCAGCCAAGGCAGACCTCTTCGAGATTCCTGAACAGTTACGAGAGGCCAAAAGAATACCGTGAAATCCGCACATCCAAGACCTCTCCGATGTTCCCTGGATCGAATTGTCCCCATTGTACCTACAGAAGGGTCAGCTTCATACCCACCCTTTCTCCCATGATCATGGAAGTGGAAAATCACCCTACATGAAAGGAAACTAGTATTTGAGACATCCCATTTTCCACTTCCATGATTGTGGGAGGAATGGTAAAAACCCATGAGATTCTGATGTTTTTTTAATGGGTAGTGGTTGACTAGTCAATTTCAAAGCCGTACTGAAACATGGTGGATGGGAAACTCCCACAAACACCAATATTAGTAAGTTGGGGTGGACTTTTCGCCATCTAAAAGTGTTCAAACAAACAAACAAACAAACAAACAAACAAACAAACAAACAAACAAACAAACAACCACGCAAGCAAACAAACAACCACGCAAGCAAGCACATCTGAGAATCATCATGGTCATTAACGTTGTTCAACACTTCCAATCTCAATGGGATGCTCCGTTTTCAAGCAGGCGCGTCGACGCACCTCTGAGCTGGAAACACAGTTGGCGGAGCTTAGGAAGTTTCTTGGAAGACTGAGATGGGAATTGTTGGATATTCTTGGGAATCTATAGGTGCTTAATTTAGGGTATTGGTATGTATTGGTCCCTTAATAACCCCCAAAAAAGGCCTCATTTCCTGGGGCAAATGTGGCATTGGGGGTATCCTTACTTTCCCATGAGGTTGATTCATTATCCTAATTCATCATTGTATATCATGTCTCATATGTTTGACCATGACCCGATTTGTCAAGGTCTTCACATATTGGTGATTTGATTTATAGGTCTATCTCAAATGCCTTACTTAAGAATAGAACCGAAGCCTCCCCCCAAAACAAGCGTCCTTTGAAGATGAGGCGTTTGCAGCTGCAGGAAAATCGCTCGGCGACCATTTTAGCACCTGTAAGGGTCACCCAGTTTTGAGCATGGTCAGACTGGTGGATCTGACATGTTTGTTGGATCATTGTTTTGGGTGTCATTTGGTTGTTAGGTAAATGATGTAATGTAGGTAACATCATATATGCAGGATGTTCAACTTCATACTGCCTCCTCTCTAAACCCTCAAAGACAAAAGAACAGCATGAAGGGGGGTGGTATTTTTGTTCAATCCTTGGTTCAGCTTCACTATACCAGATCTTTGGACAATGCAGAATCAAGAGACAGAATTCCAGGCGCCAGGTACCTTGAAGAAGGTCGATAGTTGGATTCAACAAACGTCACTCTGGTGGTGTTTTCAATGTTGCTTCAATGATTGAAATGTTGCAAAACGACTACTCTCCTTTGGTTGTTTCCTTAAAGTATTATATCTAGGTGGTGGTTTCGAACATGTTTATTCTTACAGGCCAGGGAAACTATCCAATTTGACTAATATTCTTCAAGGGGGTTAAACCCCCAACTAAATCCAACTAATATATCTACATAATTTCATCATATATGTATATATATTTTTTCCATATATACACACATATTCCCTGGAAACGTAAGGATTCGATTCCTCACACATCCCTTTCCCTTTAAAACCTGGCGCAAAGTTGCTGGACTGGTGGCTGATGGACCAAGGACTTGATCTGGATGTATATCCGATGTGTACCCGGGATCCTGAAGCTAACATAGCCCACATAGCCCCTGAAAATGGTTGGTTGGAAGACAAGACTACTTTCCTTTCGGAGTAAAAGGCCTAGTTTCAGGGGCGAACTGTTAGTTTTAGGGAGAGGAATTCTCCTCTTTGAACAAAGTGTTACAGCCAGCTACCACTTAAAGTTTCCATACGAGTTAAGAGTATAGTCTGAGTGAGTTAGGTCATGACGTATGACGCCTTCCAAGTAAAAGTTAGTTCTTCACTACGCTCTATCACCCAACTGTACGAACTTACTTACGGAAAAAATCATGGACCACTTCCTAATATCAAGTCCTGAAAATTTAACAGTTCACCCCTGAAAAAAATGGTGGTTGGAAGAGATGTTTGTTTCCTCTTGAAATGGTTCCTTTTCAAGAGGCCAGTTGTCAAACTTCGGGGGAAGAAAGGTGACCTTACAAATCCTTGGGCCCCCTTGGAGGCGGCTGGCCTCAGTGCTGTGGCACCAGTGGCACCGGTGGCACCTGCTTTTACCGTACCACCAGCTGATAGTATGTACGTCAACCCGGTACGGATGCTCCTCGGTTTCAAGAAGAAAAATGGTCCACACAAAAGTGCAACTTCATTCTAAGATGGCCCGCGTCAAGTGCTTGTAGGTAGATTGTGGTGGTAAATTCTAGTCATGTTTTACCCAGATGTGAAGATGAGTGACGTCTTGACGAGGGCACATCTTTAGCCCGCTGAACTTGTAGGATTTCACGGCTGTAGTGCTGAGGGAGACGTTCCCTTGAATGACTAGATGACTTATCAGAGTAACTTTAGGTTGCAAGCCATTCAAACAATAACATGCACTTACATGTTGATGTGATTATTTGTCTTATGGTCCATAATAATGGTGGTTGGGCATCAATCATGTGAACATGTAAACACCCCCGCATCATAGAGCATGCAGCTGATTGTTGGGACAATGTTGTGTCAGGGTGTGCCCAACATCATGTTTTGGACATGTTGCTTTTGGGTCGGACCCAAACCAGAAGCATTGAGCCGAATCTAGGAATCAAAAGGAAAGGGTAGGGATCAACTATCATGACAAACACAAGAGGTTCTTACAAGATGAACAAAAACACATCAAGATCTTCGCCAATTTTTCTCAAAATACTTGTCAATCATTGCCAACCAATACATGTACATAGAAAGGCCAGCGATTTTTTGGAGCCCCCCAAGAGCCGGTGTATTTTCCACCCGTCAAGCTGGACCATTTTTTCGAGTGTCCAGGACGCTCAACAAAGAAGACGGCTGTACGTCGGTATCCGAAGGGTTTCACCGGGTTAAAAAACGTCAACACTGTATGAAGTTTGATTCTGAAACGAGTCCATGCAATTTTAACGAGATGTTCCACCCATGATTAAACAAACACGCATCAACAGTTTCAACCAGGTTTATTCAACCTACATAACTTCCAGCTTATCCATACTTATCCCAAATACACCTCCGAAAAAGGAACGGCTGGAACCTCACTGAAACTGGTGCCGTTTTTAGTTTCCGACGTTGGACATGGATTGTTTGGTTCGGGTTCCATCCATGTCAGATTTCAGGTCGTTAAAGCCTGCCTGGTTGATGTGTAAATCACCCCCTAGTCCGGGCATCCTGATTACATGATTCATCAATCCATGTATATGTATATAATATATATATATATATGTGTAATGGGTTAGGATTCAAGTTCCTTGTTTTGGGGTATTTTTGTGTTCGTTGCTCAAACCACCTTCATTTTTTCAAGATCCAGCTGCTGTTCGCAACAAAAAAGCAACCTCAGGGACGGCCGTGGCACGCCTTCGCGTGCCTCCCTGCAAGCACCCGTAGCACGTGCTGCTGCCCCTGCTGCCCGGAGCATGAGCCCTCCACGTTGGTCCCAAGCACCGCAGGCTGCACCGGGAGTGGGCACAGCATGGACGTGGCCGGCAACTGGGACTTTAAACCGGGGCACGACCTACACACCTGCCACCCCATGGGCCCCATCTATCCATTCACAATTTGGTATACTTTGTTCATTTGTTGTGGTTTTCATAGGAGGACTAGGTCGTTGGCTCCTTTTAAAAAATTTCCAGGCAAAAAGATTGAAACGTCTTCCAAGCATCATTTTTGGGTTTCAATGCTTCGGATCTGTGACTTATTTTTGTTGAAGGAAGGGATGTCCCTCCCAGTGAGAAGGACCTTTTTAGAGATATGGAAGGAGTTCAAAGGGGGAGGGTTTCGGAGATTTTGCTTCAAAAATCTAAGTTTCCCTGAGACTATATCACATCTTCCAGTTTAACACCTGAAAAGAAGAACAGAAGATATGTGATTGAATTTCCGTTTGGGGGCGCAGCATCTGCAAGCTGCAAGTTGTTTGTTTTAGGCAGGAATTCCTTCCAAATGTCACAGCTTCTCCAGAATCAGCAACCAGGTCCTACGGTTCATAGAGAAACAAATCTGGTGAAGCAAAAGCAGTGACAAAGAAAGGTACGTTGTTTTTTGAGGTCCTTTTTTGAGGAATTATACATACTACACCTGGCAATAGAGAGTATGAAATGGCCCACTATGGGAATTCTTATGGCCCACTATGGGAATTCTTATGCCTGGTGCTCCAAATACCCTTTCACAGGAGTATTTAGACCCCTAAACACCTGCCCAAAATCACTCTCAGAGCCGGGTCTTGGAGCACTACGAATCAAACAACCAACACAATGAGATAGGGGTTCAACCAATAGTCACAGGGTGGTTAATGTTGAATTTATGTGAATTTACTGTCCTAGAGGAATTGTTTAAGAAAAATGAAGTTCGATTTCAGAGAATGCATGAAAAACCTTATCCACCAATGATCCATTGGCTAAGCGGTTTAAATAGGTCCTTTTATCACCGGATGTTGTTTTGCCATGCTGGAGTCTGGAACCTCACAAAAAATTGGTCCAAGGCAACGGACACAGTGAGATAGCAAGTTGTAGTTTAAGCATATGTTTCCAATGACATCCTAGGTGGTGGTTTCCAAGGTTTTGTTTCACTCCCACATTTTAACTAATAGCGTTCAAATGCAATATCTTTCACTTCCTTGTCTTCGGATAAATTGATATTTCTGTTAAAAAAAGGCAGTGTTTATTGCCAGTTTTTTTTGTTGATGTCCTTGACTTGGAAAATAGCAACATCGTTATGACGTCATGATTTTGAAATCATCAACCCGAAAGATCTAGTTTTTACATGTTGTTGAAAGTATTGTTGAATATATTCATCTGGTCAAATTATAGCGAACTCACACGACCTGGGCCCCCAAATGGTGGTTTAGTAAGGGAAATCCCCTGATTTCAGGAAATCCCGGTTGATGACATATAATGATTTGGCCAGATACAAATATGTATGTGTGCATAGTTGTTTTTTTATACTGCTGGAACCCAACGTATTTTCATCAAATCCACTCTTTTCATGCAACTTTGGCAGGAAACAGTGAGTGATGCACCAACTATCCATCTGAAAATAGTTTAAAGTTAGAGGCTGAAGCTGAATGCAATGGAAATGCATCAAACATATGTTTGTTTTCAGCCTCCCTTCCGTCCCCTTCGTTCAAACAACAAAGAACAAGGTTCCGGACAAGACATGACATGAATCTCGCTTGAGCCATTTCATTTCATTTGCGG